>VXBO01009877.1:0-52890 GCA_013400135.1 Rhinoptilus africanus
TCAAAAAGTTATCATCAATACATGCTGTCCCTCTTTTCCTTCTCGTGTCTTGACACACAATATTTCAACACATTGTAGTCACAGAGTTTGCTCTAAATTCGTCAGATAAATTTCAGGGAAAGAAAATGAGCTGAGCATGAATCTCAGGTAAAGGTTTTAAAACATAGAGAAAGCTTATGTGGGCTAGGATGACTGATGAGCTCCCTATTGGAGACAGATTTACTAATAAGGGGGAAGAAGCTCCCTTTGCTGCAAGGGATTGTCTACTGGAATTGAACATGGGGAATGATGAGACATGCTGGTATTTCCCTCTTGTATTTGAAAGGTTTGATAGGCATAAAGTAGCATTAATAGCTACTGGGGACTCAAAGGAAGATGTGCCTTTGTCTGTACCTACATATGTAAAAAACAGAGGAGCCTTAAACATGCTGAGTTTCATGATCAAAGTACTTTCCACAGACTTTTCTGGGCTGTCCTGTGGCTTCAGAGTTTCTGCACAATGCTTAAGGAGCCCAGGCCAGCAATATTTGTGACTTTACTTATGTCCAGGCTGCCTGGGTGTCACAAGAAAGCTCTTAAACCTGCAGTAAGTACTTGCAGCAGTGCAGCTTTCAGAAGCTGTTTCTTCCTCACATCTTTGGAACGTCTTTGGAGTGTGCCATGTAAATTCTATCAAATTAGTGCAAAATTCATATAACCTCTATACTTTCTTATTTTTCTGTCCTTTGCAACACCATTAGTACTTTGTACCAGGATTTACTCTGGCATGACCCAGAATCTAGGAAAGCCATTAGATGGTTCTTCTTTAGGTTACTAGGTCTGCAAGCACACCTATGTATTTGACTTGAAATGCATCTGCAAGTCTTTTCAAAGTCCCTGACCAGCCAGATATCTTTCTGCAGTGAATTCACTTCACATCTCATTTGTGCTTTCGGAGTGTAGTCTGTAAATCTCTTCAATATCTGGGCATGACTTGAATAATCTCTTTTTTTAAACTATTGATATTTATAATAGGGAATAGCAGAAACATTACTGGGAAGACATATACTTTTATTTTAGATGAGCACACTGTTTCAATTTGTGGATGTTAACTTGCAGCTTCATCTTAATCAAGGAAGTTACACAAATCTTGTTGAAGATAGTGGGCACCATTATGACCAGTTAGGCCTGATCATTTCTAGCACCAGTGAGAATATTTTAGACATGTTTCATAAAGCCACAGAAGTAAATCTCATCAATAAGAAACACTGACTTTAAATAAGGGATGTATACATACTATCTCAAAAGCTGATATATTTTATTAGTCTTGTCAGTTATAGTTGCTAGTAGTATAAAGAAGTGACTATCTGCTCTTGAGTGCTTCACAGGTATGTAGAATTCTTTACGAAGACGGTCTACTAGAATACACAAGTTAACTGCAATATTATACATTGATGTAAATAACTGCATTTTTTAGATAGAGCTCATCTTCCTTTTGATGCATAAGTTGATATATTGCCTTTGAAAGAGGTATACAAGTTTACAGTGATGCAATTTTTCCCACCTTCTCTGCCTTAAGTGAATTGTCTAGGAAAAGGGCAGAAATCAGAATAAGCATTCATGAACGAGCCTATATCCAGATATCTGGGCTGTCAACATCAGCATTCAGTTGCAGTTCTCTTAAAGAGCTGATTAATTTTAGAAACATGGGCAAGTATGTGAAACACTAATAATGCCTCAAATTTGATGCGACTTGTCCAAATGCTAACAAAACAATGAAATGCCAAGGGTCCCTGGAATCCTGTTTTGCAATTAATGAGCTGTTGTTTACATTCATTACATATATCCTATAGAGCTTTTTATTTCTCTGACAAAAGCACTGCTGACATCAGAATAGGCAGATCAACTCCGTGAAGGCAATTTCTTGCCTTCCTCCCACCAACAGTCCTGTTGCTAAAGAATAAAGAGTAGAAAGGTCAAATAGCTGTAGGTATACAAATAACTTCCCCAAACCCTTTTCTTATTGCACCATTAAAATGGGGTGGCCATCAGCATTTATGAAAATAAGTGAATCTGCATCCTTTACTGGGAAAAGCTACACTCTTGTTCCAAAAATAAAGATGAAAAAGGCCAAGGCTATTATATAATGATAGAATTCATTCAGTCTTTTGGTGTAGCCTTCCAACAACAGAGGAAACTCTCCTTATCAGGCACCTGGAATATATTGTTCCTGGGGACTCTGAGATAAGAAAGCACATTCTCAGCTTCACATTCAGCATTGGTATGATTCGAAAGGTGATAACATTTCTCCAGCCTACTGTGAGAATCACTCATTTGTTATTTAGCCATACCTCCAAACCCCCTTGGATCAAGGGCCCTTTTCTGCTCTGTAATAAAGATGAAAAAGGCCAAGGCTATTATATAATGATAGAATTCATTCAGTCTTTTGGTGTAGCCTTCCAACAACAGAGGAAACTCTCCTTATCAGGCACCTGGAATATATTGTTCCTGGGGACTCTGAGATAAGAAAGCACATTCTCAGCTTCACATTCAGCATTGGTATGATTCGAAAGGTGATAACATTTCTCCAGCCTACTGTGAGAATCACTCATTTGTTATTTAGCCATACCTCCAAACCCCCTTGGATCAAGGGCCCTTTTCTGCTCTGTCAGGCAGCTGTTGTGTTAAATGTTCCTGGGATCTTTACATTTCTGCCTTCAGTACTGTTATCTCTAAGTTAGACTATCCCAGTGTTCAAACACGAGGTCCTTATTTCACCTTTGTAGGAAGAGATAGGGTGAAAAACAATTATGTGATGGGTATTTAATGTGTTTCTGGGAGCTATTTGTTGCTCATTTAAAGTCTGGGCTTACCCTTTACTAGAATGTAAAAAAGAAAAAAAGCAAAACAAGAGGGAAGCTGCCGTTTTTCAATACTTGCTGTAAACCCTTCTACTTTACTCTTTTCCCTACCTTTACAGTACAGTTGTTAATGATGTTTCTAATTGCTCTCATCAGTTTCATCCCCTCAAATCTCACTTGAAGCTACTCCTATGATTTGAGAATAATGAAACGGTTTATTAGTACTGAAGTGAGAGTGGCATGAATGATGGAATTGTCACTTCAAAAGCCTTTTGGGACATTTTTAACATGTTTACAAACAGAAGCCATTTCAATATAATTACAACATATTTTAATAGAAAAAAATGGACTAATCCTCATGGTAAGTTTCCTTTCTGCTAACATGAAGATAAATTCAGGGTTTTTTTTGAAGTTTCCTTCTGAGGCCACCCCCTGACATCTATAAGGGTATCAAAGTCTTTGTAACCCTCGGAGAACCACTCAGCTACAGAAAAGGAGTGGGACAGCTTGCAAGAACTGCAGATTGAGGTAATTATACACTTGACTGCTCAGTCTTGGCAGATGATATTGCATTGTCCTTGTAAGATAGACTGAAGTTCACAGTTATGTGCATTTGAAGGTAGCTAACAAAGCACCTACAACAACATTTCAAGCAAAATACTTTTCACACCCTGCAAACAATTAAGGTATTTATGTGTAGTGTTGCTAAGGTTTAATTTCAGAAGGAAGAACTTTGAAGAGGATTGATCATTTTCCCATGTTCAAGGCAAATCACAGATTCACAGAATGGTTGAGTTTGGGAGGGACCTCTGGAGGTCATCTGGTCAAACCTGCTGCCCAAGTAAGGTCACCTAAAAACAGTTGCCCAGGACCATATCTAGTTGCTTTTTTTAATACCTCTAAGGAGGGAGACTCCACAATCTCCCTGGGCAATTTTTGACAGTGCTTGGTCACCCTCACATTAAAAAAAGTGTTTCCTTATGTTCAGATGGAACCTCCTGCCTCTCAGTTTGTGTCCACTGCCAATGGTGATGTACAAATCCATCAGAAAATTTTATGGAAGGATTGATTTAAAATCAGATCTCAAGACATGACTTTTAATATACATGTGCACTCTTCCATATGTTAAATTTACTATTAAATTTCTTTGCCCCAGTGTGCAAGCTCTGGAAAGTGTATACAATTTAGGCTTACAGAACAGCAAAATAAAAATTAATGTTTTAATAAATTTGTATTTATAACTATTTTCTTTAACAGAACTTTGCTTTATCATGTAAAATGAGACTTCATTTATCATGAGCTCTGTAGGAGCAAAAGAACAATTTACATTTTTGTTTTCTAATTCCATATCACTGACATCTTATTAGAAGACAATATGTATTTGTAGTGGTTAGTTTTGATATTTGGATACTGTTCAATATATAGCTATCATTAGCCATAGTAGAGGATCTTTGATTCAAACATGGCCCTCAGACACTCATTGTTTAAGAATATGCTGGTAAGAACAATTGAACAACTCCATTTAGAAAATAATGAAGTTTTGCTAAATACATATCTTGGCATATGGTTATTCTCATTATAAGGTGCATCTACTACATAATCTGAACATGCCATACAAGGACTTATCTTTAAGCCAGTTGATACAGAGCCATTTCACTGAAGCAGCATGGAGTGCAACCTAAAAAGTGAATTTTCCCCGTTTGCACCAAAATCAGTCATTTCTGCCCTTCCAATTCCTCATCTGCACCACACAGTTTTCACATCACCACATCAGCCTTTTGCTCAACAATCCTATGCATGTAGTAACAATTGTTTCCAGCCGCATTAAGGCCTTCTCTAAGTCATTGAATTCCAAGCAAGAGCCACCATGATGAAGCTCTAGTCCACATTTTACCCTCTGAGAAACCTCTGGTGCACTCGGAGACTGCCTTAGAGAACAACAACCCATTGAAAAATGTGATAGATATACAACAGCCAAATGGTGATGGAAAAATGTTAATGACATAGATTTCCTGTCCAGGCTTAAACATAGTTCCACCACAAGATGGTCTATTTCATTAAAAACATACTAAAAAATTTCTCAAAACTGCCTTATTCTAGAAAAGTTGAGAAGCATGTGTAAGAATCACATTTCCTGTTTGTTGCAATCAGTGTATTGAACTATGCAGTTTCCCTCCAGACTTGGATCAAAGGCCACCAGCTAGGATGTCTGATTGCACAAACTTTTTTGGTCACGGTTCACAGTCCAACCCTACTGGAGAGATCCCAAGTGCCCTCAGAAAAATCTACTTCCAGTTTCCTATCATTTTATTTAAAGCATCCTGCCTGTGAATGCATTGTCAGTTTAAAAAAAGCTTATGCAATGACTCAAAATCATGAGCATTCCTTGGATGGTAATTGGCCTCAAATCAACTTGGTTTTGTCTTGGTCATTGGTCAGTGGCTCAATTAATTGTGGATTCCACTCTTGCTAGGCAACATCAGGAAAAATTGAGTCAGAATATTGAATTGTCATGGTATCTCAGACACCATTCCTTCTTAGTGAAAAAATTGTATGTTGCCAACTTCTAGAACCTAGAACATGATAGTTTACCTGCAGAGAGAATATTGTCTCCCTTTGGTGTCTGTATTCCCTCTTTCCTCCCCAAATACTTGCCTCACTCTTTCCCTTGCCAGAGTGAACATCATTCTGGGCATCAGCCATGCCTCTCTACAAGGTTTCTACCCAGTCACTGCAGTTGTTGGATAGCATGAAGAAGAATTCTGCTTCTTGATTACACTATTGTAAGAGGTAGACGGAAAAAGAAATTGGAAAAAATGCTTGCTTTTCAAATTAAATCCTCAAGCACTAGTAAGAAATGAGAAGATTAAGGCTTTTTATATGCCTGTAATGCACGGAATCACATATATATTAGTTGGAAGAAGCTTCTGAAAGTCTCTAGTCCCACATAAAGTTTCTAAAGGGGCATGAATGCATACTGGTATTGGCAGGAGGATGCTGGTGTATTGCATGCTGCCACATTAGGACTATTTACAGCAAAATTGATGGTGAAGATAGTGAAGGCTTTCTTTGCCAAGATAAGAAACAAGATCTGTGTATGGTGAAATAGGTGCATGGCTATTACAGAGAACAGCAGGAAACCTGAAGTGTAGACCATGTTACTGTCCCTGAGGTCAGATTTTCACTCCTTTTTCATTCTGCAGAAGTAGTGATACCTAGCACAAAATATATGTAGCAGCCGGTTCCCTCCTGCTTTGCAGATTTCTTGGGGATTAATAGATCAGCTCACTGACTGTTTCAGTCTCACTACAGGCAGTGTGCCACACCACTTACACCATGCAGAGAGCTTGGCCTCTAAGGCCTGCAGGTGTGGGAAGGCAGGGACATTATCCAGGGCTGAAGTATTTTGTAAGTGAGGAGCCAATGAAACAAGGGCTCTATGGGATGTTCATGCTCCATCACAAAGCAGGAAGGGCGTGGACACTGTGCAAAGTCTTCAATGCACTAGGGTAGGCTGTACGTAATTTCATATCACCCCAAGTCACCAGAAAAAAATACATTGGAAATCTGAGTTACTTCAGCACTAACTACTTCAAGGTACCAATCTAGTCTTTCCTTCCATGTGGGCAGATGACAACTATCCCAAAAAGACAGAGTTTCTGAGGATCTCTGTGCCATGAGGTGGTTGGAATAAGCTTGAGAATGAGCAAAGAAATGTGGCTTTCAGAACTAATCTTGGCATAAATGACTCACAACTCTTTCAGTAATTTGTAGGCAAAAACCCAAACCTGCCTAATTTCATCTTTCCAAGCCACCAGTCTGCCATACCTTCAAATGCCTTGCCAAGACTACCCAGATTTTTCTGTTTTGTAATTTAATTAGGAACCTGTCTGGGAAAGTTGTAAAGGATTGTACCTCCTAGCTGGATGTGATCCAGCTGTTAGTTGGTAAATGAATAGCTCTGAGGCTCCTTTTTGATTCTATAATTCTCCATCACTGAACTAAAAAAACCCCTCCAATCCAGCTGCTGATTCCAGGCTCCAAACTGATGATAAAAAAAAGCTGCAAATTTTTTACAAAGTCAGAAGGGAGTTTGAAACGTTGCAGTTCCCTGTTTTCAACATGAGAATAAAGAATGCAAAGTGTACAATGCTTCCAAGAAAACAGATCTTAGAATATAAACTCCCCCAAATTAATTGCATTTTATTGTCTTGACCACTTGCCTATAAAAGCATTGTGCTGAGTTCTACGTATTTTATTTTTTTAGTCTTCTAGACACAAAAGAGATAAAGAAGGCATTTCATATCTTTTACTGTGTTACATGACATACTATCATTGCATCTTCAGGCATTAATAAAACAAGTATCTTTGTGAAATGCTTATATCCTCACTTCATTTTTTCCTACCAGTTAAATCTTGGTGGAACTTACAGGCCCTTTACTACCCTCCCAAAATAGGAAAGCGACTTGCAGATAAAGGTGAGATTCTCTCCACATTACCTACACCCAGAGCTAGTGCAGCAGTGAGGAGTTTAGTACAGGACATATAAGCGTGGCTTATCTCTGATTAATTTGATGTGATGGTAACATATGCTTGAAAATGAAAGAAAATCCACTGAGTACGATCCAATGAATTAACAGAAAGAACAAACTTAACCTATAGGAAAGCTTTAACAATTATGAGCATCATATGTGTCCTAAAGTTATATAGAATTACTTCAGATTCCCTCTATCAATTTTAAGATATTTACTTCAAATTTATACTCATGCACCTAGGGTTGTAACTTGGCCCAATGTTTTCATATACTGACACCTCAGATTTCTTTCTGTTTTCTTATAGACTTTCTGAGAAGTTTTCTGCAAGCTTATCTCCATTGTTTCTGGGCAAAAATTAATTGTTGATAAAAATAAAAGCTGTTTGGACATCTACACGGCAGCTCTCATTCTTCTGTTTGACTAACCCTGAAGGTCACTCATGATATTTTGGACAGTAAAGTGCTCATTTTCAGAAACAGTTACTGTAAAAATCCTTTTCTCTCAGAAACTAAGAGTGAATGGAAACATAATGAAATAGCATGATTGTATTATTAGTGGTAAATGTACACCTTTGGAAAAATACTCAGAAGAAAGTTATTCTTTTTTAAAACGGGGAAAGGATGACACCTCCCATGGAGAATAACTACAAGTCTCCCCGCAAGGTGTCCTTACTTTGCTTGTTCTGTGAACATCATATATATAAAAACTAATTTTATACATATGAAGGAAATTTACAGTAGGGGAAGAGAAACTAGGTATAGAGAAATTTCTACTCCTAGTCTCACTCAAAATTTGACCTGGCGCAATTGCTGAATTGCTGTGCATTGACTTTGAAACTTGTTAAAACGCTGAGCTAAAACTTCTTTCAAAAAACTTATATGTAGTTGAGCTACATGAGTTGCCCCTCCTCAACCATCACTAGCCCAAAATGATACTGAGCAAGCAGTCAGCCTCAAGAAATAAGTCCTCTTTGCTACAGCTGTGAGCAATAAGAGAGTCTCACTGGCAACCTCTTGCCTTTCAAACATGCATTAGGGACCATTAAACTATGAACACCACACCTAAAGGAAGCAAGAGCCACAAACGGGTTACTTTTTCTACCAGGTATCTGTTTCCTACATGCATTTGTTTAGACATGCTCTGAGGAATAGAGAACTGCTTTTTGGCATGTCTAAAGCCAAACGCTACTAGCAAACTCATTGGAGAATATATTAATTGCCATACAACAACTTCTGTACTAAAACTCTGAAATACTGGGTATAATTTTGACCACCTCATAGAAAAAGGTTGTGTAAAAAACCTACTTGAGAAGAGCAATCTAGAATTGAAGGAACTACCCAATAAGAGAGTTTTTCCCTGTAACTGATCTGAGTAAAAGGAAGCAAAGCAGCTTTGAAGGGCTGACCTAGTCAGATTGAACACTTTCTTGGAATGTCCTTTTACTCTTGAATCATAAAACCACAACAAAATGAGAAATAAAGCAGCAGTAATTTTCGAATGAGTGAGAGGAAACATGTTTCTCACTGCAATGCCATAGGCAGTAATAAGATCCTCAGCATGCTAAATATTTATTGTTATATGCAAATGCTCTTGGAGTAAGTCACATTATTGGGTGACAACTTCTCCATTCCTATGTGTCTACTGGGCTGGAAGAAGTGCTGAGAAGCAGATTGGGGTAGGAAATCAGCTAAGGGAGATGCTTTTTTTTTCAGACTACTTTACTAAATTAATCTCAGATGTAGTTCTCTGTTTGAACACAGGCCTAGAATAAACATTGTGTTTACTTTTATCGCATGACATGCAAACATAGTATTTGTGGCAGATACATTGGAAACATTCCACACTGCATCTAAGTGGTTGAACTCATTGTAGTGTTGCATCTAGCCTTTAGTCAGAAAAATTAAATTCATCACATGCAATGATAGAAGTGACACTGAAAGGGAAGAGTATTCTTTTTCTTCTCAAGATGTAGGAGTTACTGGCTCATACATTAGTACTCAGTTACATCAGTAACTGAGTCATGTTAACATGTCAGTACTAAAGAATGACCACCATCCCAGGTGGTAGTGTAGTAGACATGTGATCTGGCTTTATTGAACAAGAATCTTTACAGGAGAAACAAGCCAGCCTGTTTTCAAGCAAATAAATTTCTAAGACATTTGCTTGCAGAAAGAGGTTCTGCCACTTAAGGGATTTTGGCCAGACAGGAGCATCATCTGTGAGAACTTGCCTTGGAAAAGCTGTTGAAAAAAGCCACTGAGAAAGCTCGCACTTGAGCATGAAAGAGCACAGTGGTATGGAAGGGATCAATGGTAGGGGACAGTGGAGCAGAAGGTCAGGGAATGAATACTCTGTGCCATTCGAATAGGGTTCCAATTCTGCAGAAGTCCCTTATTTAGCATTTCCTGTTGGATAACTCAATGCCTTCATAAATGCCTAGCTAACAGAGAACAGCAGACTTGGGTATTTTAGTCCATGTGAAAATTGATGTATGTGATAAGATGTCAGTTTTCTCCTTAGAATGAGCTCTCTCCTAAGTGGTTCAGCTGCTTTCACTGGCCAAGGAACCGGAAGGTATAGGGAGGAGAATTGTGTGTATTAGAAAAACAGGGCTGAAAGTACATTTGAGGATATGGTTAAAAGTTGCCAGCTGCATCTGTAGATGCCACAGAGTTACCTTCAGTGCCTAAACAGCAGGTATTAGAAACGGGACAGGGTGCTTTGGTGATAGCGGTACAATACCTAGTTGTCTGTCAAGGTATAAGAAGGAACTAACTCAGATCTGAATACTGCTAGAAGATTGGCATAAGAGATAGGTATCTCTTATGTGATATGAGATGTGATGCAATCAACAGCATTAACTCCAGATCCTCACCTTACATTTCCAACACTACCTTTGAGCCCAGGTTCTTGTCCAGCTACTAGGCTTTCATTGCAAAAAGGGACCAGCTATAAACCATGGCTCAACAAGAAAATACACAAGTGTGAATTTGTCCTCCGTATTCTCATCTTGTGCTATGTTTCATTTGTGGATTTTGGTCTTTTATTAAGGACCTTTTCATCGGCTAGATGGTACTGGGGAATATTTTCATAGCTGAAGGTGTTTATGAACTACGGTCTAGGCTGCAGCTTTGTCACCAGCAGCCAAACCTCTCAAACAGCTTGCTTTCCACCTCCTCCTCTCTCTACTTAATTCTCCTCATTGTGGACTCAGAGAAGTTGTCTTGGTTTACTGCAAGTCATAATTTGTCCCTTAGTTTGCCAGAATTTCTTTTGAGATCTCTTGAGTAGTATTATCTATGCCTTCGGCTATGAAAAGTGTCTCCATTGAACTTCATGCCCCTTTCTGCAGAAGGCGAATACATGTTTACACTGATATTTGGTCACGTCCTCCACAGCCCCATGTTGTAGTCCTTGTGGATCATATACTGCTGGCAACAGCCTGCACACACTTTAATTCTTATGGCTAACTCAGTTTATTCTCATTAATGACAGCTACTGGTACAGACAAGGCTGAATTAAGATGCCATCTGTTCCTTAAAATGGTAGCTGTGAACATGGGGTCCATGTGAACATGGTTAGTTTCTATTTTTTTTTTCCTACCAATATAAAATCCACGTATCCCATCCCAGAGGACAGGACACATCCTCTCCTACCAGGTCAACAATCAACAATCAGGTTGATTTAAGACCCAAAATTCTTCTATACCCTTTCTCATAAAAAACTGCTCTGTTTGTTACAAAGACCCTTTTCATAATTCCCTCTGGTACTAGGTGGGACAGTTAACACATCTGCCTGGTGTGGCATTCCAAATTTTACCAGTTGGTTGAGTAAGGGGAAGGGAATTCTTTAAATACAGAAACTAGCCTTGGAGCAGCTACCAGAGAATACTCAATCCCAGAGGGTCAAGAAGGGTTTGGATGACTTTCGGTAAACCAAATTTCCTGCACATTCCAGCTGTCAAGGCAGCCATTGGCCCCTTAAATCAGCTCTCAAATGAACATTTTTAATCATTCCCCCGAGCCCTTTTCAACAGCTGTTAACTTGTCCCAGGAAGGCTCAGTTGCACTTTTTGCAAAGGAAATTATTAATGGACTTGTTAGTTGTTTGTTATTGTGTGTGTGGGAACAATTTAAAAAGGCAGTGAGGGGTGCTTTTCCTTTGGGAGCCACTGGAAAGGAAAAAAGTTTAGAAAATTCATTTGCAAAGTGAGTCTTTTGGATCCCTGAACAGCAGACATTTGGTTTTACTGCAGGATATTTTTGTTAGTTCAGATGATAAAATAAACACACTATTCACAACACCTCTTATCCATCTGCTCCGAGGCGAGTGTAACATGAGTATTTCTGTTTCCTCTCAGGACAGCCTATCCAAACCCTGACTCGGCAGCATATAACTTGAAGACAAGTCACGTACTTCACCAGGCCACTGAGGGGGGAGGGAGCTCATGGGGAGGCAGCTCACGATTTTCTCAAAGCCTGGGATGTTTTCTGCACCCAGCCTTATGCACCTGTGCTGTCCCCAAAGGCAGCCAGACTGCAGGTTACACATGGCACCCAGCAGTGTCTGGACCCACCAAGAAATGTCCCAGGATTAGCAAACTTCTACCAAATCTCACCTCATGGTGGTGCTGGCCAGATGAGACAGGATACTAGGTCCATGTGCATTACAGGTTATGTGCCTTGAAGTTGTTACAAGAAGCGGAGAAAGACCAAATTTTCCCTCTAAAAGCACATGCAAGTTACTTAAGAGCTTTTTGACCATATGCTTCTGACCTCGGAGCAGCCTCAGTGCCACTCTGTCCCAAAAGCATAGGAAGGGTTTATTTGTACATGATTGCTCATACGCTCAGATACCCAACTACTTGCTGGCACGTCTTGTTGAAGGGGCTATAAGCCCATGGGCTCCAATTAATTTTAAAAAGTTGAGTTAGGTATGCTTACACTATATGTGCTCTTGATGTCTCTTTTAGCACTTTATTTCTATGGTTTTGAGTAGCAGAAATGAATAATGAGCCAGTAGATGCTTGGAAAAATATTTTTTTCCCCACTGAAGTAAGCAATAGTTATAAATAGCCTCCAGACAGACTCCACCACCACAGCAATGGCAACTATACGATGACACTGGAAGACATCTCAATAGAAGACGAGTCAGGTTGCTTCTGTGAAAACAAATTTACCCATAAGCTCAATTTCAACAGCCACTGACTTATACAGGAAAATCCAACTTCTTTCACAGAGAGAAAACTTACTTTTTTTGTTGCCAGTGTTACAGTATCACAACATGAAAGCTACCTATCTCCATTATTCCAACAAGTGATTGATTTACTCCTAACCGTGCAAGTGGTGACTCTGCATTCATTCTGGGAGTCAATTACACAAAAAACATACAGTAACAATTGTAAGAGAAACCCAAGCTACGGTTCTAAACTGGTTTTCTTTTTTCTTCTTCCTTTTGTCTAATCCAAATGAGACATGAGTACAGAGTTCAAGTTCACTATAGAAAGGAGAACAGACCAAAGTCAATAAATCAAAAGAACTAAACAATACTTATTTGTATCATTTTTTCTGTTGAGCAGGATGCATTACCTTGATTTAAGTTTTCTGAATACTGACAAAGGGATTTATAGTGCAGCTTTCAGTTTTAAAGTAAAGCCTGTGGACAAGTCCCTCATACCCCACCTCACATTTTTCTAATACTTGATATTCTATAGCCTATTGTAATCACATTTGGAATGGCATGAACTACGGAGGAATGCTTCAATACCATGCTGCCTTTGACCATGATATATAATCCCAACAGATGGACATTGGCTCAGTCTAGACTCCAGGACCAGGAGTCTGATGTTAATACAAACAGATCAGTCACATCTACCTGATTATGTGGCATTTTGTATCATGTATCATAATGAACAGAAAAAAATGTGAAAGATACTGGAAAACCCACCACTTTTCTGAAAAAATACTGAAAAACAGGAAAAACATGATATTTTTTACTTCCTACAATATTAGATAGTTTATTCTGGGTTGTTAACATTTCTCTGTGACACATGCAAAAGAACTTTTATTAATGGAAAGCAAAACCCGCAGCAAGGAAGAAGCATTTTCCGTCCTATTTCTGACTGTTCCCAACTAAGGAACACGTCAGGCACAATATAGCTTTGCAATTACACAAGCCTTTAAAAGATGCCAGCAGATGTTTTGAGAGTTTGGTATTCAGTATCAATAAGAAAACAAAACCATGACAGTTTCCCATCGAGTTAGAACAATACAAGAACAGGACAGAATATTTTTAACATATTCCATACCACACACCTAAGTCTACTGCTAAAGAATTTTTTTTCCTCTTTTTCTCGGATGAGTTTTTCAGTAGTATATTGCCCAATTTATAGTCAGGAACAATTAGAATTCATTGACAGCTTTCTCCTGTGGAATTACATAAAGGACTCAGGCCTCTAGTGACAGCATTTTTTCCTGCATTGCTCAGGAGTATGAAATGAAAACCACAAGCCCTTAAGGCCCTACTCTCAAGAGCACAGGGGAAATGCAGGGCCATCCAGAGTACCATCTCCATAGCTCCTGGCAAGCCAAGATCTCATGAAACTACTGGTGCTAGCAGGAGTTGTTGTCAAGGTTAAAATAAGAGTCAGCACTCTGTCTGGAAAATGGATGAAGTTGACAGAGAGGAAGACTTTGCTCTCCAGTGCTGAATTCCTACAGCAAATAAGCTCTTTCCCCATTAAGATCATTGTTAGAGCGATTGTTGGGTTTGGAGGGGAATCATCATGAGTGTTATCTGTTTTCCTGTGTATAATTTTATACTGTTGACATATACAGCTGGGTATATGAGGTCCACCTAAGGCTTCCTCTTCACTCTTCAGGGTGTATCTCAGAACAGCATCTGCATTTTCCCCTTATTTTTGCCTTGAAGAGTTCCAGTTTCCCAAACAGTTTCTTATATTGTTAGCATGCACTTTTTTTTTCCTTATTTGTCTGTAAAGAGTTTGAAGGTGGCAGTAAAAAAAAGCTAGTTTTTGAGCCAATAAGTTTGTGATACATTAATAATATTTTGAGAAGCAGAATATAAGTCCAGTAATAAATAAAAATATCTCTGAGACACTCCAGAGGCTGTTATTCATGTCTGTCTCAAGGCAGAACATTACTAGAAGTTTAATTTAGAGAAATTGCAACTTGAATTCAGAGAGTCAACATTAAGCTGAGAAACATATGGGGATTATGATGAAGTTGCTGATTTCACTAAATTGGAAGAGAAGATGATATCACGTTGCCTTGAATAAGAGTATAGTTAATTAGTATTACCTCCGCCTTTCTCATAAGCCTGGAATTATGTCACTACAATGTGGCAATGCAGCTGGAAGAACTGAAGAGGAAAACCCCCTGAATTTACCATGTGTTTATTGGAATGCCAGCATGTTGGTTCTGATATTCCAGTCTTCTGGGAAAATACCTAGCATATCAGAAGGCACAAAAACTCTTCAAAGTTTTGCAAGTGCCGACTGAAGGATGAAGAACTGGTTCATATTTCTAGCAAATCACACTGCTGTAGAAATATGAACTAGTAGAAATACCCTCAGAGAGGTGTAGCTCTTACGATGAGACCTGGTCTGAAGTACCAAACACCGTTTGGTTTTCTCTGCGTTCAGGAGAGAATTCATTACTTGAGACAAGGCAGCCAAAGGAGTTTGGCTTGTTAAGGACAAAGGTCCTCTCCTTGCCTTTATATGATTATATCCAAGGTGAAGTCATCTGGGTAACATAAACTGCTTCTGTCACCGGTAATGTCAGAGAATATGAGGATGATCAGAGAACGATTCTTAAATGATAGCTTTAAAAGCGCTCTCCAGATTAGATTTGAGTCTCTAAAATTTACATACTAAGCAAGAGCCCAAAATTCCTCCCGTTAAGTTTAAGTACATGACGTATATTGTTGCCCGTGAAATATGCAGTGACTAACTAAATATCAGGAACGAAGAAACAAAATTAAGAGCAAAGCTGGTACAAGAGCAGATAAAATAAACTTAATCTGAATGAGTTGGCCCAGAAATTAAAAGCTTCTTTCCAGCTAAATAAGACTCCAAACAATTTTTTAAAAAAACACTTGAGGGACACACCTTAACTATTTTGACAGATCAGAAGGAAGTTTGCTATATTTATGGATGCAGTTATATGCCACAATTTCATCACAGGAATGAATGACAAGGGTGAATAACCTGGGAGGGTTTTTTCAGCTTTATATTAAACCATTGTTTTTCATGACCCCTGTGAAAAGTAGGTTAGAGAAAGTGACCTTGCAATACTGACAAGAGCAACTCAATGCCTAAAAGAAATGGCAGGGATAAATAGGCCTAACTGCTATGCAATGTCCTGGAAACATATGCAAAAAAAATCAATTTAAAAAAAAAAAAAAACACAAACCAACCCAAACACAAAAAGTCTTTTGAAGGTACTGAATAAGATTCTCAGCTCATGCAAAAAGAATTCATGTAGGGCACTAATTAGCCTTTTTAGAATTACACTGTCTTTTGCCATCTAATCAGCACACTCATACTGACATTTTGCTAAAGCTACATGGTTAAATCTTGCAATATAAGCTCATTTATCTGAAGAGCTTTCTATTTATAAACATCACTGGAGGTAAAATTAAATTAATGAACAGGTCCATTTCATTTTTTCAAAATGCAAAAATATATTCTTGTTCCACTGCACTTAGCATTGAACAGTTATCCATCCGTTCAGGCATCGCTTATCACTTTTTAGTAAGAAAACATTTACTTTTGATCCAAGCAGTTTCACACACAAATGTTAGCAGAAGAGAAAAAAATGTGTTAAAACTCTTTTGAGTAAAAGCAACAAATAATCTTTTTTTAGGAATCCAGAGAAGTAAATCTCATTTAAGTATTTGATTAATAAACCTTTAACAAGGACAATAACAACCATTTATATTGTTCATTATCATTGACTTAGTGGTTTAAAAGTTGATGGCACTGAAACATTATACAACAGTGTGACTTTTTTTAATATGTTAATAAAGGTTAGTATTGTCCACTGTACGTTAGTTGCAATCATAGATTAGTGCAAAAGAAATTGTTTCTCAGAAGTGTTGTGCAGCCTCTGTCCTTGGAGACTTTCAGGACCACACTGGATAAAGCCCTGAACAGCCTGGTCTAAACTCAATGTTGCCCCTGCTTTGAGCGGAAGGTTGGACAAGTGACATCCCAAGGTCTCTCACCACCTCAATTATCCTGTGGTCTCCAGTCTGACATCAAGATCAGTCAAGTAATTCTTTTCTGAAGAGGGTAAAACTGCTATCTAACCTGATGCTTCCTCAGTCAACTTGAAATAAAACACAACACAAGCCCTATTCCAAGGGAGGCTGTCCAGGGTGAAGCGCGTTTATGCTGTAAGCTTAAGTGTCTTATTTATCATTACTCGAAACAAAAATTTATCTTGACAGCAGTTGACTGCTCCAGTTCCATTTGCTCAACTGTATAAACAATAAAAAAAAAGTTTTAAAAAACAGTGACATTTTAGTTTCTACTTATCACGAGGTCTCACAAATAAGTGTTTGTGAAAAGGACCCAACATATGAAATAAATCATTTTTGTACTCACAACAGTTAAAACCATAACTATGTAGTTATGTGCCTGGGAGTCCCTCCCAACACTTTATGTGGTGAATGTTACATATTATTAAAAAGATTAGCACTGCTGAGAGCTGAGCAACTTATTGCCTCCTTGGATGCAGAATATAGGCACTTTTACAGGAGGACAAGGAAAAATAACTACAACAATTTGAGCAAACCCAGAAGAAACAAGCCTGAAAATAAGAAAGGCTGAAAAGTATTCTAGCTGGTCTAATGGAAAACACTGTTTTGTCAATTTACAGCTTTATGGATTCTGTGGCTTGTTGAAAAATTTGCATGCTTTTTGGCCACTGGGGAAAAAAAGTTTGTCAACGGGCGGGTTCTTGTTGGTTTGTGTTTATTTTCCTTTTTCTTTTGATAAACATATCGTGGGAAAATTTGTTTCTGTGCAACAGGGCATGAACACAGCTCTGTGTAAGGAGGGCTCAAGGCCTATTCTGACAGCTAAGTGACATGGGGAATATCTGCCAAAAGTCAGTCAAGGCTGTCATCATTGTTTCTTCATAGTTAAATCTCACAGTTTTTTTCTATATCTTTTGCCCGTTTCTTCTACTGCTCGCAATGCTCCTGCCAGTTCAGCAATATGGTCATGCATGCAACAATAATGACATTTTTTTTCCCCTTAAACTATACTACTGAAGCTTAATGAAAATGTACAGTTGGATTACAATTTAATTCTGTTCTTAGGATTCAGGTATTTATCAGATTATGCACTTTTTAAAAATCATACCTTTGATCCCTCTCATTCATAGGCTTTCAGTTTCCTTCCTGCTTCAAGAAATACCGCCCCTCCCTGAGAGCTAACTAAAGCTTTTGAAATAAGGAAAGATTGTTTGTATTTATGAAACAAGTAAAAATAATAATGAGGGGTCCTGGATGAGATGCTAATGTGTTTGAGCATCGGGAGAAAATATTCATATACAATAAGGGTCACAGGAAAAAAAAGAATCAATAATAAGCAACGTTAAGATTTGTCCACGGAACCTTTATTCTACCCTCCTCTGCATACGCATTAGGAAATTGTTTTTATGACATTTACAACTTTCACACAGAACAAATGAATCCTATAGTGAATTCAGATTATTTTGTGTACTATCTGAGTAGAAGCAAGTCAAAGTAAACCACAAGAATCAGAAGAAAGATGCTAGGTGGAGGCACACACTGAGGTGGGGAAGAACAGACCGCACCAAAACCACGACTCCCACGACCACTGAAAGAGAAGAATCTGACCATTGTCCTTCCTGTGAAACCCATCACAGACTCAACAAAAGAAACTCTTTCTCCAGGGTGTTGTATAAGGTAACACGTGTTATTACGTACAGGATTATAGGACTTATTATGGGACTCAGGCACAAAGAGAATTTGGGGTTGGAATGGAGAATTTTGGGGATGTATAGAAGTTGTTATGGGGTGTTTAGAGGAAGGGGCAACCTCTCATTGCACTAGCCTAGTCAAGGAGGAATATCTGTGTCTTACCATCCACCAAATTAAGCTCACTAATGTTGAATATTCAATAACGTAGTTCACTTTTGCATGTCTGTGAGCCCATTTAATTGATGCAAATGTGTCCACATCTTCATGAGTATTTCCATGGAGTTCAGTTACAGAGTGATACAAAAATAAAATATGCGTATATAACACCCCATAGTTTTCTACACCTAGTCTGAACTCAGAAGCCTGATTTTCTTTAGTATTCCATGTTTCTGCAATAATTTCTATGTTCAAAGCACAGGCCCACCAGATAGTAGCAGCTAATCCAGTTTAGGAGTGGTGGCCACTATTCTTGTGCCCTTGGTCATGGGCACCATAGAACTGAAGAACAAATAACAGCTGATCAGAAGAGTAATTCCTTATCCACCACACAGCAAGTGTGTGAAATCAACAGGGATGGAGTTCTCCCAGGCAATATTTAGTGACCAATTCCTTCTTCTCCTTAGATGCCTTAGGTCTTATACACCTTCTGTGAAGGCAGCAGCTGCATCCTTTCCATCTTGCAAAGAAAGAGAGAGCCTTTTATCAGGAACACAAACATGAGGTATGGTTTTGTTATAGGAAGCTACTGAAGCTTTACATAAGAGAAATTTGACACAGGGCAGATAGTGATCACAGAAAATTCCAGCCAAAGTGTTTTAGGTTTGCCCATCAAAAGGAGATTCAAATTTGGGTCTTCTGAGTACAGGTATTGGACTTCATTAAATATAAGATTTTACTATTGTAATTTCTAATTTTGGACTGAAGAACTACTGCAGACTTCAGTAATCTTCGCAGTAATTTTTCAGGTATGGATGTTTTTAAACAGATAGTAGGGACATTTCATCCCATGCTGTTGTGGAATAATTACTAAAATCACAAAAAATACAGTGTTGTTCACACATTAAGGAAAGGTATAAAATCAAAAAGTTTCTAGGGTAGAATACAGTTGCAGATGGCATGCGAAAAATCTGTGATTCCCTGTACAATATTGCTTGCAAAGCAACACAAAAGGCGAAGTGGAATGAAGAGTCCGCGGTCTCTCCCTGTCATAATACAACAGATATGGGAACAAGATGGTGCTATGGAACCGATAAGTTGAATACTCGCTACCCTGAACCAACGGTCTATCAAATTTTGATGAAATGCTGTCCTTTGTGTGAACTTTGCTCATTATAATGTCATTATAATACCAAAACACACCTCCATCCCGAAGACTACCCGCCTCCATGGTGTGACCACTCCTCCTTGAGTTTGCGTCCTGAATTTTTTGTAAACTATACCTCTAAATGTGAAGCGAGAGAATTTCACATCGATCATAATAAAGGTATTTATGACTAAAGTCACTCAAACTCCACCTTGAAGATAAAAAATAGTATAAAAATAGCCCAAGAAAAGGGGGATATCAGGGAAGACACCACTGTGAACAAGTCAAGGAAGACTCCATCACAGACTGCCTTTGACTTCCAGGACCAGTCGATGGGCTGAGCCTTTCTTCCCCCGAGTAGGGACGCCTGTGGGTAAGACTTAGACTATACATAGCGCTTCCTCGGGAAAGTTATAAATCTCTCTAGAGAATCTTTTTCCTCCATTTATAGCTAGGCTGTATTTTTTATAACTTTGTCACATGTTTTATATAATTATCAATATTTTTATTTGCACATGCTTTGCAGATAGTGTATTTATCACCGGCAATCATAAGAACCTATATATCTGTTGCTTAAATAAACTGCACTGTTTAATTAGCTAGTCTTTTTGGTTCCTTATTGAACGTGCTTTTAAGTAGCTAGTCATTTCTGTTCCTTATTGAATGCGACCAAAGACTTAAGAGTGGCCGTGCTACTTCATGAATGTGACTAGACTGAAGGTGCAGTCCACTATTAGTGTATCCAAATCATAACAGTTTAATATATCAAACATGACTGGACTGATAGTGGTGAATTGGGCATAACTCAAAATTTAAACCTAGCCGCACCTAGCCTCCCACCTTGGTGAGGAGTGTTAGAACACAAGGGGGTTTATTTTCTGCCAAAACCGTTTTGCCTCTTCACACAACAGTCGTTTAAC
The DNA here is from genome assembly GCA_013400135.1 of Rhinoptilus africanus. NCBI lineage: Eukaryota > Metazoa > Chordata > Aves > Charadriiformes > Glareolidae > Rhinoptilus > Rhinoptilus africanus. The sequence continues at coordinate 20,576 of VXBO01009877.1, forward strand.
CTCTTTGTTCCTTAAACCTATGGGGACAAAGATAAAAGTTAATATCTATTAGTTACTTGGTATCTAAAGACCCAGAAATATAATTCTTCATACATCTTTCGCCTGTTTTGCATAGCTGCTTCTCTGAATGGAGAAAAATGGCCAAATTTCTCCTTCTAACATTGTCCATCTTTTCTTAGGGGAAGAAAATTCTGAATATTTTATTCTGGCAAAGTAAAGCTGAAAATTGAACAGTAGAAATCCCCCCACGTATGTGAAAATAAATTCACAACTCGCTGCATTTTTATTGCAATAACACAGAAACTCCATATGTTTTTAACTATCAAGTTTGCCTGCTCCCTTAATGAGGGCAATAAAGACATCTATTTCTGAGATGTTCATAAAGGAGCAAATCAAGCATTTCTCAACTCAGAATGAAAGGAGGATTGATGTTTGCTCTGCCTGTTAGAAATTCTGCTAGAAAACTAGGAACAGACTGAAAGTGGGAACAATAAAGACAAATCACAGAATCACAGAATGGTAGGGTTGGAAGGGGCCTCTAGAGATCATCTAGTCCAACCCCTCTGACAGATCAGGGACACCTAGAGCAGGTTGCACAAGAATATGTCTAGGCGGGTTATGAATGTCTCCAGAGACGGAGACTCCACCGCTCCCCTGGGCAGCTCGTTCCAGTGCTGTGTCACCTTCAAAGCAAAGAAGTTCCTCCTCATATTTAGATGGAGCTTCCTATGCTCGAATTTGTGCCCATTACCTCTTGTCCTATCACTGGGCACCACTGAAAAGAGCCTGGCCCCATCCTCCTGATGCCCACTTTTTATAAGATTCCCCCTCAGTCTTCTTTTTTCCAGACTAAAAAGACCCTTTGCATAACCTTTCTTTGCAAGGGAAATGATTTAATGAAGGAATTCAAAGCTACTCTAGGTCACTTTAATAAGGATAATCAATTTAGCAATCCACCACAAACCCAGTAGGTCCTTCCCATTTACCACCACTCTTGGTGTTGTCTGAGAAGGTTTCATAACTGGTGGGGAGAACCCAAGACCAAAGTGATGCTGGTCTGCTGTGTGCATGGATGGAAACCTGCATGCAGAGTCCTTAAGAGCAATCAGCAATACTGGTAACGACTGCCAACGACAGAAAAAAACAGCTAAGGCACCCAGACTGCTTGGCTGCAGTGGAGTTCAGGCTGGGTTACAAAATCCTTCTGAATAACAGATGAAGTTCAGCCCTGCTGGAACTCTGTGTTGCAAAGGTGAAGCTGACTTTTAACTCTCACAGGTTTTACCCAGCTCTAACACAGTATCTTCCCTCAGTACTTGCAGCTGATCACAGAGAAAGTTTGTTAAATGCTGCATGATGTGCAGAGTCATTGCAGACTGACACTACTGAAGTAAAAATATTTTACCAAAATGTTACATAGAAGATGTATATATTTATCCATTATTAAGGTATTGGCAGAGCAACTGACAGCTAAGATTCACATCTAGCAAATTATACTTGGCATGTATGTGCAGTGTTTGTTTAAAACTGCAAATCAATTACATTCTTTTCTAAAAGAAAAGAAAAATATATATCCCACTGGAGTCAGAAAAAAATTCCTGCTGAGCAAAGGCTGTAAAACCAATTCCTGAAGTTGAAGCAACTTCATTTCCCAGGCTTTTTCATTAAATTGATCTGTAGCTGGAGAGATGAAGGTACCTCTTGCTTATATTTTAGGACCTTGCTTGTGATTCACAGGATTCCCAAATCTGTTTCTAAAGGAGATGGAGCCATAGGGAAGTTAAACCTGAGGATGTAGTCTTGTGTTTATCTCTTCCTGACTAGTTCTAGTTCAAAAATTCCTTGGAGTGTGTAAGGCCATAGGTGGGAAGGTAGTGATCTGATAATATTGGCTGTATCAGAAGACCAGCTTGTCAAGTTGCCAACAGCCACCGAATATAGTTGTACTTATAGCCACCAGAGGGTGCAAGGAAAAAAAATAATAAAAAGTAACTCAGATATTCTCATTTGGGGAAAGATAACTCAGAATATATATGAAAGATGATTCAGAACAAAGGGAAGGATAAGCTATTACCATCCTTTCTCATTAAAAACAAGCAATATTTTTAAAAATGTGGCTTTTTAAAAAAATGATGATTTCAAGTGCTGTTCCTAGATTCCTTTTAAATAACAAAAATCAACTTGGCCCATGGGAAAAACAGTTAAAATTAGTGAAAACACGCTTGTTTAGATGAATTCAGGAATTCAGCTGGTTTCTACCTTCACAAGAACAAGCCCAGAAAGTTTTCTTTCAATAGGTCATGCTGGGTTTATATAGCTAATGGTTTGGGTTCCTTGGTGTTATTGAACTGCTTGGCATGTGGCCTCAGAGTAAATAATCAGAGCACAAAGCCCTTGACTGTATTTCACTTCTCCATGCTGTTTGACAAGTGTTTACATTCCAGCGACAGTGAATCTGGTGTACGTTCTTTTTGGCATCTCTCCTCTGTGGTTTCTACATAAGGAGGAAGGGAGAGAAAGATCTGCACATGGTGTGAAAGCAGACCCCTGCTCATGAGAAGAGATTTCTTTCGTGAGGCATTAACATCTCTGACATTTATAATGCACCACATTCCATGCCAGTAGCTTTTGCCTCCATCAGCAGACCACTGTCTCATGGAAAGCAGCTCGCTCTTCACCTCTTAGAAGAGAGCTGATGCTCAGATGAGGCTATGATCATGAGGATCTATGTCTTCACCAGAAAACAATACCATGCCAATTAGGCACCACAAAGTTCTATTTGAGAATTTGGGCATGCTAATGATCTGTTTAGGGTTAGGCAAAATTAAGTAATTCCCACGTCAACGACACTTTCCGCATAGTACCCATGAGTTTAAACAGCAAGATACCCATCCCATGTATCATCCATACAGCCATATTGTACCTGTAACAGTGGGGAAAAGAGACCTTATGGGTACCTGGGACACCCCAGAGCTGAAAGAGGCTATGGAGAAGGCATGCAAGGTCTCTGAAATCACTGGAGTTTACTGCCAAAACCAACTTTTTTTTTCTGAATAAAAAGCTTCACCTCCACCAGAAGTGGGAAAGATGTGCCAGATTTCTGGAAGCACTCCAAAGGATTCCTACACTTCCGTTGCCTGCTTAACCATAGCACATGAATGTCTACAGCTTGACGGGACCCTGAGAACACCTACAGTCTTGAATTCCAGGACCAGTCTCCCTTGAAGCCCCCATCATATCCTTTGCCTGTGGATTCAGGAGCCCCATATAAGTTCAGGCCTAGACACTGGCCCATCCCTGCTCAACTGTTCCCTATGATTGCCGCTCCACATGTGCTGGTTCACCCCTAGCTTCCTGACAGCAATTCATAGTCTCTCAAACGCAAGATGGCTCCAAAAAAGCATCAGTATTGAAGCATTGAGAAGACTCAAGTTATTTCATGGTATAAATCCAGATGGGGACATATTTAAGAAGGTCATGGCAGAGCAATGTTCCATTGTCAGGAACAAGGAGGAGAGGATGGAAACCAGGTCTCTTGAAGATACAGAAGATGATCTGTGATAAAAGGTACTGACTGAAAGTTTTAACAGTGTCCATGACAGTTTTTGGTCATAGGTGTGCCTGAGAAGCATCCCCTATGCAGTATTCAGGCAGCACCTTACAACAGTGGGAAAACTTAGTGACATAAATGTCAGCTGTGTTTTGTATTCCTTTTTCAATGCAAGCTACCCTTAGACACCATGTGGCTGCAATTCAAAGGGTCCTTCACAATCTGGAGATATGAGCTGACAGGAACTGCTATCAGCAAAGGAAATCCTCATTTGTAAAAAGGAAAAAGTTCTTTGCAAGGGGGCCAGTCACAAAGAAGAGCCTGTCCAGCAGCTGTGCAGTCTACATCTTGGAGGCTGTCCAAATTCATTGAGCAATCAAATGCAATTTTGAAGGTTGGTTGTTTGGTTGTGTTTTTTTTATTTAGGGGGAGAAGGATCAGATGACATCCAAAGATCTTTTCTAACCTAAGTTATTCTGCAAGCCTGTGACTGTCACAGAAAGCAGCCTAATGCCTGCAGCTAGTTACATTGTCCAGCACACTGCCTACATCAAGGGTTTGAGCATCTTAAGAAAATCCAGGGGCTTACAAAATTGCTTGGGGATTTAAAAAGCTTCCAGAAGGTATCACTAACACTCTTCCCCAAGGGAGAAGGTATTTATGCCACCACACAGTAATTCAAGGATGATTAAGTAGGAATGGCTGGGTTTGGAAGACAGCTCCTCAAAGGATAGAGGAATGTTGTGTTTTGGTTTGGGGTTTGGTTTTTGTTTGTGGTTTTCTGGTTTAGTTTTTTTCTTTTTTAAATCTCCAAACGTTTTAAGTTGCAAAGACCAACATCAAGTTGAAGTGTCTATTTATGTTTATCTCATCACATAATCACTGTTCTAACTTTGTGTCACTGGCAATGAAGTTGAACTCTGGGATATGTCTCTTGCAATGAACTAAACAGAAAATTTAAATTGTGCTTCAAATCCTTTGCTGATGCAGTTGCTTTGCCCTGGTTTTGGAACTAGATTCCTTTTGAATGGAGTGAAACAAGGACCTGCAATTCAAGCATGTTTTATTTTGGTACACAAAGGTCTCAGATTCAGGTGTAGGCTGAGCCACTAGAAAGTCGTCTACAAGGTGTGCTACTGAAAGGTTCTTAAACTATGAATCCTTCCCATACCCTTGCATCATTTCAGTTGCACTGTGAAGGGCCAAATGTACTACACCTGTTTTTTGCTGAGGCGTGAGGAACTGTTTGGGTGTAAGGAGCTGGTAGACTATGGGCATCATCTGCATTTATACATGGGATTTGTAGTGTGCATGTAGGAACACTGAGATGGATCCTGGGGACCCTGCTCCCAGCCACAATTTGGTGTAGGTACCCAACTGTCTTTGACTGTGAGTCCTGGGTGCTGTCTGGATTGGTCCACTGTATGTGAGCTCCTGTTTAAACAGCAGCAACACATTCACACTTTAGAGGTGTGGTTTTGCTGATGAGAATGCAGACATATTGTGCATTTTTTCACAAGGCCTGGAGCTGTATGAGAGTTTCTTCATGACATCAATTATTGTCACCCAGATAGCATGCAATGGCACAAAGGGTTAATATGGGCCTATCCACTATCTATCATAAGCATCTCACTGAGTTGCCCACCTGTCCCTAAGTGCAAAGCATTGTAGGATGGCAGTGTCTTGGCCTTGCAGTGCACAGCTATGGCCTGAAGACAGCATTTTTATTAACAAGTAGTTTTCAAGGAGCCACTGCAGTACTCCTCTCCACTGTATCAGTCTGTTTCTGCCCCTGGTCATGGTTTCAGACAGGCATGGTGTAGCTACTCACACAGCCTGTCCTTTGCAAGGTGACCTGGATAACATCTAGGAAGACAGGAATGTGGGTGTAACCCAGTGAGCACAAACAGGACACTCAAAACTGGCCAAGGGTACTTTCCCAAAAACCATTGTGGTAAAGGTGATGACCATCAGCATGATTAAACGGCAGCTAAGGAATGACAGAGCAACTTTTGTAACCATGCAGTCAGCTAGAAAAGTATAAACAGTGCCTGAAAATTTGTAATGGAGAGAAAGGTTACCAAAACCTGGTCTAGTTCCTACAGGACCACAATAGATGAAATAATGCAACTAAACTTCGGTCAACTGAAGTTAAAAGCCAAAGAGAACATGATCTTTGCCATCATCTCTATTAGCAAAAAAGAAAATGCAGAAATTAGATTATTTTCACAAGAATAAAGCAAACGATGGAACATTTTCTTAAGTGTAACAGTCAGAAGTAGGCACTTCAACTAATCAAGAATAACCTCTCAATATAGAAGAGAAAATTAACACCAGCAAGAGGGAAATACGCTTAGGGAAAACCAATGTAATAGCAGTGCTCATTTAAATTTAGGAAGTAAGTTTAGTAGGGCAATATTGGGCTAATGCAACAAAATCTGCATCTAATTTAAGTGGGAGTATGTTGTGTTCCTGAACAGAGGTTAATGAGACTGATTTGATACTCTAGTCATTGTTAGGAGGAAAAAGAACTGTGTAGAGGCCTTCAAGTCTGTATGTTCTTCAAATGAAACTTAAAGCCATAAAAAGGAATGGCATTTTATCACGTCATGATCTCACAAATAGATCATTTCAGGGAATGCTGGAAAGGCAAGGAATTATATGCAAAATAACAGACCTATTCAGGTACATTAGATATTTCACAAGTTCTCAGTGTAGCAACCAACAGAAGGTCTTTGAGTCTAATTCCAAAAATACAGCACAGGGACAGAATTAAGCAGGGCTGATTTTTAATGAGGTATACGAAGGCCACAGAACTGGAATTTGGGTTGCAATAAAAATTACCTAATGCCACTAAAAATATCAGAGGTTTTGTTTATCAGGAGCAATGTGTTATTTCTTAAAAATTAGGCTATTATATAATACAGTGACAACTTGATATGGAAATGTAAGCATTAATATCTGGAGTACAGATGGGGTGGTGATAGAAGGCATTGGACCAATTGCTAGGAAAATATAAACTGACTTTAGAAACCTATGAAACAAGACAGGTCTCAGATGTAACAGTGCAAATGATCAGGTTTAAGAGGATAAGTTTAAAAAATAGGATGTGTAGGAAAAGGGCAGTTAAACCTACAACACTTGGTTAAAACTACTGTTACCACAAAGTAATGCAGTTGTTTGGATCAACGTCCTCAGGTCAACAAAAGTGGAATTTTACACCCAACCTGTTTTCAGCAAGTTGATAAAGCAATTGATAGTTGCACAGTGATGGAAAATATCATTACAAACAAACACCATTAAAAGCAGCATAGTATATAGACAAACACTGGCTTTTGGTTCAAATACCACCAACTGATTTTGTGGAGAGATGGAATATCACTTGTGCAAGATTTAAAGATCCTAGTATTGCCCTTGGCACTTCCAATGCGTACAAGTAAGAAGTATAAGAATGTAATGTGGTGGGCATTAACTGAAATGAAATGTTAGCTCTGAAAAAAGCCTGACTCCCTGATTTAATCCACATGAACATGAAGTGGTGTAGGATGCAAAAGCTTCCTTTTGCCCTTCAGCCCATACACAGTACTCATGTCACAGTAGACTTACACATGGCAGCAAGCTCAGCTGTCTCTTTAGACAAGCCCACAGTTGGATGGGCAGTGCTGTGGGATAGGTGTGTATATTAGAATTAATCAAATGCAGAATGGGACAGAGGCATCAAAACAAAACAAGTACTGAAGGAGAAATATCCTCCACAACTCAAGACAAAGATATACAGCAATAGTGAGAATTTTAGGCAAATATTTTATTTATGAAAAAGAAAAAAAGATTGCTAGCATAAATCCAGCCTGTTTCTCCTATAGAAGAGCTGCAGAGGAAGGGAAGTTGGATATGAACTGTTAACGAATCTCAGGCCTAGGTAGATTGTCTAGCAAAGGAGTACTTCAGGTCTAATGTCTAATTCCAAGTGGTGTCAGCTTCTTTCTACAAACCATCTGTTTTCCCACTGTCTGTCAGCCCTCATCTAAAAACATGTAGCCAACCACATCTTGCTTTGGGAGATGTGTTGACAGACAAACAAACAAGGTTTCTTTCTAACCGTCATTGAGAGGCAGCAATTAGCAAGACCCCAGAGAACAAGGTGGCCAGTTCTGTCTGCAATCTGATAAGTAACACTGCATGGAGATTTCCTTGAAGGTGCTTTGAAAAAACAAATCCTTATGCTTGCAGTTCAACAAGTCAGTAATCCACAGGGAATACACCACTTTGTGTATTCAGATGAATCAGTGACCAATTAAAACCTTAGTAAGAAATAACCTTACTCTAACCTCTGTATTCAATTCCCAAGATAGTTACAAATTGAATATAAACATGAACAAAATACACACTCTGGAATATAAGATGCCTATTAAAGCAGAAGACGGGTCAACTCTTTTCCCAGTTATTAGTGGAAAAAACACTGATGTGAAGGACTTGGAAAAAATGGCTGAAGTGGGACATAGGCATCTGAATTGTATACAAAATTGAAACTTGCAGTCCCATGTTACCCACCCACTTGCCTTTGACTTTGGGGACTGAAGGTTGTGCCCAGGAGCCTAAAGCTGAATTCCCCTCTGCAATAAGAGGTAGTTCAATGTCCGTAGGGCAGAACTATCCAGCACCAAACAACAACTCAATCTCAAGACACACTTGATAGGAGAGTGTTTCCAGATGCCATGTTTTTATTAACTTCAGTGTCTTAGTCTCCTCAAACACACATTCATATTTAATCTTATTTAAGAGGCAGGACACTACCAAGTTCACTACCTAGAGACAGAAAGCAGGAAACTTATTTTTGCATTCCCTCACTCTCATTAGTATTGAAGAAAACCTTTACCAGATGAAGACTTTGTTATTAACCAAGTCCTTCACAAGTTACCTGGTATGTTTATTTTTTTTCAATCAGCTAAGGGTGGAATGTGAAGCAACAAGCTAAATTTTAGCATAATGACTGGCTTAATTGTTACCATCAGTGTGTTTAATGCTGTTCAATTGAACCTTGAAAGAAAAACATTTTCTACATTTCTCCAAAGTCCGCTCAATTTGTTCCCCAGTCTGATACCTGGTGAAATTTCCTCAGAATCTAGAAGAAGAGGTAGACAGTGCGATATGTATGCAAATTTATACAGGAGTTTTAAAACATACTGGGAGATGGCTTGAATGGAAGTTCATCAGCATTTGTATTTCCAAAAACTAAGACAGAATTTGTTAGTCTCAGTAGCTTTCCTATCTCCTGGAGAAGGAGAGAATATATATGTTGCAATAACAATGCAGCTTCAAAACATTTTTAAAATTCAAATTATAAAAATGCATCTGTCTGTAGTTTCACTTAGATAAGATGCTCAAGGAAGGAGCATACCTAACAAAGTGCTTGCTGGAGAGACTTGCAGCAAGTCAACTAGATGAAAAGTAAACTTTTTGATTTAACCCTAGTTGAAACAATTTGAGGTTCAGTGTTTTCTCTTATGCCTATAAGGGAAAGTTATTTTACAGTTTATCTTTCACTTAACTAACAAGAAAAGAAAAAATAGATGGCAAAGTATTTCCTTCCCAGCTTAAAAACATTATTTCTAGACTTGGATCCTGCAATACTAGCAAATATTAATTTCTCTACTACAGTAAGTAGAAAAGTACACCATGAACAACAGAAGCTATACAGTCCAGAAAAAAGCTAGTAACTCAAAGGTGAGAAAAAAAATAGTTGTTTTCTCTTCTTCTTACTTTGTCCCTAGAGACCTTTTTATAGTGTGTAAACCCTAGAAGCCTCTACAGAATTTTAACACTAGGTGTAAAAGTCCCACAGAAGCATTTTACCCTTTCATATATTGCAGGTGACCAGAAAAAACCTCCCCTGCTCTCACATTCAAGACTGTGGAACTGAATATCCAAATACTGGAGCACTCAAATAAGAAGCGGTATTTCTGAAAGAAAATAACAAGTTATAAGCCATCTAATTCTGTATAGGTTACGGAAAGTTGAACCGGAGTTTAGAAAAAATTGAGATAACTTAGAGAGTATTTGGATAGTAAGAAGAAGTTATAATTGACCACTAAAATAAAATTAGGAGCAATATACTGACAGAAAAAACAATAGTTACTAGCCATGTTAAAACATAATTTGCATTATAGACAACCTTATCTTTTCACAATTGATATAAGAAAAAAATTAAGAGCCTAGTTCTGAAAAATCCTTAAAAAGTAACGCTATGTAATGATTAAAACTACTTGATTTTTTTAAACAATATCATTTTAGTTCCACGTAAGCCTTGAAAAAAATATACTGCTTTTCTGCTTACCTCCAGACATTCCCTTTCACAGACACCTGAAATAACTTTCACAAAAAAATGTAAACAACTGCAGGTATTCTCTCTATATAATGACCTGACTTAATTTTCAATTAGTAGAGCCCCTCGCCTGGAAGGGGCTTGTTTTATAAATGGGTTCTTCCGTCTCAGTAAGCTTTATCTAACATACTTGAATTATTTGTACATGTTTAGCATAGCCTAGGAATAGATTGAAGCAAAAACAAAAAGAAAAGTTGAGATTTGGTCTGTTTTTTCTTATGATATTCTAATTCTATTTTCATATCAGATGCTGCTAAATGTTTTTTGTTTAAGATTACATTTTTTGAATTGTACTTTTAGGTAGAGATTTTAGTACATGTCGTGGTTTGGCCTCAGACAGCAACAAAGAACCACGTGCCACTCGTGCCGCACCTTCCCAGAATGGGAAGCACAAGGGCAGAACTCATGGGTTTAGAAAAAGGCAATTTAATAGATCAGCAAAGGTAACACAAGACCAATAACAAGGACAGAGGAATATACAAACACGGTTACAAAACCGCTGCTCACCGACAGGACCAGGGACGCCCCCGCCCGCTCCAAGTGGCGACTTCTCGCACCCTCCCGGCAGCTCAGGGAGAGCTTGGCTCACATGGGATGGAATACTGATACGCCCGGGCTGGGGAGAGTTAACCCTGTCCCCCTGGAACCAGGACAGTACTACATCTAAGCTCTCTCAGTAGTTCTAAACTTAGGTGCAAGGGAGAAAGAAAACAACTTCTTTTGTTAAATAATAATAATAAAAAAAGTAATTTTTTGGCTGACTAAAGCAAAGTTCTTTTGAGTGTTATCAAGATAAGGCTAAACACTCAGGCTCAATCAACTCATAATTTGTCAGATCTTTCAATGATATTTAGTGCATAATTCTTCCTGCAAGCACAAAAAGGAAGAGAAACAAAAGTTGCAAAGTTAATAAAATATTCTGAGTTCTAGGCTGAAACTAGGATTTCCAACTCACTGAACCATGATTTTCTTTAAAACAGAATTTTATTTTACTGGTCTAATAGCAAAGAACTATTGCATAAAAATAAACACATTTGTTTATATGGCATTACTTTGTAGCCTGTTATTTCAAAAGTTTTATTATTATTTTCTTTTCATAGTTTAGGTTTAAAGTTCCTTATCAAATATTAATAGACTTAGGTGCTTATGTATGAATGGTCTTTCACATGTAATCAATTATAAGAAAAAGTATTTGTAAGAACTGGCTATCCTGCATTGCTGTGTACTTGTTTTAGACCTGATGTTCAGATGCTGTGAGACATTAGATTAGATAATCATGATGTAGCCTCTTGGCTCCAAAATCCCTGGAATTATTTCGAACCTGAATTATTTAGTCTGGCCAGGGAATTGAGGAAGAGATGTTTCTCATTTGGTGCTTGAGTTCTAGTACTTGTAACACCTTGGCTGTAGGTCGCACTACAAGAGTTTTCACACCCCAGGAACAGAAAGAAAAGAGGAAAAAAACCCCAAACCTTTCCAACTTCTCACATACTTTGGATTAAATGTTAGGTTTAAGGTATTGAATGCCAGTACATGAAAATTCAAGTAGGTTCAAAACATTGTTCCAGACCTGCTTTCCATTAAGCTGGGACTAGAGAGCATTGCAAATATCATTGCATCATTAAATGAAAATACAGAGCCCAGTAGGTTCTTATTCCTAGAAATCATTCCTTTGAAACTGCAGGCAAATGCATGTTGGAAAAAAGTTTTACTATTTACACTTCTATTTCCCTAATTATATTAGCATAATGTAATTAGTGTAATTCAGTATACTGTACATTGCAAATCTGTATTTTTTCTCACACTCCAACTCTTTCCTTTTCCTTTTTTTTTCACTATTAAATGACTTCTATTCTAAAGACGCTGACATGCAAGCTCTTGTGAAATTTCAGTCCTCTTTTGTTTCAAATACATTAATCATCTCTAATGTTTGATGCTCCGCTATACTGCTCATGGTGTGACAGTGTGAGGGTGGTCTTCTCAGAAAGTAAAATGTGTGGGTTCAGGACTGACCAAAGCCAACACATGGAGCAGTACAGTGTGAGGATTAAAGTCAACTTTGCATCTGGAGGAGCTCAGATCCCACCTCGACCACTGTATCTGCCCTCCAGGTGTTTGGCTACAAGCTCAGAGTATATAATACAGTAAGGATCCAGCTAAACTCAGACTATTTTTTGGGTTTTTTTTGTTTGTTTGTTTGTTTTTTTTAAAAAAGAATTAGTCAAACAATGGTCCTGGTACAAATGTGGCAGCAAGATCTCTGTGATGCTGGAAATCAGAGTAAATAGTCTTCTCTATTATTGTTTCAGCCTGAATTCTTATAAATTATAATTTTACTTTCTTTTATGGGAGTAAATTTAGCCTAATAAAGAATGTCCAGCTCTAGTTTTCAGATGCCCACAGTTTAATATTAAAAATTCATCAAACTTTTGTCATAAGTATCTTCGTCATTTTACATTTTTCTTCACAGTCGTAAATCCTTTTTCATGAATGTATCACTGTAAGGGCTGGAGTTCAAAGTGAAATATCAAACTATGAGCCTTGCTGTAAAACTGTGAATGGTGACAATGATGACCTGATGTATGTTGATTTAAATTGCCCTTCAGGAGAATTGTTTTAGCACATCTTAAAATCTTCAGGACCCGTATCTTTTCTGCTATGGAATTAGATGTTATTTACACACTGTCCAGCTATTCTAATTCTATATTTATGTTCTACCAGTTCATAAAGGATAGCCTCTAATGATCAATCTTATACGCATTTGAAGAATTGCAATTTTTCTGTGATGAAATAGCTTCTCAAGCTGCAATGGCAACTGGACTTCTGAATTATTTCTCATTCTGAAGTAGTTCTTGTTATTTCCTAGAGATTTACCCAATCCTTCAGTAGCAAAGGTTAAAAATCCTAAATCAAAATGAAAACCACTGCCAGTCTCAGCAATTTGATTCTTAAATAAAAAACCACTGTTTTCAAACTGTGTTCATGCTCTTAGGAGTTCAGTTGGGGCTTTAGTCTAACTCTGATGGCCTCGTAGTTAGATCTTTTACTAAAACTATTCTAAACATTCAAGTGTTGACATTTTTAAATAGGTTTTGTGTAATGATCATCTTGTTTGTCATTAATTACTCACATTAATGTTTCTAGCTATTCATCTACAAGCCTTCCTGAGTATTATATTCTCTTACTTCATTATTGAATAATAATATTAATTGTTACATAATCTTGTAGATTAATATAAATTTATCAGTGTAATATAAGTCACTACAGAAAGCTGTAGGGATTGTTTCCATGATCAATGTATAATCGAACTATTTACTGCTCTTGCCTTATGCATGGCTTGTTCAAACAAAGATGCCAAGGCTTGACCTAGCACCCTCATGTGGGTGGCAGCCTGCTTGGCTGTTGGTCTTCAGATACAAGTGCAGTATTTCTTTTTTTTAAAGACTTCTGGTTTTAGAAATATTGCTGCTGTTCACTTCCCACGACCATTCCGTCTTTTGGGTGCTAGATAAGCATCCTTTTTTATTTGCATCACAGTGGAAAATCTTCTTTTTTGCTTATGTGATCACACTTTTTGATATCAACAGGACCTCTGTCTCATCAGAATACCTGTCCGTCATTACTTGCTGGTGCACTTGGATGCTTGGTGCTGGTGCTCATAATTTTGCAGCAGTGGTATCAGGGGTCAAAAACACCCATACCCCTAATGAGCACTGCGTCACAACTTTCCAAAGGAAACTGATCGTGGTTGAGGAAGAGGAAAAGTGATTCCTTTTCATAGCCTAGTATCTTATCCTGATGACTGAATGAAGTTTGAAAAACAAAATGAGTAAATTTACCCAAGACCAGGAGCAAGCCAGTGGTGATATGAATAACTGTAGTTTGAATGTCAAGATGTCAGGAAGTAAATCAGTATCTTATCATTATATTTGCTATTGCAAATTTACACACTTTTAAACAGCTACTGGTACTGCTATCATCACTTAATCTGATTCAAGTATTTACTTACTTAAACTCAGCAATCTAAATATGAGGCAAGTAGACCAGGCAAGGCACTGGGAACTTCTGATAATGAGAAAAACAAGCAGCTTGGGGAGGATCTTCATCCCATGGAAGATGGTTTTCTGAAAAAAAAATAAAAGAAGAAAGATCTGCCCCATGGAGCTGCTTATTTTCATTCATTTTCATTTTGGATACCTAAACAAATTTTGTCTGTTTACTTATTATTTGAGAATATGAATAGATGAAATTAATACCGTTTTCCTACTCTAAGAAAGTCCTGTAGGCATAAAATGTGTTACAGAGTAAGATAGTGCTTTGGGAGGCAGACAGGTTAACACACCAGATCAAACAATGTTGAAATTGGCCAGGATGGTTTCACACTGTGGTAATATCAGAGGAGAAAAGCAAAAGCCACGCTACATTTTAATTTGTTCATTACACTAATGTACACACAGCCACCAGGATCTGTATGCAAGGATGGGACATCTGTGAAATCCACTGTAACTGCTGTAAGTATATCCTGCATTTCATGCATTCTTAGAGATGCAAAATGAGGCTTATCACTTTAAAAAAAAAAACCTTTTCAGATGTAAGCACAGCAGCGATTACTGTAACTATCATCAGTATAGCTTGCAAATGTTTAATATTTATTTTCAGATATCCTCAAACCACACTTTGGCAATGAGTTCAATTATTGTTTTACATATTTCAAGAAGCTGTATTTCCATTAATAATATTTATCATCTGGAGAATTTTATGGAAATTTCTCTTTGAGTTTTGGACGTGGAAAAATGAAGAATAAGAAGCTCTTCCTTTAACTTCTCAAAATTTAATATATTTTCATCATTTCTCCTTGTATTCATCTCTTCTGTAAACAATCATACAATCTTTCAGTCTCTTTTTATGAAATTTTTATTCCAGGACCGTGGTCATTTTCATAACCAATTTCTGAACCCTTTGTGATTCCATAATATACTTCAGGAATGTCTTTTGTATTTTTTATGAGAAATACAATAGCAGCATTTTTAACTGTTGTTTGTATTTAATCTGCCTTGCAGCCTCAAAGTATTTTCAGTCTTCACTACCTACTCATGACATTTTGTTCCTTTTTCCTGCACATATTCTGCTATATTTCAAAATAGAAGATAGGATTTGTGTCAGCTATTGCTGATATCTTGAAGTTAGATATCTCCATCTAAGTTGTTATTATAGTCAGAGCAGGTTATACAGATTTACCTTCTGGAACTGCCCAAGATACTTACCTTAACATGAAAAATACTTAGTGCATGTATTATCAGGAAAGTGGAACTGAGAATAGGAACTGTTGATGTTTAACTCTTGACAAGTAAAAGCAGGACAAAACCATTTGAGATATTCAATAAAGCCCGATTTAATGTTAGCATTCTGAAGTTTTCTTATATCTAGTTTCAAGTATTGCCACCCAGAGCCTGTAATTAAAAGCAGCCACAAGGAATCCTCTATTGTCTTTCCTGCTACAAGATACGCTTACCTCTATTTACATCACTTTCTAGCAGATGACCTTCTAGATGTTTGTTATTAAAAGCTTCCAATGATAAACACACAACTTGTCCCTTTTAGCTGCTTAATATGTTCACTTGGAAGTTTTTACCTGCTGTTTGACCCAATCTCCAGTTCTCTATTTTTTAACATTCCCTCATGCAATGCTCTCAATAGCTACAAACAGGTTCTGTCTTGACAGCAATCTTTCAAAAATTAAAGATAAATATTGCATTGTTGCTTCTGTCATCTCTATGTTAACCCATTCCAGAAAGAGAAGAGCCTTGACTTTCCCTTCAAAAAATACAATTGGGTAGTTTCTTAGATTTGTCTTCTGGATATTTAGAAAGAGTTTGGTTACTTTTTTCCTAGCATGTTACTGGGAATAGAAGTTAAAAAAGCTCAGCCTGTGATTCTATTTCTTTTTCCCCCCCTGATTTAAGGTAGGCAAATGCTGGGTGTCACAGGTGGAGTGATTAACTTCACTCATAAGAGAGAAATAATGAAATATTTATTAATATAAACCAGTGATTTAAAAAGTTATGAGTGAATGTGACAATGCTTTATGAGATTTGATGGCAAGTTGCACTTGATTATTTACTGCACACGAGGTCCTGGTGTGCAGCCCTCTGCCGCGCAAGAGAGCTCAAAGAGCTCTTGGGGTGTCCACTATTTATAGGTAGTTGACCTATAGTCATATTCACATGGGGAAAAAATACCTAGGTCCTCACTCCAGACAATGTTTTGGCTATGTTGCCAGCCATTCTCCAAAGTCCAGGTGCAACTCACCACAATTCCCACTGAGGGTTATGGCTTGAGCAGGAGCCAGGGCCAAGGGCGGAAGGGGGAGACCACACTGCCACACTGGTTTCTGTCCCACCCTTCAGAAATCTCCCCTATCTGCTCTGCATTCCAAGAAAAACACCAAGATTGTTCTGGTAAACCTGAAATCTTAGAATGACTGTCTTCACATACAGCACATTTGAAAATACCACATGTGGGCAGGTATTCCCTGCCATGTTCTTCCTCGGTTGTATCTTACACTCTGTTCCTTTGGTGGTGGTAACTATGTGAAAAGTTGACTATGTTCACCTGATCCTATGTATGGAATTTTAATTGCATACCTTTAGAAACATATCTGCTTTCAGAACTGACAACGTGGGGTCTTGTTACTACATCAGGCAGATTCTAGATGCTGAAAGTTCAAAAATTAGTTTATGACCACGGGGAGGAACAAGCTCATGTACATTTCAAATTTAGATAATGAAGGAACCGTGGTGAGACAGCACAGGACTATATTACAAGTTCAGTGTGAACTGTAGAGTTCAATGTGAATTTATATAATTGAAAGATAAATAATACAACAATCTGAAAGTATGGAGGAATGGTTGTCTTTGATCACTGCAGTCAGCTTCAGTGTAACACTAAGACTTGGTGACACCATGTTTTTCCTCTGCAGAGTTCGGTGGTCCAACACAAACTGGGAAGGATAATTGTTGCTGTTTTTTTAGTGGGAAAACTGACCAAGAGGAAAGTAACTCACCCAGTATCGTGTCATTTATCTCTTCTTACAAAGAATTAGATTTTATGGCACATTTCTAAACAATCTGCAGATCATACAGGTAAATCTGATAAAACCTCCAAGATTTTAGCTTCAGTGAACTGGCCCTTATGAATCTGTCAGCTTTCTAGAGCATAAAGACAGCATGATATAATCAGAACTGAGTAACTTCGCAGGACTTTTCATCAAGAATATGATTGGAGAGAGTCTAGGATTTCCCTAGGAGCCATATACCCAGTACTAGGATCAGCATATGCTTTTTCCAGCCATGAAGACTGACAGAGAATATATTTTGATGCCTCCCATCACTTAATCCTTCTCTTACAGAAGTTGATTCTTATAAGTATTTTCTAGCTCAACTGGCCTGTCATCTGATGCTCTCAGAAAGCATACCAATCAATTCCTTAAGCTGATCTTGAATAAAAACTCCTGCTCCCTAAAAAGGACTCTGGTGGCAAAAGTAAAAAGCAAAAGCCTGGCTGTTGGAACAGCACAGGAAAGTATCATCAGGCTGACCTGTCCTTATACTACTGCAAGTGAGGAGAGCTAAACCTCCAGACAATATCTCAGAAGGGGGAAAAATATGAAGGTGTGTCTGAGAACTGGAAGGGAATAACAAATCCCAGAATAAATTACTTTGTTTTCCATCACATCAAAAAGGCATTAACCTTGTCCAAGGGCAAATTTTAGGTTGTGTTCAGGGTTTTATTGCTTTTCATTGATGTCTCTGCAAACTGCTTGCATTTCTGGTGCTTCTTCCTTAAACCTAGAAGGATTATTACTCAACACATTTTCATTTTTTTATGGTCTTGTAGGATTCTATTCAACTTTGTGCTCTTAATTTTTGTCCCTTTCCTTTCAGGATTGAATAAAATAGATGATGACTCATTTTTTGTTTGTCAGGTAGCAACCTGAGAATTATTCCTATGCTTTTGCAAATCCCACATGGCTTGAATCAAATGAGCTTGGCAAACACCAAATCTCTTGGCTGTTCAAAGGTCTGACTTGCTCTATTATGATGTGCTCCCAATGATGGTGTAAGTGAAAACTCACTCAAGTAGAAATGTCTTAAACCTCCCGTCTTTTGTTAATCTCAAGATTTGTGCTAATAGTTTCATGAAAATTACACTGTATGGAAAATTATATTAATAATATATATAGCAGAATTGACCCCAAGATTTAAACATTATCGCTGTATTTCTCTGGTCAGTCTTCAAGTTGGGGAAGGTTATAACCAAGTTTGGGGACAATGCAGCATTTCCAATTCTGCTTTTGAAAACCCCAGTGCTCTTTATACTCAGCATTTGAGGAAATTCCACTGAGAAGATATTCCCACCTTCTCTAGGGGAAAAATAGGTTATTACTCTTGTACTGGGTTGGAACATCCCCAGAGCCTTCCTTCGTCTAATATGAAAGATAACCTTGTCTTCACTGGGGTTCAATGGAAGAAGTTTAAGTTTGAGGTCTTTACAAAAAAAGTTGGCTTTGTGTAAATGTTTGTTGTAGTTCTTCTGAACTACATATTATTCATACTTGCACATACACATGACATACTTGGGATGAAAACAGAGAGGACTCTCTACAGTACATAAATGTGACTGAAGATAATGATGTCCCAGCGGGAGTTATCTGGAAATCTAGTCATTCAGGTAACAGCAGCAACAGAAATATGGTGATATGGAAAGCAGCTGTAAAAATCCCAGGATCCAAATTTCTTTCAAATCTGTGGCTCTCAAATTGTGAAAAGTATTCCAACTCTGTATCATTATTGGAGAAGATTGCTCCTGAATTATCAGAAGGGTTAAATTAACTTCTGCTCAGTGGAATCAAATGAAGAGAGAAATAATGGTTAATGTGTGCAAGGCAGGGGGTAAGAAAAACACTGCAATTACAGTACCAGAAAACAATTTTAAAGAGAAAGGGGAACCCCTTCACTAATGTTGGTTAGTTACTTAGGTAAATGTCTATACACAGCCTTCATAAAAGTCATTTGCCTTTAATATACTCATTCACCAATTATTCTTAAACACATTTTCCCAAAATTATTCTGCAACCTCTCAAGTACTTCTGTTCAATGGGAATTTGATTGAAGACCAGGTGCTATTGCAAATAAATGTAAAGGCAGTCAGGAATGACTGAGCCTAAAGAATAAGCTTCCTATGGAAACAGGGCAAATTTAATTAAAGGTCATAGGGACTGTTTGCGTCCTGTAAAGATAACTTTTCTTCTGAAAAGATCTTAAGGGTTGAAATAATGGTTATTATTTCATTGGTCATGTATCAGTTCAGATTCTTCAAACTGTGTTCTCCTGTTCTTCTATTCACAGCAATTTAAAAGAGAAACCAAGACAAAAGTATGTGAGTCAAAACTTCTTAGCAGATTGGCTTTGGGATTTCAGCATGGGTCAGCGGCAGTAATAAAGCTAATTTGAAATAGTGTTAATAATAAACTGATTCAATTAATTTTTAAGTAATAGAGAAAAAAGAGGAACAACACTGAAATTTTTATGATCCAACAAACGATGCAAGTTTTTCTGTTTCTTAATTAATACTGGAAAATAAAAAGGAACATTTCTTCTGCTGGTATCAATGGGTATGAGTCTGAACTCAATGGGAGACAATGATTTTATATCAACTTGAGGTTTTGGCCTAGCTGATTCTTCGCATACCAATGAAAAAACCTGCCCTAGAATGATTGTTCTAAGATGAAAGTGTTTACGGTAGCAAATGGCTGCTAAAATAAATTAATTACCTATCTGATTACACTTCGACTAACTCCTTGGCGAAGTGTAAAGAAAAGAAAACTATACAAAGAAGCTGTATACTAGCATTTACTAAATGCTTCTGGTAACGGAAAATAGATGCAGAAAATAATTTTATTGAGACAATGTTTGGAGTCTGTGAGGTTGAGAAAGAACTAATTTCTGATGAATTTGTATCTAGTGGCATCATCTGCAATATTAGGACATCAACAGTACAAGAGGTTTTTCTGACAGCTGTTCTGGCTGTGCTTTGATTCTTAATCAGGTATTTTTGTCAAAAAGTTATAATAGCACTTACCACATACTCTCATTTCAAAATTATTGAATTAGGCAAAACCCTTTCAAAATAACAGAAACTGGAAAGTCTGCTTTGTAAAGGTGGAAGGAGAAAAGATGATCAGAAAAAGAACAAGTGAAGGCATCACATGAGAGCTAAACTCTGAAAGATTGTGGTTTTGACCTATCCAGATCTTTAAGCTGTGTTGAGCTGTTACCAAAGACATTGAAGTCCACAAAAAGACCTGAACAGATCTCTGCCCTAGTGGATATTGTCCCTGATAATCTTTCTCCTTCAGCTGGTTGCATTTTGTTCAACTTGAAAAACACTTTGGATCCTTTGCTTTTTTTTGCACAGTTTGCTCACAGACTGAGCTTTTAAAGAGTAACATCATTATCTTGACTTTATTTTTGCATTAGACACACCATTTGCTGATGAAGTGAGGGTCTATGCTGACACATAGCAGACTTCTGTCAAGTCAGAGCTGTTTGAAGCCGCCTTAATTTTTTTCATCTGAATGCTCCAGACGCAAGTATGGCTAATTCATCTTCACATTTTCCAATATGACCATAGTCCTAAACTTTTCACTGGGATCATAATCACACTCCATCTTACATTGTAAGGTTGTCATGAGGTTTCAGTCTCTTTTCCCAAGTAACAAGTGATGGGACAAGAGGAAATGGAGTCAAGTTACCCTAGAGGAGGTTTAGAGTGGATATTAAGAAAAATTTCTTCACCAGAAGAGCTATCAAGGTTTGGAAGAGCATGTCCAGGGAGGTGGTTAAGTTACCATCCATGGCGTATTTAAAAGACATGTAAATGTGGCTCTTAAGGACATGGTTTAGTGGTATACTTGGCAGTGTTAGGTTAATGGTTTTGTGAGTTTGGTAGGATAGAGCCTACATCTGACAAGAAAACTTCTACATTTCTCCACATAGAGATTCTTGGAAATAGGAAAGAAAAATAATTCTAGTCGCAGGATCCAAAATGTCTTCTCCTTTCTCTTTCCAGTTCTGGTGAGATATAATTCTGATCAATATACAGTATAATTTCTTTGCCTCCAGAAGTTCATCGTCTTACATGAACTTCCAGATAGTGGTTAGACAGTCAAAAGCTGAAAAGGAGAGGAGGAAAGATCGGTTCCTCACATATCGTAAAGGCTTCTATAATAAGAGGTTTTAGTGTTGACATCCATCTTTTCATTGCCCTTGTTACATTTCATGTTTGGTTTGTGGTTGAGTTTCATAATCTTCCTCCTAGAGTATCACTTTATACTGTCCAAAGCATTTGATCTTGGCATTGATCTCTTTGGACTTGGGAGAACATTGTTAACTATAGGTCACCTCACTAGTTCTCTCTATTAAATACATTCATATTGGTTTTTCTACAGTGTGATCTCCCTTAAAGATGACCAATCATTTCTTACTGCTAACCCTTTCAATTTTCATCAGTGAGTCTTTTTATGTCCCTTGTTTATCTTTATTCTCACAACAT
Source organism: Rhinoptilus africanus (assembly GCA_013400135.1). Lineage (NCBI taxonomy): Eukaryota > Metazoa > Chordata > Aves > Charadriiformes > Glareolidae > Rhinoptilus > Rhinoptilus africanus. The sequence continues at coordinate 42,121 of VXBO01009877.1, forward strand.
TCACCTTTTTCTTCCTAGAACTCTGTTACTAATGACCTTTCAATATACCTCTTCTTCTTTTCTCTTCCTCTGTTCCAGTAGTATTTCAGAGTTAAATATGCTATGGAAGCTGATGTGGCAGCAAAGAAATGAGTCATCTGCTGGAACAGGGACTTTTTTCTAGTCTGCAGCAGGAATTTCCTTGAATTAAAAGAAAAGGTCAGAATTCAGTGAACAGGTAATAACAATGCAGTGATAAATGTATCTTGGTGCATAGCAAAAGTGCATGTGTCTGGGATTTAAAGAGGAGGAAAAAGTTTGGAGAAATATGATTTTTTTTTTTTTTGACAAATGCTGCTGTAAACATAATTGACTAAGAACTAACATCCTGCATGTATTGTTCTTTTATTCAAACACACACATTCTGTCCTGGATTTCAAATGCTTTTTAGCCTCACTAACTTTGTCCTTCTTTAATCTCTCTGATGTTCTTGTCTCTCCATGACAGAGTCTTTGCCTACAGATGTTTTTTTAACTGAAGGTCTTTGACTTTTGTAAATGATGGCAGAAGGAAATACTCTAGGTAAATGATATGAACAACATGTATGTACGTGCTTTTGAGGAGCAGCCTCAAAAATTACTGAAAACACTAGATAGATGCAAAAATGCCTATATCAAAATCAGTTTGCCCCTTTTTTTTCCTTGTTCCAGAAAAAAACCGCTCTGAACAAACCCAAGCACAGTGTAATGGGAAAGAACCATAGAAAAGAGGAATAAAACCCAATGACCTCATTTAGCACAAGAAATGTTGGTTGATGAAGAGTGTTTTCTCATTATTTTAATTACAGAGACTTAGAGCGGGGAAGGGCTGAGAACAAGGAAGGATTGGGAGGGAGAAAAAGCACAGCATCTTATGTAGCGTAAAGCTGATCAGAGGCCCGAAGCTGACATAGCTCAGCTCTGATCCTCCCCCAAAACCTTGCTCTTGATAGTTGCCAGAGAATCCTGCTGATTTATTCAGCAAGCAATTCTTTGGATGAAATCCTGGTGCCACTGCAGCAGCACAAAAATAAATGATGAAGGCTTACGAAGGTTTTCATTCTCACCCTGACAGGAGACATAACACTCTGGGGACAGGCACATTAACTAGAGATTTCAGTGTCAAGCTTCTCTATGCTACAGATTTGTTTGCATACACAGACAATTAGGAGGAAGAGATTATTATAAGGGTTATCGAGGACCCAACCAAAGTTCTAATTTGCTTTGGCACGAGTGCAGATGCATAGAAAGACACAGATCATCCTCTTCTAAACAGCCTAGCAAAAACTCTAGTTGGGATATATCAACTGTAGGAGTGGGCACCAACGGCCAGAAATCTCTGTACAGTGGTGAAGGAGGAGATGAAATTTTCCTTCTGGGGCCTGTAAAGGCATATTAAAAATGTAGCCAGGAGATGTGAAAAGCTTAAGTCCAAAGCATCCTGTTGAAAGGAGGATTGTAGCCATTCTGGAAGTAAATAAGAAGGTGAAGTAGATTTCAGGAAAAACAGAAGAGTAAGAATCTATAGTTTGTCTGCTTGGGTTTAAATGCCTGCACTAGCCATGTGGCTTATATAGCCTCAAACTGTGGTACAGACCTTTGGTTTTCTCTCACTTGTAGATATCAAAATTACTGAAGCTGGCAGGTGTTTATAACGTACACAGCAGATGTTACTGTCAAGTGAAACTGGGAGATTTTAGACAGTAACTTTTGCTACATAGGGAAATCAGGGGTGCATTAGGTAAACTAAAACAAATATGGATTTTGCCTGTGCTTTTGCATCCATATTCATGTGGCTAAGCCTGAGTGCTGGTAATAAAGAAAGGTTTCATTGTGCTCTACCAGCCACTCAATAAAATGATGCCCCTTAGCCAAAAGAATTTACTGGATAATTTTTGGCAGGGAAGCAGAACATATTCAGATTGTAACTGTACTTTTGGTGTACCTTAGTGCTTTCACAGGAGGGTACAGTCAAGCCTCTTGTGACTATTTCTGGAAATTCCATTAAAATCTCTGCATTTCTCTCCTGAGAGCACCTTGATGCACATAGCATGCAGCTTAGGGATAAAAAAGAGAAAAATATAAAAAGAGAATACTTAACTTGTTCATTCTCCCAAATACAAATGAGAAGCCTTTGTCTTTATCATGTCTTTATCTCTCTGCTATGTGCAAGGACATCTTCCACTACACCAGGTTGCTCGAAGTCCCATCCAACCTGGCCTTGAACACTTCCAGGGATGGGGCATCCACAATCTCTCTGGGTAACTTGTTCCAGTGCATCACCACCCTCACAGTAAAGAGTTTCTTCATAATATCTAACCTAAATGTACCCTCTTTTAGTTTAAAACTGTTACCCTTCATCCTATAGTTACACTCCCTGATAAAGAATCCCTCCCCAACTTTCCTGTAGGCCCCTTGTCAGTATTGAAAAGTTCTATAAGGTCTCCCTGGTGCCTTCTCTTCTCCAGGCTGAACAACCCCTACTCTCTCACACTGTCTTCATAGGAGAGGTGTTCTAGTCCTCTGATAAATTTTTTAGTCCTTCTCTGGACTCGGTCCAATATGTCCGTGTCTTTCTTGTGCTGAGGGCTACAGATCTGGATGCAGTACTCCAGGTGGAGTCTCACCAGGGCAGAGCAGAGGGGCAAAATCACCTCCTTTAAATTTCCGGTCATAGTTCTTTAGATGCAGCCCAGGATGCTGTTGGCTTTCTGGGCTGTGAACACACATTGTTGGGTCACGTTGAGCTTCTCATCACCAACACCTGCAAGACCTTTTCCTCAGGGCTGCTGTTAGTCTGTATTTGTGCTTGGAATTGCCCTGAACCACATACTGGACCTTGCATTTTGTCTGGCTGAACTTCATGAGGTTCTTATGGGCCCACTTCTCGATCCTGTCCAGGTTTGAGCATCCCTTCCCTCCAGCATGTCGACTGTACCATACAGCTTGTTGTCATCAGCAAGCTTGCTGAGGGTACACTTGATCCTCTTGAGTTAGCAGAAATGATATAGCAAAGCTTTCAAGACTAGGGAGAAGAGCACTTGCATGTTGCAGTTGATGGCCTTAATCTGTATGCCTTCAGTCATATTTTTTGGTAATATAAACTACACTCCTTCAGAGTACGAGTTCTTCAGCAGAGATACTTGAACTCTATGAAAATGGGTAAAACTTACTACTCTCTGTAAGAATGAGAATTTCATAAAATGATGCTCAAGTTTTAGACAGAAAGATTCAACAACCTTTTCAAGTTAGAAGGAATCTAAACCAAGTCCATGTAAGGGTAATGATGCCAATCATCTTGTTAGGCTCTAAAGAGCTTCGTAACGCTGTAGGACAGAATTATCTCCTGAGAGTTCTTCAATGGCAAAGATTAATGGCTTCTCTATATGGAAAGCCTTGCTCTTGTAACAGCATTATAAAAGTTCTTCTGTAAAAGAAGAATTGTACAAAAATTTGCAATATACCAATGAATAAATAGAGAAGACTGGTAACCAAGGAGGAAGAGAAGCTGACAAGACAATTTCAAATAGATCTCCAATTGTTTATTAACAACATCTTACTGAGGCCTTGACAGAACATATCTACAGATCTCTTATTTGACAAGGTGAAATATATCCTTGTTGGTAATAGACTTCTTTGCATGTGAGATCACAAAAACCAAAAAAAGAAGGAAAAATAAAAGGAAAAAGACCCCTTCCTTGTTCGTCATGTCATTCAAGAACTTGCAATCACTTTGATTGACAAGCACTCACCACAGGTTCTCTGAAAGCTTTTCTATCTTGTGTCTATCAGGATTTTGTAGGTGGTAACAGATCAATATATCTCTATATGGATCTAGCCAAAGAGTTAGATATGTGATGTAACTTCTAAAGCAATAAAACAAATGAAATGAATGAGGGGCATTTTAAATGCACCTCTAAAAATAATGAAGTGAACCTTTTAAATTAGGTCTGGCTCAAATACTGATTAATTTAGCACATGGATAATCTCCAGCAAACTCTTACCGGGGCAGAAAATTCCCCTTTCCATCTGCAGTGCTTTTAAAACACTTTCAGACCCAATCCTGGAAGTGGCAACTTGTGACCAGAACATTTCACTAATAAATCAAATTAATAAAAAACAAAGACAAAATATCTGAATACATAAGGTTAAATGCTTTACTGGCATTTGCATATTGTTCTGAGTGCATTAGAAATGCAGATAGACTGCTGGGGTGTTGGGAAGGCAGTGATCCTAGGACATAATTTGTAACCTGTCGTAGTAGAAACTATTTAAAGAAGAAGGGAACATCTCTGGAAATCTCAGTAATATATATAGAAAAAAATCAAGAACCAGTGAAACTTAGTCAAAAATGGAATACATTGTGTGATTTTAAAGTAAAAATTTTAAAATGTTAAGATTTAAAATTTTTAAAATTTAAAAAAAACTTAAAGTAAAAATTCAGGTTTCATTTAAACATAAATGGAGAATTCTTGAAAAATAATGGCTGTCTTGTAAGACTTGAAGAACTTGCAATTATAAAGATAATAAAAGTACAGGAAATGTGTTAATCACTGAGAAGCCAAAAAAATGGTACAGTTGTGTGTACAGTAAGAAAGAAGGTAACAACCAAGCAATAGAAATAACACTTTTATTCAGAAAAACACTGATGAAATATACAAAAAAAAGTGGAAAAAAGGAATTACTGAATATTATAATAGTTTTAGCTCTTCTCTCTTTGAGATTGAACTTTGGCTACATTGAATTTTGAAAGATAAATTTAGGACAGAGCCTCTTTTCATTGGTGTCCAGTGATAGGACCAGAGGCAATGGACAGAAACTGAGATACAGGAGGGTCCCTGTGAACATCAGGAAAAACTTTTTGCCTATGAGGGTGGCCGAGCACCAGCACAAGCTGCCCAGGAAGACTGTAGAGTCTCCATCCTTGGGGATATTAAAAACCTCCTGGACAGCTGGACCAGATGATCTCCAGAGGACCTTTCCAATCTCAGTTGTTCTGTGATTATTCTGTTGAACTAGAGTTTAAATGAATGCAAAAAATCAAACCCTCTACATTTGTGGTCTAAAAAAAAAAGTGGAAAGGGAGTAATAAGAATTTACAATTATAAAATAATTTGATTCCATGAAGAAAATACTGAAAACTGTTTATTTTCTGTTAACTCCTGTATAAAGGTTATTCTCTGTCTTCCTTGCAAAATATTGGATTGCAATGAACTTTTATGAGACTAATTGCAGATATTCAAGTCCTGAAAAATAATAATGGAACAGTTTGGGTCTTGGAGCAAGTAATATTCCATAAGCAGATACAGAATGAGTAGTCAGAATTAGTCTGATAGCTGGAAGCCATATAGCTGCAGATAACATTGCAGAGCCTCCACTATTAATTCTTATCAAGAGGTGAAGGCTCTTAGTCTAGGCTGAGAACTGTTTGCACTACTACTAGTTAGTTCAGAGCACTACCAGACCAATACCTCCAAAGAACACTCAGATAAACCCTTGGAAACCTTTGTTTAAGAAGTGCATAGTTTCTTAAAAAAGGAATTATCTGCTGAGAACACAGTCTAGCTCATGTCTCAGATGTGGCTCCAGCCTTTGGAGAAAACTTGTCTTGATGAGCTCTGTTCATGAAATTCGTTTTTATTCCTCTTGTACCTCATTTGAACTGCTCAAGACTTTCTTTGAGGTGGTGTTCTTCTGCCAAATATATTGCAACTACAATCTCGGGGGTTTTGGAGCAACCAGCAGAACATCCTTTCTCAGGAAGCAGAGCTGCTGATCCCCACTGCTTGGGGATTTGAAACGTTTGAATTTAGATTTGCTTTGTAGCCTGCATAGCTCCTGTACACTCTCCTGAGGTGTTTCCACTGTGCATGCATAGACGAAGAGCACCTGCCCCTCGACAAAGGATTTGTAAGAGTAGAGGATTTGTACTGATGCATTTTATGGTATTGAAGCATGCAATTTTTCAAGAGACCATCTCAAAAAAACCTGGAGTTTTTGCATTTGCTTAAAATTTCTATCTGTGCTGGGCAAAACTTGAGACAAAAGTTCCTTAATTTGTGCAAAACACAATCTTATCTATATGCAGAAGACAATTTATGCGTAAACAGTCCAGTTTGTTAACATCTCTATTCTACCTGGACTAAACTGGACAGAATATCAAAAGTGCAGGACAAGAGGAAAAGGATCACTCCACTGGACCTGCTGGCTGCCCTCTTGCTAATACAGCCAAGGATGCAGGTGAGCATTTATGGCCACAAGCCACACTTACTTATGGCCACAAGGACTTACATTCAATTTTTTGCCCACCTGAACCCTCGAGTCTCTTTTTGCTAAACTACTAGCATAAAAGAGTGGATTTTTTCCTTTTTAAGAGCAACCAGTAAAAAGAGTGCACAAAACTGCAGAGCCCAAACTGGAAAAAAAATAGGATGAATCTCCAGAGGTCTCAAAAACTTTTGGAGAAATCTGGCTGCGCCATTAACTATTTCTGTAGGACAGAAAAATAATGGCAATATACATCCTAAAAATTGCATTTATGGAGTTTGATCTGTACAAACAAATATGCTGTGGCTTTCCATCTCCTTCTGAGCCCCTGGCAAAATGTGACAACATAAATGTCCTTTGGCAAGAGGAACTCTTACTGCTTCTTGACAGACTCCTTCGCATACACTGAAATGGCAAAATCAGATAAAATGTTCCTGTTATTGAAAAAGAAACTCCAAGCAATTCAAAATTCAAGGTCATTGTGATTGACAGGATGCTGGAGAGTCACTGACACTAAAGGATTTGACAGCCTTTCAAACACATGTATCAGATGATAGCTTTCTTTCTAAATTAGAAATTTACTCTTAGAGATCCCATAGGGTCAGGAGATATTGCATTTCAGGGTTTAGTTGCTTCTCACTTCTCATCAGCTTGTCTTTGGCATTGTGTTTTGGTGCAGCTTCTCCTCTTTGCTCCTGCTGAATCTTAAACAGATGTCTCAACTCCCACCCTGCAACATCCACCTCCATCAATGTCTTGTACTTTTCTGACCCCTGCATTAGATAATGGATTGGCAACAGTCTACATGAGCCATTTGCAAATCCAGAAACCCTTGATTTGCTAGCAAGCAATATGCTTCTCTTTCAGAGAAAAGCCACAATGTAAAAGAAAATCAAGAACTTGCAAAGGCACTGCTAAAATGATGACAACATTCTGCTTAGTGCAGGAGCTGATCTGGCAAGAGTAAACGGGAGAAGGATCTATAGAGCATTCAGGGGCAGCATCTTCTCTGATGGGGCTGAACCATAAAATACTGCCATCTCTTGCATGGACAGGTAAGTGAAGAGCTTAGGAACACTCCCAGTAGAGCTCTACAATGCAGGTTCAGGAGGTGAATTCAATGCGGGAAATTATCAATATTTTCACATAGTTTTAAATCAGAAGAAAAAACAATATTGTTGTGGATTTTTTTCCTTTGTCATTCCAAACATGAGTTAGCTCATGTCTGGATAATTTTCTTTTTCCGTTTCTCTACTAGACATCTTCTTTGTCAGAGAGTGTTGAAGTGTGAGTTTGCAAAGATATCAAGTTAAAATGTGTTGGCTCTTCCCTAAGTATATGGGCAGTGATTTCAGGATTTTGACATGCCTTAGTTCTTGCTGTCTCAGTCAAGCAGTGAACTTTGTCTGGACAGGATATGAGGAAAGATTTTGGTACAGAAAAATCTTCCCAATAAAACCTCCACTGAAGTCTTGGCTTGCATTCCTATTAATTCCCCTTTCTTAAATTTAGGATTTCTTACATAAAAAAGCACTACATTAAATAGAATAAAACCAAACTTTTACAAATATATTTTAGGGTTATTGAAGCACTGATGAGTTGCATGTTCATTACATACTTAGAATGATTATATACTGGGTGTCCTAAGAAATCTTCTTAGGGAAAGAAAAGGCATTGTCTCATGTTAAGCACACAGCAAGAGAGGATGATGCTTCAAGAGCTGAAACTGCTGAGTGAATGGTTTAACTCACATTGTATATTTCACTCCATTTCAAGCAGATCAATCTCAGGGAATAAAAATGAGATGTTATTGTGCCTAACATTATCATAACAGAAGTAAGTATGTCCTCTTTTCATCTTAGGCATTTGAGTTCTTGCTACCTCAAGCACTAAAGGGAAAATATCCTATTGCTCACATACAGGTTTTCAGAAGCCTAAAAGGTCTGCATTGATCATGGTGTGCCTGAGTGGTATTTTGCCTTGGAAGGCAAATTTTGATCTCTTTGTGTTGTAGATAACCAGGAAATCTGAGGGCAGTATTCCAGCTGAGGCCATCGCTGTACAAATAGAGAATAATAATTACCTTATACTAATATAATCTGGTCTGAAATTTGTCTTTTTTCCGCAAGATCCATGCTGATATTATTTTGTCTCTGTTCAGCCTCAATCTGCTGGGGAGGGGACATCTCCAAAGGCCCCTTTTTTTGCAAGGTTCCCCTTGCTTCATTCTTATACTACTTTGTATTTTTTTTAATTGCATGACACCATGAGGATTTTTGAACTTCCGTCAAATTTAGCAAAGTGACTTAAAATTCTGGTTCTGTTTTCCAGAGTATGTTCAGGTTGTTTTTTTTAACTTGTTAGCCACAAATAGTATCACATTACTTTGTATCTCCATGGTCAAGTCACCAATGAAAACATTAAATAAAACCAGGTTCAGAACAGATTCTGTAGGACCTCCACCTGAAATATCTTTTCATTTACAGAAAACTGAAAACTGCCATTTTCTTCTCCCCCAAGTTTTAAGGTAGTGGTTTTCTGATTTATATGTAAAATATAGGCCATATTCCCTAATTTATTAGAGAACTTCATACCGGAGAAGTATGGAAAACTTTTAAAACCTGTTAACCCTTCTTCTTTCTCTCTATTTACATAGGCTAAATTATCAGTTAGCAAGGGAAATTAGGTTGCTTTAACATAATTTATTCTTGACAGTTCCACATTGGCCATATTTTTATCACCTTGCTATGATGTAAGTGCTCATGAAATGTTTAATAATGTAGTTCCACCATTTCCAGAAACTGAAGATTAGGGTGTTTGAGGTACTTTTGATTCCCTTTTTAACGCGTACTGCTGTGTTTTCTGTTCTCATGAATCCACTCCCCTGACCCATGAATCATGAGCTTCTAAGGATATTTTTTGCTGACTGAGATTTCTTAAGTATCGCTACAAAATGGTTTCTTGAAGGCAAGATGAGAAAAGATTCTGAAAGCCCAATGTGTCTAATACCTGAGATTAGGAATGCTTTTGGAGATCAGTTTCTATGTAAGTCTTATTTCTCATGGAGATAAAATTAGGCTGTTAGTGTCAGGAAAGATATAAATCTTGGAGGCAGCTGCAGATAAGGCTCAGACTTCTGAAGATAAAATGTGTGAGGTATTTAAGCTGAAATTAAAGAGCATAAAAAAGGTATAAACAATAATAAAGCTGTGTAATTGTATCTCTTTCAGTTATCTCCGAAAAATTCTGTCAATAATTTAAAGGCAACTGCTGAGAAATGTTATTCTTTTTGTGGAGGAATGAAGTCCTAAAAATGATTAATCACCTCATATGACCTTCTGAAAGTAGGTTTTGCAAACTGGGAAACCAAACTGCCATTTTTCTACCCTGAATATCAGATGGTTTTCACTGACTTTATTAATATTGCAGCTGATTTAACATACACTGTTACAAATTGACAAGTACTATGCACCCCCCATAAAAGACATTACATTCTACAGTTGCTCCTCCTTCTCGCAATCTGTTCTGTAGGTTGGATTATAAATAAGGCCTCAATTAAACAAAGCTACAAAGCATAACTTCACCTGCACCTTATTTCTCCATCTATTTGTCTGTTCAGTGCTAAACTATGGGCAATAGCTGTTGCTCTGCTTTGGACTTGTGTTTCACTGAAGTTAATATTTGTCCTATGATTTATTTTTCTTGGGCAAGCTCAACAATACACCATTAAACTGACACAGAGGAATAAAGACAGGGTAAGTGAAGTTTATTCCAGAAAGTCAGTCCAAATGCCTCTTATGACTAGCTGGTGTTGGAAGAATGCAGGGACAGACTATCAAAGATTTTCAATATAATTAGATTATTAATGTCTTTACTGTAAATAAAAAGGTCAAATAATAATAGAATTCATACTTTGGAACATTTACTATTTAATTCCTGTGTAATTTGTTCTAAAAACACTTGCTAGATTTGAAAGGTGGTTAATTTTGTCAGTAACACTCTTCAGTATCACTACAGTCTTCATCCCAAAATCTTAAACATTTGAGATGAAACCAAAGCCTGTTCTAAAACCAAAGGGAATTTTTTTTCAACTCATGTATTTATTTTATATAGAAGTGTCTTATACAATTTAATAGTGCAATAAAATCCCTAATAAAAATAAACCTTCAGTACAGAAATGCCATTAACCTTCTTAGGAGACTTCAGCTATGAATTGACATATAAGGGGAGTCCAGATAAACCTAAGACTTCATATCTTACAGCCTGCAGCCATGTGATTTTTCTCTTTATTATAAATAACACTAAAGTGTATGTTTATGAGACCCAACAAAGACGTTTGAAAGGCCTCTATAGCCCTCAGCAAGGAAAAGATTATAGACCCAAGAACTGAATATTCAGAGAATAATACACTTAAAATTTTTTTCTGTGTACTGTGAATTATTCCCTCCTAAAAACCAAACCAAACCAAAATAACTGAACTGAAAAA
>VXBO01009877.1:71262-120695 GCA_013400135.1 Rhinoptilus africanus
TTTTTTGAGGTTATAAAGAAACAGCCCTGGAAAGATGTGAGTGGTGTTTCAGGATCCTATTGTCACACTATTGCAGTGTTGTGTCTTTTGAGATTTAAACCCTGTGTTCATGGCTGTACAAATTCATTCTCTTTCTTCAGGTGGAAACTGTCCAATTCCTAGGAGTTTATGAGATAAACATACAGTTTGGAGAGGGGTTTTTGCTGGTAAATATAATGAGGAAACTGAGGTAAAAAAGCACTTCTTTCCCTTTTCTGATGACAAATGGAGCCTGGAACAACTGGCTTGTGTAAAAACCTACTTTGGAGAAAGAGGAATTTCCTTCTCCATTCATGCATCCAGTGTTGGATCCAAAATATGTGAACTCATTAGTTGCTTATACCAATCAATCCCTTGTTCTTCTGTCACAATGCTCAAAAGTCTCAAAAAAAAAAAAAATAACAGTGTGGAAATGGAGGTTGATCCAGTACTACCGTTCATTGGCGTACTACTTTGTGACACTTCTGGGAAGGTGGTTTCAGTCAGTCGTTCCTGCTGTAACAAAGCTACTTTTGCTACACTGATGACTATTTTCAAGTCACATCTGAAATGAATCAAAACCTCATTGACTGCAAAAAGTTCTCAAATGACAGAAAGGACTGAAATGAGAACACAAGGGTGAAATAAATTCTGAGGGTGCTTGTTGACATCTCCAGACACAGCCTGTCCCAGAGCCTTGTTGCAAGGCAAGGCACTGCCTGTCTGCAGGTTTCTTGCCCATGGGTGAGTAAGGAACTGAGCTGTGCAATCAGGCACCAGCTCTTTCATAATTTGCCATTTAGAATACGTCAGTTTTATATCTCCTCTAACACTTTGTGAAAAGATGAGCTATCATCGGATCATGAGTTTTGTTCATTTTATGTTTCTCTTAAAACTGACTTGGAAGTGACACTGAAATAGTTTTAATCTGTTTGTAAAAACATTTCTGGTGCTCAATAGAATCTTGAAATATATTTTGGTTTTTTGAGGTGAGTGACAGCCTCTTCCCTTCCTTGCCCTTTCATCAGTTCTTAGACATGAAACCTGCATTTAGGTTCTCTGTGGACCTCCATTTTTCACTCATTTTATGGTTTTGGCCAATGAATTTGTCATGGCTCTGGAGAATTAGAACACACACAAGTAAACTGAGATTGAGTTGAAGTCCCTTTAGGTATAAAATTTGTCCCTTCTTCATCATAAAATTTAAGCTAATTGGAAATGAGGACTTCAAAACTAGGGCTGGCAAAAAATTTGCAAGTGCTTGAAAAAGTACCTACCTCCGAAAGTACATTTACAGCCACAAAATGAAAGTGAGCTGCACTAGTCAGAGAAGGAAGCAAGATGGAATTGTTCCCTATATTCACGTTATTCCCAGCACACCTGCAATTTTGGAAAGCCAAGCTAGAAGTCCTTCTGTACCATTAGCAAATGTACATTCTGCTCACTTACGCAAGAACTCAACAAAAGAAACATGCTATTAACTGAAATGAATGAATGAATTAAGCATCACCTGAGGTGTCCAAACATTTGGGGATGTTCAAAGTAACAAAGTATTTAAAGCATGTTACATTTTGTACTTCAGATCTTCAGAACAACACAACTGTATTTTATGCTCTGCCCTGCAATCTGTCAAGCTAAAGGCTTTCTTTCTGACATGCTGTTTGTACACTGCAACTTATTTTAGTGTTCTATACAGTTAAGAAATGAGAGAATAAATCTAAAATATTTTTGCTTTCCTTCACCTTCTGCTACAAAAATTTCAGAGTAAGTTGTCAAACAGTGAAGATTGAGAAGTTTTCTTAATTTAAATAAGTTGATTTTAAAATGTTCTTAATTGGGAGATGTGAATGTTTTGTCAGCCATAGCTGCTACAGCTTGGATAATAGTGGGTAGTTTTGACACAATCTGTACAGCTTTGCTATAATTAGACAGACGCACAGAGCAACCTTCAGAGTAGAAAATGACTGGTAAAATACCAAAACTGATGACAAGCTTTAAAGATCTCATGCTGTCATCTGCCAGCATCTATTCTGTCTGTCACATAAGCTCCCTGTGAATTCCGTAAGAGCAACACATCCCTGAAAATGACCCCTCAACACATTGCTTCGTGACAGCATAGGTCATGGCTGATTCCACAGTCTTTTGTGAGCAAAGACACTGTTAAGAGCACAGATTTAGTCAGAATCACAAAGGCAAACTGCTGATCCATTTGGATAAGATCTTGTTTCTGCTTTAGATATCAAGACTAGATGGGATTAAAGGTCGACTGGAATTTAAAATATTTTTGAAAGATTTAAGGACTTGTAGCAAATCTATCAGTTTATTGTTCTGGTTTTGAATTAATGACTCCAGTATGGAGTTCCTGTCTGCACCAGAAAAGAAATCTATATGTCCTGTATGACTGTCCTCTTTTAAGAAATGGGAGGAGCAGTTGTCCTGTGCATGGAACAATGTGGGACTGATGAAAGTACATTACAATAACCTCTTCAGTGGCTCTGTCATCTGTATTAGTGGTCTTCTGTGAGATACTTCCTTCACAGAGGAGACTGATCTATTCATGTCCAGTAGCCAGATTCGTGAGGGCTGCTGGTTTGGTGTCACACTGCAGATCTGTGAGTGTTTAACAATCCCTGTCCCTTCTCTGTAGAGATTTAATAGCAGTGTCTTGTTGGCCCCTTCTGTGCTTGCCACTGCACTGTCCCACTGTTGGGTCAGTGGGTATTACCTGAAAATCCATTAACTGCTTTTTAGGAAAATCAGCAGGGCAGAAAGAAACTTCCCATCAGTAGCTGCAGAATCAAATTACTACAAAAATCATAAAATAAAAAAAAAATCAGCTTTTGACTCCATCTTCCACTATGTTTGTACTCTTTCCAGATCTCCACTTAACTCCATATCTCCATCCTATTCTAAGATTATCACATAGTGTAGCACTCATCATAATTATCTCTTCATTCAGGGAAGCTTTTAGATGATCATGAGGGCATGTGACAGCTGTGGAAATCTCCTGCTCATTAAGTGGGAGAGAGCAGAATTAAACACTGGTTTTCTTATACATTTTGTAGTTGGGATCAGTTTCTCTGTTGCTATCCCCATTTGAATGTATCTTGTTGAAAGGTTTTGTACAAGACCATGGAGAAGCGAGATTAAAGTCGTACTGTTTGTGCACAAGGAACTAAAAAATCTACCCTCATCTATTCAATATGCTTCTTGCAAATGTGATTTGATGATTACTTTTTCTTGGGAATAAAGAGTTTCACTTTTATGCAAAGATCTGTCTTTCTCTTTTATATCCTGTGCAGCCTTTTTTGCGTGAGTCTCTCATGTGGTTGAAAAAAATTCGCAAGTTACAACTTGTAAAATAAAGTGAGTAACAAATTTTGGTTCAAGAAAATTTTTTAATCAAATTATGACATCCTGTATTCCTATTCCAAAAGAAATTCCAAGTTTTAAAAAAAAGTTTAAACTTGTTTTAACTTACTTTTGATGCTACCGTGGGCTAAGTCAGCAATTCTGTGTCAAGTTAAGATTTTCCTTAGCATGGCACAGCATAAATTTAGTATTGTCACTTCATTACTTTTGTTTCCTATTTAAAGCACAACCTTCACAAATGCATATTTGTAGCAGACTGCAGGCTATTGAAATTGCTTGAAAGCTCAAGGAATTCTTCTAGCACATAAACGCCAAACTGTTAAAAAGTGACAAAAGACTCTATTTCCTATTTTTCGTGTGTTATGTACTATGCACAAGTTGAAAAGGTTTCTCATTGGTCTGAAATTTGTAGCCTTTTAATACAGTTTTCTGATCAGGAATGTGAGTCATTAACACAGTCATGTAGTAATGCTGGGTATGGATTTGAAAGAAGAAAATTAACTATTTGTGCTGACAAATAAAAAGTCTCTGAGGCATGGGTAGGCAATACTGGTTCTCTTGTTTCCTTGAAGTGTCTCAAGAAGTCTTAAAATAAATATGCTTTACATATAAACCTGTGAGACTTTGAGTTTACCACTGGAGCCAGGGAGGAATTTGGCTCAAAGATGGAAAAAGAGTTTTTATAACTACTGTTTAAGCCAGTTATACTTACTGGCTTACCTTTACATAAGCCACTGTCTCTGTTTTATTACTTACTCAGTTATCCAGGGGTTTCATTTCACGGCTATAAGACTCATTTAACTGGTGGCATTGTAACTCCAACACTGTGCTGGAAAATAGCTAGTGAAATGGGAGGTCACGTACCACATATTTGCTTTGAGTTGAAGAAGTCTCTTTGATCACTTCTGCTCACATTTTGGAGAAAACTGGGGAAAATGAGGCCAACTAGAAGGTTGTTGTGAAGTGAGGAAATTTGTATTACATTCTTGAGTTGAACTTCTCAGTTTAAAGGGAATTAAGACCCAATATCTTCATTCCAGAGGAAAAAAACACCTTTTCCTTTCCCCATTATGAGTTCTCTGTTCTATTTTATTCCCAACATCTAGACCTTTTTCCTTCTTGCTGCTGCCCTCGGCTTTAACTACTTCAGTGCTCTGTGGGGATTTATGAAACTCATTACAGAGTGATGAGTTACTCTAGCAAATCAACAAGGAGAATGATGCGTCTTCCACCTTCATATTTCCAAATCCAAAATGAGATGCCTAATTTGGAAGATGGTCTCCTTTTTTTTTCTTTCTACTGAACACCCCTCTGGCAGGTGATTAATTTAGCCCTTCTAAGATCTAAGTCTCTGGAGACGCCTGAATTCATCCAGTGGTTGTATAGGGAAGCCTAATGTAAATAAACTCATGTACCTCTCAGTTTAGTACATAAATCTGGGCTGCAGCGGTAGACTCTGACTTTCTGTTACAGACTTCTTCAGTAAAGGAATTTACTCTGGCTTGAGAAAATGGAGTAACATGGGAGCGTTACTCCAGCTCTCTGCCTAAAATGAGTGCAAAGAGGGTCATATATCTATATGGTCGTCCTATGAATCATGTAATTCCACTTTGTCAAGCCAGAGTGAATTTGTGCTGCTTACAAAAATTCAAAATTGTTGCTTTTCTTCTAACCTAGTTTCATGGATTTATGGCCATAAGCGTTCAAATTGCTTCAGTTTAATGGATCACTTGTCCTCCTTTGGGTCACAGCAAATGCTTGTGGCCATGTTCTTAGCCCTTTTGCAAATGGGAAGGAATATATATTGGCTTAAACTACCTTCAGGCTCTGAAACAACAAAATCTAAGGTTACTTGATCACTTGCTGCAATAACTGATGTGCTGTCCAGGAGCAATGCATGTTAATGACACTCTTACTAATGCATTATGCATCATGACTAAAGTCAATCAATACCACTTTCTGTGACTTCTGCCCATTGAGACAGTGTGACTCATTGTCAGATCTCCAGATGGGCCAGCAGTCTGACACTTTTCCACTGTAAAGAAATGCTGCTAATCTTGGTCTTTTTTCATTGTGAAAATCACCTGATTTTTATAAAGACATTAATACTAATCTCTTTTTTCACCACAGAGATTACAAAAGCAGGTTCAAAACCCTTTCATCGCCTGTAAAGAAATAAACGAATAAATCAATAAGCCCTTTTATCTCAGTGTTAAAGGTTAATGAGGTAAGAAATAAGAACCAGAAGTGGGCAGCAGAGAAAAAGCTGATAAGTTGTAACTGACAATATTTCCTTCTTTAAGTAACTGCAAAGAATACACATACTAAAAGACAGACTTATTAGTCTCTTTTCAGTTAGAAAAAGAACACAGTGGAAAATCAGTAAAGCAAAACTGGACAGTAGTAAACAGTGCTGTTGCCCTTCTGAGGTCTTTTCTACATTTCAGATAAGTGCCTTGGGAAATCTTGAAACTCCTTTGGAAATCAAGTACAGTGGAGCCATGTCAGGATCACCAAAATAATGTTCAGTACCCAGCTGGCTTTGCGTAAAAATGACAAATTTCAGTACACCTCTAGAACTGTGAAATTTAAATAAGTAGATCATATACTGTGATTTAAGATGTGGTAACTCTTCATAAAATCATCTGTTGACCAGCCCATTGGCATTACCTCTTCCTTTCCTCCTCCAGTCACTTCCAGGTACACTCCCTTCAGTTTTCAAGCTCAATTTAGTGCCTTTTCAGTGGCTTCAGAAGATAGAGCTAAGCTTGGTCTCTTGAGAAAACATTATTAGCCAGTAAATTTTCTTTGTTCTTGTGGCTTTCTGGGATTTCATGCCGTAGCAATCATCAGCAATTTCTCCTCAGATGGATGTCTAGCTTAGGAAGGTCTCTGGTGAACCACTAATTATACAGAACAGTTTCTGAAATGAAAGAAGTATTAACAGGTTATGCTCTGTGTTGCTACTTAGGTGTCTACAGAGAAAATACACATTCAAAACCCCTTATCATTGAGAAAATTACTTTTGTAAGATATAGAGTAGTTCCTAAAAATACATCCAATGAGGAAATCCTGAAAGAACTGAAGCATTTTATTCTAAGCAAGAGAAGATTGAAAAAGAAGAACTGTAGTAGTCAAATAAAGAAGAAGATGTCTATCTAAGGGGGAAAGGGGAGGACGGGAATATACGGAGCCTGAGATTAAAAGATGAGGAAGAGGGAATATGGAAAAAGTCAATAAAAACCTTTGCACTTTTCCCACTATACTGTCAAAGACATGTAGCAATTTTTCACCTTTAGAAAGAGAGAAAGAAAGAGAGAGAGAGAGAGAAAGAAAGAAAGAAAGAAAGAAAGAAAGAAAGAAAGAAAGAAAGAAAGAAAGAAAGAAAGAAAGAAAGAAAGAAAGAAAGAAAGAAAGAAAGAAAGAAAGAAAGAAAGAAAGAAAGAAAGAAAGAAAGAAAGAAAGAAAGAAAGAAAGAAACTCCATTCTGTCCATTGCATATATTTTCCGTCGTTCTGGGTGTAGACACAACTTAAGACATGGAACTTTAGTCCTCCCAAGAGTGCATCAGTAGCTTGTGTCCATCAGTGAGATGTATCTCTGTGTAGCTTTGGGGAACTTTAATGCACTGCTAACATTTCAGTAACCAGAGGTTTTCCTTTAATGTGGTACTACTATTACCTCCTTTCTGATCTTTCCCATGCAGCCTGCAGCAAACCCCTAAGAGCATTCAGTAGCTTAAACACATGTGTCCTGGCTGAATATCTACTCATCCATAAGCCAGAAAGCTTCATGATCTTCAGGTCACCTGATGCTGCAGAAATTCCAGGGCAAAGAGAAGTCTCTGGGGCTGTGAAATATTCCCCTTTCCTCACATGAAAGTGCCTGATGTGGAGCAGATCAATCAGATAGCATGAAAGATTACACATTACACTTAGAGGTCTACATCTCTACGGGCAGATTTGCTGCTACCAGCAGAGCAAACACTGAACTACAATCTGTAGCTGTTATATTGCCAAAGATGTCTGTAGTCAAGGTGAATGGCTTGGGGGCAGAGAGCTGATGTCCCCATGTGTGTGAGCAGGGCATTAAACAGTGCAGTCTTTCATGGGCTGCATGAATCAGGAGCTGAAAGCAGTGTTTCTAGTTTGTGGATAATTTTTGCTTATAAATATTTGCATAGGATAAAATGCAGGAATACTTGATATTCTCCAGCGAATTTTCTTGGAAATAATGGAACCCTTGCTCTGAGGCTGGCATGCTTTCAGTCTTTTGTCCAGTGTCCTTCCTTCAGCTTCAGGCCAGCTTCATTTGAAACCCTGATACCAGTGTAAAGTCCTGTTAAAATGCTACTATTTCCTCTCTAGGAAAGGTTCCTTTGCTTCAGGCTTGTCTTTCCTCAGTGCCACATCTTGCCATCTGAACTGGTTTGGGAAGGGGAAGGTTCCCATTGCTTTGACAGTCAATGTGTCATGCTGCACCCAGATATTTAAATGCTGTAACTACCCAGTTCCCAGGCCTAAAATCATCTACCAAATCCAAACTCATTCAATTAAAAAGTTTCTCAACTTAAAAAAAAGAACAAACAAGGAATTAAAAAAAAAAAGGAGGATGTAATGATGTTCATTTGAAACTAAGATGTTTCATGTGTGATATTCCAGAATCAACAAATCTGAGTTGTTTCTATGTATAGTTTTTGTTAGCAGAAAATTTGCCCTTAAGAACAGTTCCGCTTGGCCAGTGCCAAGCTCAGTGCTGAGTGGGAGATATTTTTGCCAGTGATATTGCAGGGGATTTCTCTGCTGATATGAGGCTCTGCAAATCTCTCTGATTAACTTGATCTGCCAGTTCCAAGATACTTTGAAAATGCTGACACTGTCAGCACCCTTGTCCCAGGGCTGTCAGTTTAGGGACCTCATTCTAGTGCAGAAAACATCCACATGTCCCCTCATCTGCCCCAGGCTGGGCCACTGTTAAACCCTTCCTTGGGCTTGATATCAGCCTTTCTGAAGACATAGACATGAAGCCTCAATGCCAACTAGAGTGATGCTTTTGCTTATGAACTAATAGACTAATACAGTTGAACAGGGATTTGAGTTTTTTATTTTCAGAAGGAAAAGCTAAAAAGGAGATAGAACTAATGCAATTTTTAATGCTGTTTGCTACAGAGGAGAAAGTGAAAAATAAGGGCATTTTTGTGCTTTGACCTTGGCTAGAAGTGGTTTGGGTATTTTCAACATAGCAAAGTTGAAAAGGTTCTCATGAGCTCTGCCCAGTGAGGACAACTTTCCCCCCAGGAACCTCTTCCTGTCTTCCAGGATGCCAGCGGATAAAAAGAAATATTTTGTGATACGAAGAATTTTAGTGTTTATTTTCCAGAGCAATTTTAAAAACTTTTAAAAATTATGTTTTTGCTCTTCTCTCCCATGACAACTCTGAACACCTGGAAGATACTGAAGACTGAGCATAATGATAATGAAATAGTTTTGACCTTGGCTTTAAAATTTGCTAAGGTCACACAGAAGTACATGAATCAATTAAAAATCATACATAGATTAGATGGGATGCCGGCAGTTAGTTAAAGAATCCATGACCAAACAACATTTCACAGCTATGTGTGAGCTGCTTTTTTTCAGTACATCTTTATTTTAAAAAAATACCAATGGCTGCAAGCTCAAAGTCACAGAATAATCCTGCTGCAGGTGTCCAGAATGTTCTGACAGCAAATAACGCTTGAGAAGCCTTCACTTGTGGGATTCAAGGCAAGGCATTACAGGTAGATAGAACTTCAGACACAGTAAGGACCTGCTTCATCAGAGGAAAATTCCATTTTGTTTTTTTTTCTAGAGCTTTTCACTGCTTTTAGAGCTATTGTCATTCCCATCGAGCAGATCTGCACCCCAAATACTGCCTCCAAGAAAAGTAGAAAGCATGTGGGATCTTTGCTTCCTACTGTAAACAGAACAAAGCACAGAAGCAGACAAGTAGGTGCCACCACTGTAGTGACAATGACAAAACAATGTCTTTTTCTGAGCTGATTTTACAAGTTAATATAAAGCTTTCAAAACAAAGCTTTGTAAGGGCTCCTGGAATACAAACATAAAAGGGCTCCTGGAATACAAACATAAAAGGTTTATAACCTCTCTAGCCCTGTGAAAGTGATTCTTGCTATTTAAAATATGACTATGCTTATTGTTGGATATTTTCAGATCACTTATCATGATTTACTTTAAATGGATGCTGCATTTAGTCCCCTTCTGTTACACAGATGGCAACATATTCAATTTATTAACTTTTCATTCAAGCTCTGATAGGGATATTTATATAGCATTCAAAAGGGTGCTTGCTGCTACATATAGCTCTGAAGAGACCTAACCCAGGCCCTGAAGAGGTCTATTTTTAATGGGATTCTAGAGGTGACATTAACAACAGGCTCAGGGCAACAAAGCACAGGGATGACAAAGTGCTTGGATAAAATGTGCTTTCTAGAGGTTTGATTAATGTGTTTTGGCTCTTTGCCCTCCCACAGTAGAAACTCTTCCTATCACACTCCCGTGCCTGGAAGGGGGGTGCAAAAGTGAGCAGGTGATGACAACTGTGCTGTCCCACAGCATTTTGGGAAAGCCTTTCTGACATCTGGGCCACGCATATCCATCACTGCTTTCTGCTCTGATGCCACGCTGGCACTAGAATCAGCCACTCACCAGCACCTCAGGCAATTTAAGGCCCTTCTCAAAGGGCAGCTGGCACAAGGCTTGTCTTGGAAGCTGGATGTGCTCTACTTCATACTGAATTATTGCATGATTTTTGGGTGGGAGGGACATCTGGAGCTCTCTAGTCTAACCTGTTCAAAGCAGGGTGAACTTCGAACTTTCAGTTAGCTGTTCAGGGCCTTATCCAGTTGCATTTTGAGTATCTTCAAGGATGGAGAGTTCTCTGGGTACTTGTGGCAGTGTTTGACCACTGTCATGGCCATGTCAAAACCTCTTTATGCAACATTTGTTCTCACCATTTAACTCCTGACAGTGGGACTTGCTTGGACATTTTCCTTCACTGTGAACAACCCCCACAAATATTTCACTTGTAAAGCAAAAAAACCCAAACCCAACCACTTTTATTAGAATGTGAATTACACATTTAAGGGGCTTCTGAAATTTAAAATTAAAAAAAAATAAAATAGGTAAAACATTATGACACAAGGATTTAAATGTAAATCTGCTCTTGATATTCTTTCCTTGCAGAGCAGGTCCTTAATTCCAGGTTAAGACTCAGTCAATTCAGTGGTAGACATGAGTAAACCCTGATTGTTGTTCTCTGGCCACTTTGAGGGAAAAACTGGCAATCTCCAGAGGCATCACTCTACTTTTTAACATCTCTTCTTCTCTGATAAGCAATTCATCTCCTCACAGAGGGTTCAACATTCTGGGTTGCTACTGAAAACATGATAAATAAGAGAAACTCTCTCCTTAAATGTGCTTCAAGTTGTATTAAAATTAGTTTTAGGGTTCCTAGTGCCAAACAGAATATGCTGAAGTAAAATCCCTAGAACCCTCTGCTGTTCACTGAGTCTATGACTCAAATTTTGCTATTGTCATAGCATCCATGAGTTGGGGCTGCAACTAGCCAGAACTAGACCATTATATGTCATATTAGCAAATGGTTAAAGAAGCACGAGAAAATACTGAAGTCTTGCAGGAAAAGGTTGAAAAGGGGTGCATGTCCTCGCAGAGCTAAGAAGCAGAGGATGGCCTAACCCAGTAGTTCATGTTGCTTTTTAGGAGGCTGTTTCTTGGGATATCAGTTGGTTTCACAAGCAGCAGGTCCACGTCCTGGTTTGAGGTAAAACAGAATCAACTTTCTGTTCAGTAATTTTATTTCTTAGCTAGCCCTCTTCTAACTCTCTGAAATTAACAGCATGGTGTGTCTGAAACGGTTTGTACAGAGTGATAAGACAGTTTGTGCCAAGGAAAGGTATGCAGCAAAGCTCTTGCTTATACTTATTGCTATAACAACCAAGGTCAGCTAATTTTGTTATTTGCCCTGTTAGAGGGTCGGAAGAGGAGGGGTCCAGAGGGGTCTCACCTTCAGGGAGGAGCAGACAGCATAGGTGTCCAAAAATTGACCAACAGGGGTATTCCATCCCATCTGCCCCATGCTCAGTATAAAAGCTGAGGTATGAAAGGGTGAACTCTCTCCCTTCAATGGCTGACATCTGAGGAGGACCCTGTCTGTTCATCTGCCCTTGATCCCAATCGTTGTGTTCCTGACTCCAACTCTGGAACCTGATTCCCACTCTTCGCTGAGTCCAGCCTGGGACTTCCCCAGTGCCTGCCAGTGACATTATCCGGGAGCTTAATACGGTTTTGTATATACTGTATCTATTTCATTATATTCCCTTTTATCTTATTATTAATATTTCATTAAATTAGTTTAGTTTCTTCTAAAATTGTAAATCTCTCTTTATCTCTCTCCCTCCTCTCCATTCACAAGAGGCTGGAGGGGGGAGCATCTGTCACCCTCCATTGGCCTATTTGGACAAAACCACGACAGTCCAGTCTCTCCAACAGGCTGACCAAAACCTGTCTTTGGATGGATGCATTGCATAGAGGGGTAAGTGAAGGGCTGAATCCTTTCCGTAACTCTGCTCCATGAAATCACAGTCAGGAGGTCTGAATAATTCAGTGATGTTTGTCTGAAATGTGCTCTCCTCCTTAATCTGACTTAGATATATTGTTCCAGGCAAGCTGACATTTATGCTTATTTTAGCTACAGTAGATAAAAAGAAAAAAAAATATTCTTTTTGTATAAGCAGTTAACTTATTGTGAAGACTTATTGTCACTTCCCTGAATCTTCTCTTTCTAGACTAAGCAATCTCCAACCTTTTCCACCTCTGAATTGCTACATTTTGGAAAAAAGTCACCCATCACATAGAAGCTAACCTTTGAGGTTATTGAAGAAATCCCAATTGACTTTGTGTTGGGAATCAAGATAGCCAGTGAAATATTCTTGTTAATAAAAGAATTTGAAGAACACCTGAGAGAAAATACTCATTTTATGAGAAAAGTGAGAATCTGGTGTTGAAGCACACTTGAGAAAAATGACCTGTATCTCTTTTTTTTAATGTTCTGTATCTGTTGCTTTAGACTCATTGTTGAAAATAAAGGAGATGAGAATAAATTATTACTACCTCTGACCATTTACTTTCATCTATAGAAAAGAAGAAACACATTTTTTGGACTAAACATTTTTTTGGCTGTCTGAAGAACTATGAGAATGTCTTATATCTTCTTTATAAAGATAAATTTCAGGGACAAATTTTATGATGACCTTTGGTTTTATGACAGATTTTTTAAAGTGAACTCTGGCTGAGCAAGTATGTTTATTATGAAGTGTTCTCCTGCAGTTGTTCAGCTACCCTCCAGTTAGCAGATTTTCTGAAGTCACTGCAGGGAATATATATTACAAAAGTACTTTGTAACCTGAAAAACATTTATCATGGTAACAGCTCTTGAAGACAGAAGAGAGTTGTTTTTCTGTTCCTCCCAAGAGAGTACTAAGGTGCTTAGTAACTTGTCAGATGCTTTACAGGAAGATAGTGATTGAGAAGTGAATTAAATGCAGGATTCCCATGTCCCAGGTTAACATGCTAACGACAAGAACATTTTCCTCTGTGTATCAGAGAGACTTCTCTGCTCTCCATTGTGTGCGTGTGTGCTAAGGAAAATTAACACTTAAAGCCTACTGCTTTGGGACACAGTGCTATTATTCAGAAATGACAGGAAATCAAAGTATTTTCTTGTGTTCATTAAAGAACTGGTGGCATATTTTGGTTGGTTTTTACAGGCGTACTCTTTCCTGCGATCTGGAAATTCAAGTTTGAGTCTTTGTGCATTTCATCTGCCAACATATATATCCAGCATATTTTTAAGTAGCATATACATATTCATCTTCACATCCTGTCTGTGTCTTCTGTTGTGACACTTTATTTCACTTCCATGGTAACTATGCATCACCTTTTTTTCAGTTAAATAACAGTGAAATTCTCATTAGTATATAGGTTTTAAGTTTTTTAAAAAGTCAAAAAAGCAAGATGGTACTGGCAATTGATCTGTAGTGGTGCAAGGCTGTACCCTCAAATACTGAATGTTTTGTGTATTTAAAGCTGTATCAATTTTTTTAGTGACTCAAGATAGAATTAAATACAAAATTTTCTTTGGAGTTAATAGTCACTTACTCAGATAGTATTCTTTACAGAGAAGAATATTGTTTGCAAATTAATTATACAAATACTAAATATGTTATCTATATAACTATTGCAGCTATTCTGACATAAATATTTTAAGTAAGCAAACACATGCAATGGTTTTTGCACATGAGTTAACCCACCCAGGCATTAAATGGCAAGTCTGTAACCTAGAAGGAGGTATTTTATTTAAAAATCATCTGCATTGTGGATACACATAAATTAAAGGAACAATGACACATGCTTTTAGCAACCCACTCATGGTTTGGTAACATATGTTCCAGTCAGGCAAGGGAAGAGTTTTGGAGGAAAACCAAAGTCCTTGGAGGTACTGGCTCTACTCCCTGTGTTGTGCTGAAATCCCAACAGGAAGAACTGAAAGAGCACCAAAACCACTGCCTGAGACCTTCAGTGGTGTATCAGAGATTAAGAAAAATGACAAGGAGACTGCTATCATGCACAAACACTAGTTCACTACTAGGCTGAAATGTTTAGACATCATAGAAGTGCCCACAGGGATGGACTTTATTTTTCTTGCAGTATTAGAGAATTGCCAAAACTAACTGAAATTTGACAGCATTAGCTATTTAGGATAGTATGAGCTCTATTAGGTAAATCGTTTCCATAGCTGCAAAACCGAATATCAACATTACTGATGTTGATCTAACTAAAAACTGATGTCGATCTAATATTTAATATAATCTGTAACAAGTATTTCTTGCAAATGATTTTGGTCTTTATGACTAAGAACACATGCAACTCTGTATATGCACAGGGAAGAGATGCAGAAGCAGACCTGAAAATCACAAGAGAAAAGACAGTAACGATCGCAGCCACAAGAGTTGTGGGAAAGAGAAGAAACCCAGTCAAACAACAACAGTCTTTGTATAATAACACATGCACTCAGCACCCCCCTTCTATTACTTTTCAGAGAACACCATTGCAGGTGCAAATTTGCATCTAGAAAAAGACAAAGGGAGGATTCCCGAGTCATCTAATTCTGAAATCCATTATGTGTCTATGTTTTGGAATTAGAGAATCACATCTTGCTTATCTTTTTGCAGGAGCTCAGTTGGATAGCATTCCCTATTCATTATTTATCTTCCCACCTCCACCATGACTGATGGTCCTGCCTCGTGTACAATATATGGTTCAAAACCATGAACTTTCTCCTGCATTTTATTGTGAGCCTTATTGATACAGTGCTCTGCCTTCAAAATATGAATGTATTTAATTTTCACAAAGCCTAACTGAGGTGAACATGGGTTCCCTTATTACTGGGCTTGTTTTGCAAATGAGAAAGTGAAACCCAGGAAGAAGAAGGTCAAATATATATACTAACTTGGCATCCTCATTTTAGGATTTGTAATCTAAAGGACGTCATAATAAATGTCATGGTCTCCCCTGGCCTTGAACTTTATGGAAAGGTGGGTTATTAAATTCTACCTGGATAACTCTATGTATAGAGAATAGATTTCAGGCAGATGCAAAATCACTTTTCAGTTTGCAGGATACAAGCCAGCTCCGTGCTAGACTGTGTATCAATGTACTTAGGCTATGCTAATTCAAGTACAGAAGCTATGTACATTTGGGATTAAGGCCTGCTCATGTCCAGCTAGTTTGAAAGAAAGCAAGTTTGCATCTGCCTACCATGCACCATGATTCTGAGCATCTTAACAGTACAGCAACTTTAGAATGAGGTGCTTTTCTTTTCTCAAAAGTCTTACCTGTAATGTGCTGTGGGCATGGGGAAAGCCAGGACTGCCGCTGAAAAGGAGTAGGTGGGGGGTGCCTATGAGCAAAGAAAAAAGGTACAAAGGGTGGATGGCAGCAATCCCTGGGATTTCTTCCCGAATCCCAGTCTGATGCATGATGTGAACACAGACATGAGTAAAGTCTATCAGAAGATATGTTCTCTGTCTGCTTTGGCGCACACTGACCTGTGTTGCTCCCTGCCCTGCCTCCAGCTGCAGGCAATGAAATCAAGCCAAAACAAATCAGATCCACAAATATGTCGGCCCAATTTTATAACAAGAGAAATTCAAATCCTGCTCAACTCACCCAGGAGACAAAAAATTCTGAAACATGAATATTCATTATTATCATTATCTACATGGTCAGCAGAAAGTACTCTGAGCATTTTTGTTCCATTTCTAGTCCAAAGAATTTAGCTGGTAACTGAGATTAATTTAAAACCACGGAGTAAAGTAATTATTCAGTCTTTGATTCAATTATATTGATAGGGCAGTGCTAGGCTTAAACTGAGGTGTGTGCTGGAAGGGTCACAAACAGAACGTAAAACAATTACTTCCAGTGACCTTTTCTCTTAATTCAATCTCAACTTGAAGATATCAAGTGTATGCGGTGAATGATTTAAGTGGTTAGGTAATTTCTTAAAAGGTTTGCATGTTGATTCCACATTCAGTTTTCCTAGCTCTAACCCCAAATTCTCAGCCTTGTGGTGCTGCTGTGTGCCTACTCAGAAACCTGCTAGTGTCAGTACCCCTTGTTCCTCCTTAAAGAGAATTATTTCTCCTCTTAGCCTCTCCACCAACTGAACTACTGGCCTAAACACCTTCTCAGTGAGGGCATGCTTTCTTCACCTTGAATCATTTGCATAACCTTCTTGAATATTAAAATATGAATGCCTGTCTTGATGCAGTATTGTCACCGTGGCAGTGTGTTCTTCAAATGTAATAGCACCTCTTTGGTATTAATAAGTATTCTTTGTTACCAATATAGTTTTCTATCTCTGCTTTCTACTGTAAAACATATACCTCCACCTTCATCACAAGGAAGCCTTAAAAAAAAGCAATGTGTGGGTAGCAGAGGTTGTTTATCTGCTTTTTGCTAACAGACTGACCTGTTAATTATCTGCTGTTTTTCAGGCTGGTCTGTGAAGAACAATTGGTTTCCCATTGTTTTCCAGTGCAAAATGGAGTTGTCTTGCATCTGCTGCACTATCTTGCCGTCTGCTCCTGAATTAGGCCTTACAGAGTAGAAATGCTGGCAGACTCTATGCGCAATGTGGGTTGCACTGAGAGGCAGGAGTAGGTACTGAGATGAGGGCAGAAGGACTCACTGCTGTGACTTGTGCACAGAAGGGCAGAGATGGGGCTCAGCAACTCTGTAGGGTTGTTGCTATTGTTGGGTGGCTCAAAGAAGGAAGTAGGAAGGACTGGATTCCTCTACTGAGGTCTGATGAGGTGAAAAAAGAGGATTTTATGAAGCTGGATCTGAAGACAATGCTAGTCTGTACCCATACTAGCTTTGTCACACCTGCCCTGGTGTGATTTTGTTCACCTGAACATCCAGTTGGCTCATTCCAGATTTAAGCCTAACAGTAATTCAACACACAAATGCTGCAAAGGATTTGAAATCTCCGAATTCAAATTCTTACCTGAAAGTGAAGATGATTTATATTAATCTAATAATAGACATCTCTACCTATGCTGTCTTTCACATTAGTTATTGGAGGTCTAGTGGCATAGTACATAGAGCAACCAAGAGCTTGCTCCAGGCTATAAAAGGTCTTATAAAGATCCATCAGTGATGTGTCTTTCTCAAATGCTTCAGCTCTTGCCAACTTGCTAGAACAGAGCTAAGAGGTCTGAAGAACATACTGGAGCCCAGATTCCTCCTTTACAAGGAGCCACTCTGCTTCTAAGTCTGGATCACTTTTTTTCCACCAACAAAACAAATAGATAATTTGTTTGTACAAACCTTGTATAGCCCTCTAAGTTTCCCCATTTAATAATAGAATTTGCTGAAAAGAAGATATTTTCTAGTTTTAGAAACCTTAACTTCAGGGTCAGTGAGGAAACTCTTAACTAAACACAGAGTTCTAACAGTAAATCTGCCATGTTATATTTGTGTCTCTGTTCTTACAATTAAAAAAAAAAAGTATAATGAGCCACTAAACAACTTATTCTTGGTGCTGACTAGACATTTAAATGATTAGTATTTATAACATAAATAGCTTAGAGAGAATAATGTTTACATTTCTTTCCAGTTCTGTCCCTCACATTTGCCTTTGTCTACTCCACTGGTATGTTTTGGCTCTTACTTTATTTTTGTCAGAGAAATCAGTTATTTCTGACATCATTTCAATGCCTTCAGGGCAGAATGCTAGCAATGAAACAGCTGGTCCTCTCCATGACTTTTTCTGAGCCCGTATCAAGTTTCCTTGCTGCTAAGAAGTCATGGATGCAAGGCTAATGAAACAATGAATTTTGTTAGGGTTGACTTTAAGAAGAAAGGTGTTTCATGCTATGTATCCACAATTACCTCCATGCTTATAGATTTCTGTGTGTCTAGAACTAGATATCTTAATATGTACCCTTGCTTCTTTCGAAAATGATCAGTTTTTGTATTAACCAGAGACATCATGGCCAAAGTTCTTTCCAGTAGTCCTCAAACAAAGGAAAATGATCTCTTTGGACAAGTCTCCTGTGCCTATATGAACAGACAGACCTTCCTCCGCTGAATACTTGTAGGCTTTCAACTTTTTGTGCACGTGAAGAAATTCACATTAATCTCTGGAGTTATTTGGAGCATGACTGAAGGAACAACATTAAGCAAAGCTCCGACTCAACTGCCTGTGGCACGATTTTGTCATTTTACCCCTCCAGTGAATGCGCTTAAACACTGTTGGATGAGATTTTCTAGATTTCTGAGGTTTTCTTTTGGACCTCTCGCTTCTCTTAAGGTTCCCTCTTCCTGATACCCATTAGAAAGCAAGGCAGAAGACTAGCCAGCCAGCTGGTTGCAGACATTATTTTTCTTAAGGAGAATCTCTATAGTCCTAGATATCAAGAATTCAAGACAGCAGACCAAGACATCCTTCTCCTTGTGTCCACCCTGAACCCCAATGAGGATGTCAATGGTTATGAAAGTTTCCAGAGGAACTTTTTTACTTTTTCACCCCTGTAACATTATTGAACAGTATTGATGTTTATCTAGCAGATTGGCAAAGAACGCTGACAGTTGACTCTCGTCCTCATATTCACATTTAGAAATGACTTCTTGACCTGGAACAATGGTTAAGCTTCCCACTTGTAAAACCAAAAGATGGAGTTTTGCTTCAGGGATAACCACATACTGATTCATGGCAATGGGTGCCTCTGCTAATAGAAACCTTCTCAGAGAAGGATCTGCAGCTTAAGATTTCCAAGACTGTCAAAGTTCAAGTTTTCTTTTCTTCTTGACACCTCTAACTTTGTTTTTCCTCCACAGAAATACCCTGAACTTGTTAATTCCTTTCAGATACCGAGAAGAAGGAACAAATCCCATCATTATTTTCCAAGGTAAGGCTTAACTTACCTATTAAATATCAAGCATTACCAACCTCTTTACTTCTTTTAAGTACCAGGTGAACTGTTGATTTTTCATCTTGCTGTTTCTTCAACCTTAAGATGAGTCACTCTTAATGTTAAGTATAAATACAACTGAGGTCTTGAAACTGGCTTTTCTTTGTCTGCATGTCCCCAATTTGTGTACTTAATTGTAGCAATTATTTGAACAAATCAAGATAATGGGTCTGAAAATAGGTACAGTGGAGACGTTGACTGGAGAGAATGGTCTTTATTTCTCATTTGAAGGTGTTGATGCCAAGACATATCGAACTTCTTCAACTTTACTTAACCCCATTGAGAATCAATAAAACTTGGCACTTTGCTGCAGCGCTCCCACCCAGGTAGGCAACATTTATTAGTGTTCTGTTATACTTTGATATTCATGAAAGGACTGAGAAGAGTAAGGGTGGAAGGACTGGGCGTTTATTTCTCCTTTGAACTCCAGTGAATTTTTCACTCCAGATAAATTTGCCAATTACCACTTGGATATCTTGTAATGTTTTCTCTCTGCTCAAGGCAATCAGTGGACAGAACAGAGAGAACTAAGTCTGAACAGAGCATTTATCTTGATAACATTCACTGTGCCAACGTTCAAGTTATAAAAATTGTCATTCTAATTCCTTTAATCTCTTTTAATTTGTCTCAGCAAAACAAGGAGTGTTAATGTTTATAATACTTCAGATGGCAGCATACAATATTACCTTCTTGATTTTTGAGTATTTTGTATATATTTAGTGACTCTAACATTGGAATTGAGGATGTATGACCTATTATGCCACCATATAGATCAGTAAATAACATCTTATCTGGACTTGTTTGCCTTATATTCTGCTGTCAGAATTAAATATTCTTTTATTNGTAATCTTGGTTTCATCGTCACTCAATTGCTTATGTTGGGTATCTTACCAAAGTTGTGTCTCCTGCTGTGGATAGCTCTTGTATGGGGCAATAAATCTGTGATCTCAGAATATTGTAAAACAGCAAGCAATAAATTTCCCTGGACCATAACTCCAGAACTTTTGGAGTTAAAAAATTTTAGAAGTTAAGAAACTTAGCAGATCTAGGATCTGTTCCCACACAAATATTTTGTATTATGTAAGTAGCAAATATTTAATAAGTTAATAAGTATTAATAATTAACAATAAGAATATAAATGGTAGTTAATAATGCGATAATAATGATACAAAATGTAAGAGTAAGAGAAATAATATTAATAGTAATTTGTGTAGTAAATATTTATTGATTTAGTAATACAAAGAGATAAATTAGGTGAGTGTTGCTGTAGTGATTTATCTTCCTGATCTGTGGTATGTGATTTATCTTATCAAACTGATCATGTCTGTAATGTATATGTGTGTATCTGAGCTTAGATTACCTTTACATGGCGGAGAGAAATGGACACTTCCAGGACACAATTAATTTCCTCCCAAGGTAAGATTTCCCACTGTAAGATTAGCTCTTTCCCAGTGGTTAGAGAGAAAGTTTAGATCTAAGACTCAAATCTTGACATTTTCAGTTAGGATAAATGAAGCCTATCACAATCTTCTGGAAGACACAACCAAGTAATTTTCATATTGTCTCTCCATACAATAATTCTGCAAAATACTTTCCATGTGGAAACTTTTCTGAGCATTTCAACAAGTGATCTTTTTACTGTGATTTGTGTTAGTAGTAAACTATGTAAACATGCTCAGAATTGCTTAATGCAAATCATCCCTTAGACAGTTTTCACAAAATCTTTTTATTTATTCATTGCCAGAGGAGCTGTGCATTAAGGTTGAGAAGTGCAGGGCAAATAGGTGAAATCAGTCTTATTGATCACTGTGTTTTCAAAGCCTGCAATATACTGGGGCTTTGATTCTGAAGACTAGGTGTGTGTATATGTGTGTGTGTGCATGTGCTCACATGCTCGGAAGAGGAAGGTATTTGGCTTTACATTAATGAAACCATTAACCCCTCTTGGCAGATTCTTATCATTTAAATGCTCCCTAAATTCATCCAAAGTGACCAACTAGCCCATAATGAGGACTTGTAAGTCCATGTGTATTAATATCATGGGTTTCTGGAAATTACAGCAAATGTAGACACTAGTCCAATGGAAAATGAAGCTAGACCACCCCTGTAAAATTATTTGAGTTACCCTATATACCAGTGTTAGTTCTCATGAGCTGAATATGCATATGGGGAAAAAAATGGCCTCTGAGTGTAGAAAAAAGTAGGTAAAACACTATCTCACCATAAATCTATCCTTGTCACTGTGGTTTGCCGTTATAGCCTTTCTTTCAAGGACTATGAAGTTTAAAAAAGTTCTAAGAAGTACAAAAATTTTCATGAAGCATAAAGTGATGTAGGTTCATTTCCCACAGGGAGTCACCACAAGGGACATGGTAATGCAATGGCTTCAGCTTGGAACTAAACTTATGTCCTGCGGGCAACAGACAGAAATGTAGTAGAAACCACTGCACACCACGAGTGAAGCTAAAACTGCAACTCAGTTTCTCAATTCCATAAACACACCCTTCCAGCATGAGGTAAAGAAAATCTTTATTTCTAGTTTAACCTTTTTGTTGGTTTGAAGGCAGATGACCTCATCTATTGCACAGATCTTCTGTTGTTACACATTAACGTTTCTGTGTGCCATCAGCTTGGCCTATATAAAATTTTAACTCCAGAACAGTGACTACAGCAACTTTGAATATAATTATTTTTTGTTATACCTTTATCAGTTGGAAATTGTACGTCTTTCTGTTGTCTGATTTTTGAGCTCTGCCAAAAAAAAAAAAAAAAAAAAAAAAAAAAAAAAATGTCTCATTTTTTAAAAAAGAAAAAAAAAAAAAAAAAAAAAAATAAGAAAAATGTCTCATTCTTTAAAAAAGTAAAAATAAAAAAAAATAAATCATTGCCACATCTGTTGGACTTCATCTTGAGAGAGTCTGTCCAAAAAAAAAATCTGTGCTGAATTAACGACTCTGAGGTAAGCAGCACAGCAAAGGAGAAGTCTAATTTTTACTGAAAAGGGTAAGGAGCTTAAATCTTTCAGGATTTGGTCATAAAATTTACACAATGAAAATATGTGCCTTAGGGCAAAGGATTAAGATGAGAACATACTGAAAATGGTTCAGTATTAACCTGTTGGTACCCTCCATTTTGTCTTCATATTGTCATAGAATCATAGAATCATAGAATCCTAGGGTTGGAAGGGACCTTAGTAGATCATCTAGTCCAACCCCCTGCCAGAGCAGGGCCACCTTAGAGCAGGTTACACAGGAACGCGTCCAGGCGGGTTTTGAATGTCTCCAGACATGCATTAATGCATTAATGAAGAATATGATCTACATCTTGAACTTTCCCAATAGTTGTAACTGCTAACATTCAACATGTTGGAGTTTTATCATGAAGGCTATGTGTATAATTAGCATGACAAGTGGTTGCAATCACCTCGTGTAATGGAAAGAGATGTTCCCTTGGCATTGCTAAACAGAGTTATGATGCAGCAAACTGATGCACCATTCCAGGGGCTCTGAATCAGCAGAAGTGTCAGAGCCGAAGAGAGATGGCTTGTTACTTACCACGGAAGTTTTGAACCACCCTGCCTTTCTGTGAAGGTTGCCTAAAGGTAGCGTGTGTCATGAGGAATGGTGATCATGAGTTCTGCTACAGGAATCACAGCTCCTGGCAGATTCCTGATATCTGCCTGCTGAGTAGGAAATAGGTCATAGCAGATTGGAAAAGAATTCTTAAAATAGACCATGTATATATATGATTGTATTCTTCTGTTTACATTCTATACAGCTTTCCTGCTCTTCAGCTGAATCCTTGATTGTGTTCATATACGTGTACTACAGAGTTGAGGTTTCTCCCTCCATTTATTTAATCCTGCACCTACTTAAGTATGATTTTGAAACTTCACATTTTGCTCCTGACTTTCTAAAAATAAGACATGCTTCTTGTATTATCCATTGTGAAGGCTGATTGATATCCAAAGGGTCATATTCATTACTTCATTGCTATTTTCCATAAATCTTACAGGTAATATTAATGTAACGATGTTAAACTGGCAGTGTGTTGACTTTGACTTGAAAAAAAAAATTCTGAGGTCATAACCAAAAATAGCTATGTTTTTAGAGCAAGCTAATAACAACCATGTTTTTCTTTTACCACGATGCATAATTGTATTAAACAAATAAAAAAAATCATAAAAATAGAAGGTACAAGAGATAATTATTGACTCAGTTTGGCCTGAAGGAATAGAAGCCTGTTTCAGCCAAACAAGATAGCATCAAATTTTTATTCCTTGCATTTCGTTACTTATGACTCATCTCTGGCCAATCCAGTTATCTTTCTAAATACTGCAACTGTTTTCAAAACTTATTTCACATCATTTTAGGTGACTTCCCCTGTACTATTTACCAAAATCAAACAAGTAGTAAATTAAAGCATTAAGGAAGTTAGGACTGAGAATTAGTGCTTAGAAAAAAAATGGAAAAGCTAAAATAAAGGAGAAGGTCTTGGAGTCTGACTTAAATACCAGGTGACGGCAACAGCCACGTGAAAACTCAAAACATAGTCTTCTCCTGCACAGAAGACTATAGAGAGCCTATTGTTCCTGTTTAGGAATAAGGAAATGAAAATATAATAGTCTGGAAATTAATTCAGTACCATGCCATAAGGTTTAAAGTTTGGACGCTTTTGAAAAATCTATTATTTTGGTTTGGTTTGAGGTACTTTAGTATGTAATAGCTGTAAAACTCACTTTGCAATTTTGGAAGTCTTTCACTAGGTAAGCAAAGCTGGAAGTGGTAGCGCATGGAAGCAGGAGCTTTGGCAGCTGCGCTCCTGGACTTCATTTTTCATCTCAGCAAATGTCCTGGTCTTTTGTTTCATGCTGATCCTTAAACCTAATGCAGCACTTTTTCAGCTCTTTGAGCGGGAAGAGAAGGACATTTGGGCTGCTGTTAACCAACCTTCATTACTCCAACATCTCTGCATAGGACTGCTTGGAGAGAAACTTGCAACTCATGTCAGTACTACTCTGCTTCTTAAAGCTGTTTTCTAAAGAATCCCATGAGCAAGTTCTTCAAAGATGAGTATACTAAACACATGGTTATATATAACCATACAGTTTTAATTTAGCCTACTTCTGTCTTATCTATTATTTGGTCTTTCTTTGCTTTTTCAGCTCCTAATCTTTGTTATCCAAAATATCTCAGAGTTAAATGTATAAAATATTTCCAAAAGAAAAAGAAAAAAATAGTGGAGTCAGGTCTTTTATTCATTACCCTGAAAAGTTACAGTCCGGGATTCTTATAAAGCCAAACGATATTTTAAGAAAGGACATGTACCATAAAATAACATAGAAATCTTTTTCAGGGAGCTGTTTTAATAGCTATGAATGCTACCCCACAGCGACTTTGTGCTCCATTTAGCACCACAAAGACAATTAAAGGTATCATTTAACCACCTTGTACAAGAGAGTATTTCTGCAGAAAGAGCTGGGAAGGGACAAATAGCATTTTTAGTAACATGAAACTGGCAAAGAGTGTAATCTGATTCTTTAGTTAAGTAGATGGATTTTTAAATGTTACAAATCTCCATGGCAGGAGCATTTCATTATTGAAAGAAACCAAGTGCAGATTTAAAGATCCTGTTTTGAAAAAATTTTATTTTCCCTACAGCTCAATTGCTGTAAAAGCTGGACACTTCTTGGGAAATTTATTAACCATAAAGGTTAATAAATACATTTTCAGTGATAACAGCTTTAAGTGCTGTAATTTGATAACAATCACAGATAATTAAATCCCTCTGAGAATGAAGTCTAAATAAGATCAAATAGGAAAATTACATCTGGAAGAAGCATGACACAGCAAGACCAATGTTAGTCCTCAGCTCCTGATGCTCTTCCTTGCCTGTCACTTTTTGGAGGACTTGGACTGGATAGCGAGTGGTTGTTAGGAGCAAATGTCTCCTCCTCATTTGCACCAATCTCTTCCCAATCAGAGCCAAAGTAAACCACACACCCTCCTGCAGTTCAGTGACCGTGTTATCTCACCTCTTCTGAAGTACTTCGGTTTTCTCTTGGAAGCAATTGATTTTGGCTTTCTTTATTTTTTCAAAATACTTTCTAAAACATGTAATTGTTGTATTGCAAGCTCTAAGAACGCCTCTAAGAACTCATCACCAATGAGAAACAAAAACCCAAACAGACAAACAACCAAACAAACCCCTTCTTGTTCTGATAATTAATATCTTAAAAGATTGAATTTTAGTCTTCCTGACTATCAGGTTACTCTACGCTCTTGCTGCTGAACTCAGAGAGCGACACCTCCACTTTGAAGATATTGGTAGATGGTTATTTAAACCAAATTATTCACAAAATCTTTATGATATAGTGGATAGCAGAGAGACTATGGTGTATTAACATTTAGGTTTTTTAATAAGGAAAGATTAAACCCTGTAGGTCAGAGAAGAAATAGTAATATCCTTCTCTCTATGGCACTCTACATTATTTGAATATAGTACTTTACTGCTAACAAAGTGAGTAGATAATGCATTTTTATTCTAGGAACATGCTAGTCCACTTTTAATTCTTTTTCTTTTTTCCCAGAAAGATGAATATTTTGTAAGAAATCTGTGCCTAAAGTCTTTAATTTGGGTGACTCATGTTAGCTACCAATATATCTGTACTTTTTGGTGACTTTAATAACCAAAAATCTCCGCTTAGCATTCAAATTTAACTCATTTATTTTCTAGGATAAAGGTCTTTTTGTACTATGCTAAGTTAAAAATCAAATTTCCATAATGCTTAAACACCTATATTAAGAGGCTTTGCTGGAGTTTATATAACCTTTAAATTGTCAGATGTCTTAAAAAATCTGTTTAAGGGAGGGGTTTTTTTGGGTTATCTGTTGATTACAATATATTTTGTGATCATTTTGCTGTTCTTTTCTCTCTACATTTTAAAGCTGCAGGTAGGAAGAGAATATTGGTTTCTTATATCTTGGTTTAAAGTAAACAGAAGGCAGAAGGCAGGTTAGAGTTTACACTCTAAACCTGTGTATTGCAAACAAGTGCAGTGCAAAATGTTGTACTCATTTTGCTTAACTACTGCAGAATCTCAGCAGGCTCAACCCCTACTTTTACATTAGCTGTGGATGTTTATAGTGACACATAGTACAGCACATATGTAGATTTTATTCAGTCTTTTGGGTTTCAGTGATGATCAGGTAATTGTAATCAGTTGGCTGGAATGATATATTTCTACCCTTTGTGAGACTGTAATGTCAGCAGATAACATATTAAGAGAAGGTTGGTGGGCAGTTGGCTGTCCTGACCAGTGCATGTCGAAATGACAACTCTTCCTGCAATTGCATAAAAGGCCATGTAGCACAGTCCTTTCATTGGGCCATAGTGCCCAGGGAAGTGGTTGAGGCACCATCCCTGGAGGTATTTAAAAGACAGGTAGAAATAGTGCTTAGAGATACACTTTAGTGATGGCTTTTGTCAGTGTTTGGTTGATGTTTGGACTAGATGATCTGAAAGGTCCTTTCCAACCCCAGCAATTCTATGATTCTAAGATATTTAGGAGTCTTTTTTTGGCATGCATTTTAAGATAATCAATAACAATGAATTATGCATGAGTGCGAACACATAGAACCAGCTCCCAGCTATATGTATGACCTGACTAAAAGTCCCTATGCAAAGACACCCTAAGCAAAGATCTCAATAAAATGCAAGTGGGTTTTCAACTGCCACTGAATGTGAGGGCCTGTGTAACAACTGAAGAATAAGACAAGTGGTAATGGGCACAAACTTGAACGTAGGAAGTTCCATTTAAACATTAGGAAGAACTTCTTTACCTTGAGGGTGGCAGAGCACTGGAACAGGCTGCCCAGGGAGGTGGTGGAGTCTCCGTCTCTGGAGACATTCAAAACCCGCCTGGACGCGTTCCTGTGCAACCTGCTCTAAGGTGGCCCTGCTCTGGCAGGGGGTTGGACTAGATAATCTCCAGAGGTCCCTTCCAACTCTTGTCATTCTCGGATTCTGTAATAATACTATTAACCCAATGATAATACATTCAGTTAACCTGCTTTTAGGAAGGCAGGTTAAAGCTGGAAAATAAGGCCTGTTTCTTAAACAATGGCCTAAAATACAAGCTACTGCACTTGTCTTTCCCACTTTTGCATTACTGCTACAGAGCTCCACGTAAATTTCATCCCAGGCTGGGGAGAAAACAAAGCATAAAGGCAATCCTTCTTCTTAGGAGCCTTATAAAATATTAGCAGACTTGGGATAGACAGTTTTAAAGCAGGGAAATGTTACAATAATCAAAGCATCTGAAATTAAGATAGGCATAATGCTTGGGTTAAACTAAGTCCTAAGTCTCATGTTGCTTTTTCTTGGTCCAATGTAAAGCTTATGTTAGCAGTAATGTCAGACTGGCCCAGATTTGACAGCATGGTCTGAACCACACCAGAACCTACTCATGTAGCACCTAAAAGTACCCATCGTCATCTTCTAGCTTTTGGGGTGAGGTAACTCAACAGTTGTAACTGAAATTGTTGTCCAGGTAGATGTGGGTTTTGAAAGGGATTAGAATTATTTATCGCCTGGGATATTTTAATCCATCATAACTAAAATCTGATGTTACTATATGAGACTCAGGTGAGAAGAAATCTAGTTGTGAAAGCATGCCACATTCTTTATTAGCAGGTTTGTCTGAGCAAGAAATGAGTCATCATCTTGCATGTACTTTATGCTTTGTCTTCACTGTAGGATTTTAATTGACAAAATATTTCAGTGCTTATTGACTGCAAATACTAGGTGTTATTTCTATTTTCCCCACCTCCTGAGCTAAGCATATTCAGTCTTAATTACTTCCCATCCGAGCAGTATTTGCCATTTACCACTGCTATTTAAAGCTGTTCTGCTTCAATCTACCTACTAATTTTTGCTGTCAAATAAATCACTGTGGAGCAAGATTATGTCAACCTATGGCAAGGAAAGAGAGATACTAGTGTTTTGACTGCTGTATTTAAAAGTTACCAGGTAAAATGTTAAACAAATGTTGTGACCAGCATCTAAGTGTCCCCTGAAATGTGTGTGATTCAGTGGTTTCAATACAGAGGTATATCTACATGTCTCAGGTCTTTGACTCAGTAAACCTCAAATTTATTTTATTTATTTTGCACACCTTGATTGTTGAATCACTCTTCAAAGTCCAATCTGCAGGTTATAGATTTTTCAGGGACAGAAAGGACTGAACGTAGGTGTCCTATTTTCTAGACAAATTCTACACATTCTTTAACATTATCTAAAAAGTAAGCTCGGCCTCTGCCCTAAAATGAAAATCATGATTGACTTTGCATCTTTAAGAAGCCTAATTTTAGTAGCCGCATTTTGGGATAATGTCTCAGGGCTCTAGATGCCAGTTAGAGTCTGACTCAGATGGATAAGGGGCTGCAGTCGGCCTTTTACCATCTTCCGAGGCACCTGTATGTGGTGTCTGCCTAGTCTGCATGGAGAAAAGGGCTGCAGTACCAGGACAGGGTTTCAATACAATTTTCTTGGCATGATTTTGCCAGACAGCAGTATGGCAAAAGTCGCCTTTCCTCACCGCAGTAGATACACTGAATGCAGATGTGGTTGTGTGGTTCAGCGATTGCTTTTGCTGGTTTATGTAGTGTCAGTGGCAGGATGGAGTAACAATCACGATGGGAAACCTTCATCGACTGGTTTTTTTTTGGTTTGTTTTTTATTAGTGGCCTCTGCGGCCACTAGTCACAGTTACAGTCCTATCACTGTGGCTACTAGGACTTGCCTGTCTTGGGCATGTCGTAGGACCAGAGCAATTCTGCACATGCATGGCTGTAGAAATTGTACGGGCAAAAGGAAGGGAGCTCTGGATTTAGGCACTGTTGGGCTTAGACAGCATTGAAATAATATTTACCCCTGATTTGTTGGAAGTAAGATGAATCCATCATCTGAGAAGCCAAACCAAATATTCCAGTTTGATAAGTATTAATCAATATTTATTCATCAGCAATCCCAAAGAAGCACCACCCTAAAACAGAAATCCCACTGTACCTGGTGTTGTTGAAAACAAGAACAAGGAGGCCCTATCACTAGCAACACTACAACTTTATTTACAACATCTTCTGCAGTAGAGAAAATGAAAAAAACACCCAACAATCCTAGTCAGGAGTGGAGAACTACTTTATTTTTATGCATTTTTTTCCGTAGTAGTTTCAGAAGCAGATTGAAGATTCTTCCAAAGTATGAAAGAAGCATAGCGCTCTCATTTTTTATTACTATCTGATTGCTTCTCACTCAAACTGTGACATAATAGAGAAATTAATTAAACCAAATATCACTGCAGCCATATCTATAATGAATCTAAGTGCCTTAAAACACTCCAGAAATTGACACAAAGGCACAAGAAATTGTATTGAAAAGTTATGGAATTTAGTAACTACTTGATAAAGGGTAATGACATAAGCTACACCCATAATTTTAGGTACTTAAAATATGCACAGCTGTACTTTCTGGGAGCCCTAATTGGGACTGTGGCCTGCTGTACCATGTGCTCTGCAGGCACAAGCTACAATAGCCACTATTCCACACAATTCTCAATATGAATAAACTAGACAGCAGTGGGAGTGCTGGGGTGTAAACCTCCTGACTTCACAAATTGCTGCTAAAATCCTCAGCTGGCCACCTAGCTACAAGGGAAGGAGGGACACTAGCTGCTGCTTGGAAGGGGGAGCTGATGGCTACTAATGAGGAGTATCCCACTCCTCTGTGGGTGAAGGGATGCACAGGGTGACTTGGAAGCCCATGATGGCTCATTTTCCTCTGTACCCATATCCAACCCTTGTAGGGTCAAAACTATAGGGAACCACCTCTGTAACAGCCTAATAAGGTCCATTCCCTGATGGGTACTGGTCAACAGGGTAACAAACTTTAAGCCCTGCAACACCCTAAAACATTGACTTCATATGCCACGCACCATGAAACCCTTCTTAGTACATGACTAGTATGAAGCTTGCAGACTTCAGTGGTTAAAGAAAAGAAAAGATGAGGGCCAAAAAGCCAATGTGTAGAAAGAGCTTAACATCCCTTACCCCTGCACAACCCAGCTGTCATTCAGTGGCTGCCTGCAGAACAAGTATTTGCTGTTGCATTGTAACCTGACAGTGATAGAAATAGGGTATGTACAGTAGTCCATTTAAGCCCTCCTATCATCACCTCTCTGCTGTCCCTGGGATCAGTATTTTTCGCTTCTTCAATACCATTCATACTTATGTCTGCTACCTTTGACCATACAACAGTAGTAAAGCCTCCAAATTTTCTTTTGTTCTTAGCAGTGCAACCTGCTGCTAGCCTCCTGCTCCCTCACACCAGATAATTTCAATTCACCTCTCCTCTCCTTGCCACAGAGGTCATCCTGATATGGATAATCAACATCAGAACATCAGCCTTGTCTCAGTCATTATCTCCCTTTCTGAAAACAATAAGGTTTCTACCCACTTCCTGCCTGATGGCTAATTATAGAGGGAAACCAAGACACAGCAGGAAGCTCTGGTGAGGAGCCTAAGTGTCCTCTGCCCATACCTGATCTGAGACTTGTCTTTTTGGATACCTGGCTTTTCAGCATCTCAAGCTGGTAGCTACTTCATATTGTCATGATGAAAGGAAGCAAAATATTTTGGTCGCATACATTATCTTCACAATGAGCACACTGGAAATGTCAACAAAATCCAGAATCTGTATTTTGAGCACACAGTTGGTCTGGCTATTCTGCTGAATTTATTGGAGGATCCTTGCTTTCAATTGCTTTTCAATTATATTGCTTTCAATTATTAATACACTCCTTTGTGCTTAACACTTCTGCAAGGCAGCCTCTATAGAGCAGGCTCTCCTCCTGTGTCTGTAAAGGTTATTCGGTGTGAATAGGTTTGTTACATTCCTTCTTGTACTATTAAGCAATCAGTGATGCAAGTATGCCTTAAGAAGCTTTGATCTTTTCTTGCAGTTGAACAAAAGAAATGCAGCAAGCTTAGCATCCTCTTTCACACACCCTGGTTCATACTCACTTGTTTATCAAGCACAGCTCTGCAGAATTCAGCTAAACTCCATCTGCCTATTTAAAAAGCAGTTGTACAAAAACACCTAAGTACCAGACAAATTATCATAACTGGCATCCATATAGCAAATGTAGAAGCAGAAATGTAAAAAGTTCAAGGCAAAGAACTTATCCAAAAAAATCACTAAACATTTTAGAAATATTTTGCAAAAGTTCTTACAAAATGTAGCTAGTCTTCTCGACACAAAGTTTCGAGATTCACATAGGATAGAAAAGTCTTTTAACCATATAAACTATCCTTGTCAAAATAGCCTTCAAATATATCTCATTGGCTAATACAGAGCAAGATACACTATATAGAATTAGCAGAAATTCTTCTCTTTTCCAGCCTAAACATATTCAAGGTTAGTTTATATCCAATTGGTCTTCTGCCAAAATTGTCCTTGAATTATCAGAATGTACACAGATTTTCAGAGTCAGTACATTCTAGATGCACTTGTGTCTGGGAAAGTAAGTTATTTTGAGT
Organism: Rhinoptilus africanus; assembly: GCA_013400135.1. Classification (NCBI taxonomy): domain Eukaryota; kingdom Metazoa; phylum Chordata; class Aves; order Charadriiformes; family Glareolidae; genus Rhinoptilus; species Rhinoptilus africanus. The sequence goes on from VXBO01009877.1 coordinate 102,859, forward strand.
CAATATGAAAAGAGAGGAAGTCAGAAAATGAGTTGGAATGGAAATGTCAAATGAAAAAGTGGATCATATTTTCCTTTCAAATAAATTACTTAACTTGGAGAGTGACAGGAAAAGTTTCACGTTTAAAAGACCTTTTGTTTTCTGAAAGTTTTCAGCATCTAACAGTCCTGTGTTATATAGGAAACTCTCTTGCTTCTTTTAGCTATGCTGTAATTTTCATGAGAGACAGACAGCTTAACAATAATACTTACCGTGTCATGCAGTTCTTCAAAGTCTTGCACAAATACTAAGGAACTCTCTGGAAGATCAGAAAGAAAATCATAGTTAAACACAGCTGCATCTTAGTTAATATTTTTAAATACATGTATTTGCAAGAGACGTAATTAAAACTGGGAGGGGAGAATTCTGCTCTTGCTATGGAGTGCAGTTGTCAGTCAAACCATTTTTAGACCTTGGTCTGAGGCTGTGTCTATGTATGATGCTTTAGATTGACAGGCAAGTTGCATCCCTGAGGATGTAACAACTTATTTTTGTATAATAATGTGGGTTTTGATTGGCAACTCAACAATGGCAGAATTCAGCCATCCGTGTACCGTCCTTATACCCTGGTTATCTGCTGCTATACCACTATTATTGTAGACACACAAGCAGTTAATAAAAATGGGTCTAGCGCTCAACTATACACAGCAGTTCAAAGGATCTGAACATCAAAATAAGAGTATTAAAAAACAATAAAAATAATTTAATAATATAAAAATGTAATATTCTACCCTCCGTGACTGATTGGCTGCATCCTGAGCGGTGTGACCGTTGTTTCCAAGCCCTTTACAAAGTATATCTTTGGTAGTATAACTTTGGCATTGTCTATAATTTCAAGGATCATACAAAAGAAGCCCAGAGAGAGATGGGAGTGAATGAGTTTGAAATGTTCGGTAATGGCTCAGTTCAATGTGTCTCACTACTCACATCACATTTGTATACTGGATGCAATATGTTAGATGACTGCGACAAATCCAGACAGCTCTGAGTTCCACACCATGATCTTCTCTGCTCAGTTTCCTCACACCAAAATGCTGGTTTTATTTACCAGGCAGATTCTTCTCAGGTTTTTAAGGTTTAGAGAAGTCAAGCTTGTGGTGTGGTTTTGTTCCATTGTGGACAGAGCATCTTGATGTAATAGATCTTGTCTCGTATTGTGGTAATAGCGGTGTTTGCATGCTGAGGCATTTCATGCATTTTGAAAAGCACTTTGTCAAATACTAGTCTTGATATGCTTGCCAGGTAGTAATACTGCAATTCATTTACTCATGGCTTTTAATGGTAGGTGAGTAGAGCTCTCCTGTCTTGAAATTTCATTGTCTGTTACAAGTTACTCTTATGAACTTCCTTTAGTTTCAATAGAGAGAAAGAGAAAGACAGAATCTCAACAGTCTTAGCCAATTTCCTAGGAAGGTCAAGTTGTCCCTATGTCTCTGGGTATTGGAACCTGTTGCAGTGGGTCCAGAGGAGTGTCACAACAATGATCAGAGGGATGAAACACCTCTCCTATGAAGACATGCTGAAAGAGTTGGGGTTGCTCAGTCGAGAAGAGAAGGCTCCAGGGAGACTTCATAGCAGCCTTCCAGTACCTGAAGGGGGCCTACAGGAAAGAAGGGGAGTGACTCTTTATCAAGGAGTGTAGTGATAGGATGAAGGGTAAGTTTAGGTTAGATATAAGGAAGATATTCTTTATTGTGAAGGGGGTGAGGCATTGGAACAGGTTGTCCAGTGAATTTGTAGATGTCCCATCTCTGGAAGTGTTCAAGGCAAGGCTGGATGGGGCTTTGAGCAACCTGGTCTAGTGGAAGGTGTCCCTGCCCATGACAGGGGGCATGTTGGAACTAGGTGATCTTTAGGGTCCCTTCCAACCTAAACCATTTTATGATTCTATGGTTCTATGATTTATCCAAGACCAACTTTCGCATAATTCAAGGTAAATCCTGCCATCTCCAGTCCAAGATTTGTCTCATTCCTATTCTACACACACCCTTTAAGTTGCTGAGAGGACAAAAGGAATGAAAAGAGAATGAAAAGTTCACCTTGTCACTGTCATTTGGGTGAAAACATCATTATCATCTTTACCTTGAAAAAAAGAATTTGGGGTAAAGAAAGAGTGAAATGCAAAAAGTACAAACAACAATAGGAAAGACTGTTACTGTCAGCACACTACCAAAGGGCATGACTGAGGGCCAGAGATGAGTTATTTTCCTTGTGAGTACATAAACTGCAGAGTGGATAATACTAACAGGGATGTGACTTGGAGAGAGAGGCCTTGGCAAGCTGTCCCTGATCCTTTGTCACTCTTAGCTCTTGAGATAACCTCAAACAGGGAGTCTGACTTATCTTTCCTTGGTGAATGAATGAATTGGTGGTGAAAAGAGGCTGATGGAATGTCAACCGAAGAGCAGTAAATAACAGGATGGCTAACTGTTAAATCCCTAGTATTTCTGTCTGTGAATGACTTATAAAACTAAAAGAAGAAATGCAAAACATCAAGTCACAGAACCACATTTTCAAATGCAGATATGCAAAGCGAATAGACAAAGCCAACATCTGAACTTGTAATTAGCTCTTTAGTTTTCAAATGGTGCAGAAAATTAACTTCTGGTCTGAAAATTCTCAGGTTTGTATCTTTTCAGAAGATGAAGATTAAAATTGGGTGGGTTTTTGTGTTAGGATTTTACTGCCTTGTAGGAAAGATGGTTCTGTGGCCAAAGAAGACATATAATTTTAATATATTTCACTGTATATAAATGTCAGAGAGAATATTTCCATCCTATTACATGTCTATTAAATTACATGGTAAGTTCTACCACAGGTGGTGGAAGACATCCACTATCTTTCCTAGAAAGTGGTCCACTTATAAAAGCATTCTCTTTTTAAGGTAATTGCTTGATTTCCTCTTTTACAAAAAATCTTGACTTATTTTTTTCTAGGAAGGCTGCAAAGTTCTGCTCCCAAATATGCAGAAAACATTTTGATACCTTTAATGAGCAGTAACCACAGCAATAAAAAAAAAATAAAAATAAATAAAAATCTGTTGGAATAAATTGCCTGCAGATTTCTCTTCAAAATTTCAATCAGTTCAAGCAAAGAGGTTTTCTTTTATTCTTTTTAATTAATATATTGGGTATAAATTATGGATTTATATCTTAGAAATAAAATTTTTAAATGAGGAAAGCTAATGGGGGTGAAGAAATTAAATTTGTCAAGTCAAGGAACTCAAAATTGGACTAAGATGTAGAAACATTTAGTAATATTCCCTCAAGGCATTCAGAATTTAGAATGAGAAATGTTTTTGCGAAGCACTGCAAGAGTTTAAATAAAAGAGAAAGCATTTCAGCAAATAGATCTGAGACAGTTCTGTGACTGCGTTATATACTTATTTAAAAAGCTGTTCCGTCTTTTCATTTCCTAGCATTACTCAGATTAGGACATGAAAACAAAATAATTTAATCACATCAGGTTTGATTTATGATCGACGTATAGGTTTATAGTACATATGAAGGATTGTACTCATCTACTAAAGTGAAATAAATATTGCTTAAAGTGAATGAAGAGATTAAGAATTTTCACAAAAACTAATGAAACTATGTTTACATGATAAATATTGTTGAAAAATAATGTGAACAGTTTGTCTACATGCAGATTAAGAACTTAACATCTCTGACATTAAGAGAAAGTATTAACATGTCAGCTCAAATAGTAGAAGTCTATGCTTGAATTACAAGGTCTTATCCCTCTGTATAATCTGCCCCTTGTGAAGCATAAAGGCTTTTTCTCCATAAAATGCTTTTTGAATTGAATTGTTCACTATAAAATACGTAAGACTGAATGTTTTTTTTCCAATGATGTTCTGGTTCCAATCAATATGAAAAGGTTTCTGGGTGCATCAGAGCAGATGACTATGAAACTTCCATTGCCCATGCGATTTTTGCAGGTTTTATTGTTTTCCCTCTCAGTATAAACCCACACAATTTTAAACAAAAGAAATTCACAATGAAGCTTACTTACACTGTGTTTTGAGTAGTATAGCTTTGGCCATCACTCCGACTGGGAAGCAGCTGCAGGTCTTGAACAAGTCTTATAAGCAGGGGTTTAAAACACTGTAAATCCCTTTGTGGTGAAAATGGAAATTTATCAGCAAGCAAAGAGTGTGTACTCAAATATCCATGAGTTTAAAGTCATTGAGAACAAAATACGCGATATTTAGGACTCATGAAAGATTGCATTAATGAAGCATGAACAAGCTATGCCACGCAGCCATTGCTTAGCACAACAGACTTTCGTTCAAAACGTTGTATAGAAAGAATGGCATTAATTAATGACAAGGTAGCATGTGTTGCAACATAGTGCTTCACCTGAATCAAGGCACAAGTTTGAAAATATTTAATTTGAAAATAATAGGAATGACACTAGAGAAAATGGCAAAACAGTGGTAGAAGGAAAATATGACACGATCCAGATAGGTGGACCATAGTTGTATTATCAAGAAGTGGGAAACAAGACTAAGACAGAAAAGGCAAGGACATTAAAAATGGGACAAAGATTGAAGAACTGTTATAATGGAAATGAGGTGAAAATCACTATGGAAATTTGCAAAGTTTTGTACCTAAAAGTATTGTGAATATAGAAAGTTTCTTTAGAGGAAACCAAAATAACTTAGCTTATTTAGCTGAGAACAAGGGAAAATACAATTACTCTCTCTGCACTTGTCAGGACAACCAACAGCGGGTAAGGTAAAAGAAATTATTGGTGCCAAAGAACATGCTGGCACAAGTGCAAAAGGCTACAGCATTTTCCATGACCTAACTGATCTTAGATAAACTTGTGAAGAAATTAGAAGAGGGCTCATACCTCCAAATTTCTGGGATTCTGAAATAGTCTTTCTACCAGACAACAGGGTGATAAAAAATCTGTAGTTTAATAGAGATTCATAGAGCAGAGTGAGTTAGAAGGTACTGGAGAACCAAAATAAAGAGGGTGAAAATAATTTGGGAAATTTTGTGAACAATGCAGAATGGCACAGGGATCACATAAGCAGTGCACATCTGCCAGCTCCATGCAGATGTCTAATATACTATGAAACATCTTGACTAGTACCAAATACCTGTTAGAGAGCTGAATCACTTTTCTCAGATGCAGATACCTCCATGTGAGCTGTCATGAGAGTCCTCATGGCTGTCTTTGTAGTCAATAGAGAGCTCTATTTACATATATTAGTCTGTGCTGACTTCAAAGAAAGATCAGAATAACTAGCTGAAATGCAGATGTTATTGTGTAGTTGAATGAGATAAGCTACACTTATGCTGTACGTGTCTCAAACATTTTAAAAATCAATGCAAGTGCCTAGTAAATCACCCTAAAGCTATGGTTATTAATGAAGATTGAATTAAAATGTAGCAAGAGTCTTACACTAAGTCAAAGGCAGAGGATGTAGAAACATAGTCTTCTCATTCGCTGTATGTGGGAAAGAAGAAATGGTTTAAATTACAACAAGAGTGATTTGTATTAGTTACCCAGGAAACTTCTCTAAGAGTAGTGAAAGTTAAGCCCTAGAAAATGCTGTGTTGTGGGAAATTGCACCATTTCCCACAAAAAAACAGCCTTGTGAACGTGTGAAAGTGTTTCTCTCAAGATCAGTTGGATACCAGGTTGGCAGTTCTCAGGTAATGATTGAGATGATCTTCTGAATCTCTGCCAGCATTACTTTTTAATATTTCTGAAGTTAAAATCATATGAGACTGGCAAATCATTGTTTAACATATTGTTTCAGTTTTCCTTTGATCTTGGAAAAGATATGTAGCTTATTGCTTCATAATCTTATGTATTTTTATGCCCTTGTTGCACGTTCAGCAACCGACCTCCTTCAGCTGAGACGGCACAGAGACTCCACCTCCCGTCTCTGGGCCAAAGAGCACTGACACCAGTATGAGGATGCTGCAAATGGCGTTTATTGTAAGCTTGCACTACCTTATATACTTTACAACCTTTGTTACCACCTCTTCTCTGTCGTCACACCTAGGGGAGGTTCCATGCTCCTAACTTTCCGTGACATCGCGAGATCTTCTGAGTGCCGTCCACTACATGCCCTCAAACATTTAAAGTGAGGTCTAAACGCTTGAACAATTAAGGCAGCATTTATCTCTTCTTACCTACTTTGTATCTGTATGGTTTCTTCATCAAAATCTCTAACACCTTTGATTTTGAACAAACAGCAAAAACATTTCCTTTATTTCCCCCCAAATCCCTACTTTGATTATTCAAGCTACTTCCAAAATAATGTCTTCCATCTATTCTCTTCCTTATTTCCTGCAGTTAAGTCTCCTGTTGTGACCACACTCAACTGTCTCCGACATTGCCGATTATGAAAATGTCCTTCTTTTCACTCAGGTTTTCTCAAGTATTTTTAATACAAAACCATGCATGTCAGTTAGATTTCTACTGAGAAGACAGATTTTTGTTTTCATTTGTGTTTGCAAGCAGAATTATGGTTACAGAGGAGTCTGAGGTTTATGCACAACTTGCTATGTTTTGTGAAAACTCTATACTGATTTATCTTCAACTCATTTGGATTTTACATTGTTATATAACTTAAACTTAGAAGTATGTGTGAAAAACTTTTTATTTTCCCTAGTGAAGACCTTGTTGATGAAACAAGTTGGAAAAAATGTATTCAGCTGTCTTTCTTTAAACCTCTCTGCTCTTGCTCTTTTTGTTGATAAAAGCAATAGTGCTTCCAAAAGTGTCAGCTGCTCAAAGTTGCATGAATTCTTCATGAAAATTGGTGGGAGTATGTTCTTCATTCAACCTTCTAACTGGACCTGCAGCCGCATAGTGGTATTCTTGCAGCTAGGTTGGAGGAACGATGTGAAGGCTGGCACCCTAGACAAGACAAGGCATTCTGAGGTAGAACATCAAAATGCAGAGTCAGAAGACAGGCAGAGAATATGTAATTGAGTGGGTTTGTTCAGATCTACACCTCAAGGATGGCTCATCTTCCTCCATGATGTATAAAGCACTAGCCAATCCTTTCATCACATCTCTATGTATTATTAATCCGTGAGAATTTAAGAGCCAGCACTGGCTCCAGAGACGGGGATGGAGATTGCAGGTCATATGTTCACACTAAATGAGTAACTGTTGCTTGTCCGTAAGATATGTTGGGATTTGGTGTAAGCTTCTTTCTGAGTGCCACCGCATGCTGTGTGTTTGACTTATCTTGTTTTTTTGCAGCTTTGGGGAAGGCTCTCTGTGCTTCTTTGCACTTTACTTAAGCACAGAAAAATCCTGGCATTAACAGAAGTCTGTTAGTACTCTCTAAGTCATATCTTCTCATGAGTTTTGAGCCTTTTCTAACAGCCTTGTATTTCAGCTCCTCTTTTTTTTTTTTTTTCACTCTTTATTCCTGGCTTTTGATGTCTGTAGTGCTCTCATAGGTTTGACTATTCAGTCCTGTGAATAATAGCTCTCAAATAACACTCGAGTTACTGCATTTTCTCTTGCAGTAGCTGTGTGAAGTTGGAGAAAGAAGGGGCAATATGACATGATCATGAAAGCTTGTGTATTTTCAAAGGCTGATTCCAAAAGCTGTTGTGGGCTGTCACATTGAATTATTGTAATAAGTTTTGCACACTCCCTAATATTTCTTTATGCCATATTTGAAAAGTCTGTAAACCTCTTATGGATATCATTATCCCTTTTTAATCTAAATGCCAGCACATCTGAATATGACCACCTTGTCAATTGATAGATCATATATCCAAAGGAAAGTTATCTCCACTTCTATACACACCTGTAAAAGTTGTATGTATTCTCAGGATCCAGGAACCACCAGAAAGGACAGAACACCGAACAATATCCTGCATTACTCAGTTTTCATTTCTTCCAAGGATGGTGAAAACTGTAACACAGAGCTATACAGAAAAAATATGATAATCTTCTTTGTTGCACAGAAGCTACCAAGGACTTTCTGAGACAAGGAAATTTAGAAGGATGAGATAGACGGATCCTCTAACCTTTAAGGGCTCCTCTAACACCTTTTTTCCTTCAAGGAGCAGTACTTTTCCTGCTTGCAATTTCTGTAAGAATGTTTAATCCTTCTTGGAATTACGAAAAGATTTGGAAGCTAAAGATATTGTGAAATATTCTAATCATAGAAACGTAGAATATCAGGTTTAAAGGCACCTCAAGGATCATCTGGTTCCACCTTTCTCAGCAAAAGCATGGTTTCTAAGGAAACATTTCCACTTATCTGTTCTCTTGTGATTGCTTTGCTTTCCTTCCTTTTCCTTTTTGTAAGAAAGGGTGTATGTAGGAGTGTCTTGCCTTTGTTTGCTAAATAATTTATTAGTTTGTGTACCTCTTTCTTATGCCCTGCTTCTCTCAAAATCTAATGTTGTCCACATTAACAAAGATAATGACAGCATTTAAGGATTGGAAAGTTTTTCTCATTTAATTTACCCTTCAATATTAGTCTAATCACTTTCTAATCCATCCCCTTTTGGCTGTCTATGATTTAGTTATCCAAATCCAATTGCATTTATTTCCATTTAATCAGTTATTTTGTGGTCCAATCCAAGACTGTCACTTATGATAGCTGATTTTCCGAAGGGTTTTAAATCAATTTAATTAATTTAATGTAATCTCTCCAAGAACTTTTTGGATGTTGCTTCCTACACCAATTAGCTTCTCAAATTACTGGCATGTGCTTGTTAAGAAATTTTCTCTTATCTTTCAGTTCCTGTGCACATAGCTGTTGAGTTCATGGCCCCTTTGATAGTCGAGTGTGCTTGCAAATCGTGGCCCACGCATTACTGCTCTCCCTTTCTATTAATGGGTTCTCCTCTGAGTGCTGTTTGCAGAACAAGATCACAAACTGGAGGTCAAAGGGCTATTTGGCATGATAGGCGGCTAGCTACTTTGAGATAAATATCTGCTTTACTCTAACTTTTAGCCATGCATCAAGTTAAGACAGGCAACATACGCCAAAACATATGCTTATTCTTACTTAACATAATGTATTTTTATTTGGATACTATTTGGATACTTTATATATTAATGCACATACATACGTAAACCCAGATTTAGAAACATGTATATAAACCATGTCTAAATAAAGGTATATACAACCGTATTTCCTTAATATTTTCAATACTATTACATGCCTTTGGTAACTGGAATGTTATAAGCTTTACACTTCTAGTTTAAGAACTTCTGCTGGTTTAAAGACTTATATTGGATTATCAGCTAACCAGACTGACCGGATGAATACACTAGTACCTCAGTTTCTTATTATGATTAAGGCAGAAAGAGTAGTTTAGTACAGCCCAGAAGACTGAAAACAGGGCAGCCCTGCTCCAATTAAGTTATAATCCTACTTGGGAATGGAAAACGGGGGAAAAAAGAGAACCACACATTGGATGTGGAAGAAGCTATCATGCAGCAGACCAGAGGTCATGATTATATGTCAATATGATGACTCAGTGTTGGTTTTATGCATCTCATATGATTCTATGTGATTAAATATGAGTTACATTTAACTCACTGCATGCAAGAAATTATTTCCCTTGAGTCTTCTTAGAGGTCTTTGGCAGGAAAAGGACAGACACTCCCCCTAGTGTCCTACTATTTACAGCAGAATAACGTTCAATCTCTTTCTTTTTTTGGACATTGACTGACATCTCCCTTGATTTGTCACATGTATGCTTATTTCAGCCTGCCTTTTAAAATCCTTTCTACCCCAATTGCTCCAAACTGATTGCACTGAAATGAAATAGGAAATTCCCTGTGAAAGTCTCCTTTGAATCAGGAATGGGACTGATGGGTAGCAATCATCTGTAGTGTTGTAGGATGTCAGGAGACTACTGAGAAGTCAGGAGTGCCCAATACTATAAAAAAACAGTGACAAAAATACTGACCCTGCTGGAAGAAACATATTCAGTACTTGAAGATGAAGGGAAATTTCCTGGAGTCCAAGAGAAGTAAACCCAATGTTTGAGTACACACTCATATCAAGATCAGAAATGCTCCAGGTTGCCGAATAAATGCACATTTATGGGGTTCAGAGGACTAAAGAGAACTGAGGTCCCTTACTGTTCCCATTAATGCAGCATGTGCCTGATGCTTTACACCCTGCACAGTGCCCTGGCTCAGGAAAAAGCTCTGCTGTACTGTTCATTGGAGCTCCAGGGTTACTTTTGTTTTGCTTTTAACACTGCCTACCTCTGAGGAAAAGCTAAGTTAATCGTTGGGCCATAAATTTAACCACCATGTCACTGGAAATATTTTTGAATCTCCCAGTAAATCCTGCTTGAGTTTCCTCTTCACACAAAATCTGCGAATAGAAGAGTTTTGCATGAGTTTGTTGCAAATATCCAAAATTAACAATACCCCAATTCTTAACAGCTGCTGAGGTCAAACTTGTTTGTTCTCAGTATTTTGTTGCTGTAATTCTTTCTATAGATGTATTTTTCTGTTTAAGTCAAAGGCTTAAGGATCAATGATTTTCATATAAACAGTTTTGTTCAGCTGTGGATGGACTGATTTAGCTAGAAGCAAGAGCAGCCTTTGTCCATTACTGACTGTTCACTGTGTTTCCATGTAAAAGTCCAGGGAATAAAAATATCACACAAGGTGACTAATATCCAATTATCCAGGACAGAGTGGTGAAATACCGTAGCTGAGCAATTTATAGAATTGGACACTTCTGCCTTTGTTTGTCTCTGAGTGGGTGAGAACACAGAAGAAGTCTAGAGAATAGAAAAACCCTGAATAAATAGCTTATTGACACCAACCTACAACTTCAAAAATTATAGGATAACTCGCAGAGGAATAAAAGAGAAGTAACTGCAGACACTGTCACGTAAGTGACAACTAACTAGCCCCTTTTCTCTGACACATTTGCAGAACCCAAATGAAAGTCTGCAAAGTTATAATAAACATGAAACAGTTAAAGTTTAACGTTTTCCAAAGCATTTCAGATGACAGTAAGTTTTAACTTTCAGATCACCTTCATGTCAGGCTTTTTTCCCTTGCTTTAGTGAGGACAGTAACCCCTTCCTTCTTCTAGTGATACTTCACTTGCACGACCTGACATCTGTGCACAGTCAAATTGGTTCCCTCTCCTCTGTGCTTTGGAAAGTGGATGAGCTTTTTTCATTACCGCCATCCTTTGCTCATTTGATTAGCCCTGTAGGGAAGAACGGTACGTAGTGATTTCCAGAGCAGCCTTTTAACATCTCTGGGCACCAGCAGAGAGCAAGATGTCAGTCTTCAGAAGTGGCTCTCAAGTATCAACAGCTCTCCGGCCCTTTACAAAATGTGATCATGTCTCCACTCACACAAGAACTGGAGCAGGCCCATCTGGCAGTGCTGCAGTGGTCTTTGGGTCATCCAGTTCACAAGCTACTATAGTAACCGACTGAGAACAGTCATTCCATCAGATGAGAGATGGCAGTTTCTTGTGCCCCTTAAGCAGCACTGAGCCATGTGGGGACCAAATAAACCCCCAGATTGCAAAGCAGGGTAGGGGGGAGCAATACTTAGAGCAGATTAGAAGCTTTGTGTCTCAGGAACTTCTGTTTGTAAAGTCAGTGTGGGCTGGAAAACACTGCATACTACTTGGGTCATAGAAAAAGAGGCAGGGAAGCAATACGAATGGCAAGGTAAAAATGGTAGGCATAAACCATGGTGGAGGGGATGCAGGAAGTGAAGAGGCAAAAGAAGCACATGAAATAGAGAAGAAATGAACAAGTGGAATATAACAGAGAAGAGGTGGGTATTAAGATTGATTAAATATTTAGGTCATTTAAATATTGAATTGAATATATTCCTAGCTAACTTTCCAGAACAGAGTGCGATGCAAAAGGGGGGTTATATACTGCAGGAATGAGGAGCTTTGCTGTCAGGAGTAAACTAACATCCCTATGCTTTGGTTTCTCAGCCAGAGAATAAAATAAAAACCTGCCTTTTGGGGGCATGGGGAGGTCCAATGTGTCTAAATCCTTTTAATTGCTTCAGGTGAGAACAACAGTGAGACCTTTGCAGGAGAAGGAGGTTGATGGGGCCACTCTCTTCCATCTCTCTGATGAGGTGGTTCCCTGCAGCAAAGCCCACTGCCTTGAGCAGGATCCTGCTCCCATGTTCGTCTGCTTCCAGCTTGCTTTGAAGACAAGCAGGCATGGAGAAGAAGGACAGTTGTATTGCCATGAAGCTTTCATCTTTCGATTTTGCTGGCCTTCATTTGTTGCTGTTTTGCTCTCATCTGGCTGCAGCTATTTTTCAGTGCTTTGTATGCAGCCTTTCTGGATGAAATCCTCCTGCAAGAACACACTGTGGGTACTGTAGTCGTAATAACTGTGTCATTTACTTATACAAACACATTCAGTAATTATACTGTTTTAGCAGATATCTACTGCTGCAAACCAGTTGAAATTCACGTGACACAGAGGCCCAACTGTGTTATTTTAAAGGGGCATAATCAACTTTTTGAATTTTTCAGTTTAAATTTGCAGTATCCTTCTTTCTTCCCTGTGCTTTCTCAGAGAGGATGCTTTGGGTACGCTTCCACTATGAGATTTTGTCATTTAGGTACAGCAGAGACTTTCCAGCCCAGGTAACTTCATTATTCTGCCCTTTGTGTAATGTGATTGAACTGTATTTTAAAAGTATTTAAGGCTTTCAGTTTTTTAGTTTTATAATTTGAAGTTGTCATTAAACTGACACAAACTGCCACCTTTTTTTTTTTTTTTTTTCTCACAAGTCACTGATGTAAGAAATACTTGTTTCAGTCTTCTATACTTGTTCTTCATTTGGATCACCTACTCAAACACTCCCAAATGTGAACAAGTGACATCTCACTCATGTCTGGTTAATCTTTCCATACCTCCTCTGTAGATCCCTTTCAAACTGTGCTAGTGTAACAGCAGAGTAGCACCTTTTCCCATCATTTACCTGTGTTCATTGAAGGCTTTGAAAAATATACCAGGGAGATGCACTTTTCAGCCCCAACTTTTAACTTTGCGACACACACATAGGTAAGAGATTTGGTTGATGTGTTTAAACTGTCCTGTACTGTACAGTACAGTACTGTGTATCTAAACACTCTGCATAAGAACTGAATAGTGGCATCCACTGGTAACAAAGGTGGCCCACAGACTTTCTTTGTCCAAGATGAGATATGAAAACAAAGCAAAAAAGGCCCATTGAAACCTCTTTGAGTTTGCCCTTATTTGTCTTCAAAGAGAATTAATCTTTAGAACCCCTCACTGTGGGTATCACAGTGTTTCAATGGACAAGAAGAGTCAAGTGTGCACGTGGGACGCTGCACCTGCAACGTGCCAAACCAAACGAACGTCATACTGGGAAAAGACCCTGCCTCTGAGAAATACAGTCTGGCCCTCTTGATTTGCACTGAAGTTTTAATGCAGGATCCTTGTCTCTTGTGAGCCATTCCCCAGCACATCTTCCCCTGTTAATAGTGTCCTGCTCCCTGGAGAGGGAGTGGGGACGTGATGAGACAGGCAGTGCCATCTATGACAGCACCTCCTGGCTATCTGCCAGTTGTCCCTGGGCATTTCCTCTGCTAGATGCTTTGGTGCTTCTCATGTCAGCCTGCCAAAAGATGAACGGTGCCCGAGTGGAAATAATCCTGTGTGCAAAGTCCCCAGGAAATGGGTTTTCTAACCTACAGGCTTAATACCTCAGAGATCATTGTGTGTGACTAAGCCACCTGTTGGCATTGGGTACCCACATCTTCCTCACATTATCCATTATCACCCCCCACCTCCCAAAAAACACATACACGTGCTTTTTTGAATGGGAAGAAAGTAAATTTTTCACAAAAGATTCTCTGAAATCCTGTACCTCTGAGGGGTCTTGGGAATTTTAAACCATTAAAAGAAGGGGATCCATAGGACTGGTGTTACGGATACAGTCAGGAATTTGAAATCAATTTTTAAAAAGGAAGTGAGTTCAAGAAAGGAAGTATTGTTATCCCCACTTTACAAAGAGCAAAAGAAAACACAGTGAACCATGCAAGGAAACTTGCAGAGGGTTTGAGAACTCTAGCTGGTGGTTTTGGGCCCTGGGGTGTTGCTGTTACTGGGTCCCAGCTAAACCATGGGAACTGACCATAAGCAAGCATGGTTTTACTGGTCAGGGGCAGTTTTATAAGGGGGAGGAAAGCTTTGGACACCTCCAGCATTAATATTATACAAAGGGATGGATCAGATTTTGTTTGAATCAGATAGCTTTATGGTGGTTTTCCCATGCGTAGTGAGACAAGACATGGGGTTATTTGCCTGCACAACTTTCCTTTTGGCTTCAGCTGGTTTCTTCCATGGACTCAGTGCTTGCTGGGCNCAGACTTTGTTTGAATCAGATAGCTTTATGATGGTTTTCCCATGCGTAGTGAGACAAGACATGGGGTTATTTGCCTGCACAACTTTCCTTTTGGCTTCAGCTGGTTTCTTCCATGGACTCAGTGCTTGCTGGGCACGGCAAGATCCTGCATCACAGTCTGATCCTTCTGCAGTTCTTGACCAGGAAGAAGGACTTCCCATATAGGTACCAGGCTTGTCAGTTGGGTAAGAGGATGGCGCTCAGCTATATGTGGTTTTAAGTCAAAGATCATCCTTTCTCCTCGTTGCTCCTCAGTCTTATTGGGATTTCACCCCACATGCAGAGATCCTTTCAAGCAAAGGTGTGGGACTGCACAAAATTCCTGGAGAAAAAAAAAAAAATTGATTTGGTGTAAGTTTTATTTACACGCTTTTATTCTCCCTCCTCTCTTCTCATTGCCATCAGTATTACAAGAGCAGCAGCCTCAAATTTACAGGTATCTTCTAAACTGAACCATGAAAAACAAATTACTGTGAGTGATTAAAGTGTTCTGGGAATAAATAGTGTTCAGAGATGTCAAACTGGCACTTTTCAGGACAGCTATATAACCATTAATGAAGGGTGGTGAGGGAGGAAAGTCTGCATTTCTCAAAAGCCAGCAAATTGTCATTATTTTTCCTCATGTGGGGAGAGAAGAAGGCTCAAAAATCAGTCTCATTCTGCTGGAAATTTTGCCTTAGTTTCTGTTTGTCTGTGTTGGGTTTTTTTTTCCTACAGAAATTGAAATTGTCGGGAAACAATTTAAAGAGTTTCTAACTAATCTTCCTAGATTTACTGTGCCAGGAGAGGATTCTTCTGCAGCTTTTTTTTTTTTTTTACAATCTGCCTACATCGTAGTTTGTTAACATTTTAGATATGGTGAAGACACATGAGCCAAGTTTTTATCAGGAGAGTTATGATGGATTTATTGGAGGATAACAGAAAACAGAGTTTGGATCATTTATTTCTAAACTGGGATTTCACTCAAAATGCCCCAAGGCATTTTGTTATAATCATAAGGCTCCTTCTAGGAGCACTAAGCTATTTCCAGAGAGATTCTCATTTTGATTTACTTTGAGTGTAAAGTCTTCAGGGCAGGTGGCAGATCTTAATCTGTGGCCTCTTGAGATAAATCCACATTTTCCACTTTGAACTGCAGTTCAAGCTTTGGTTTGAAGCCAACTTGTAACCTTAAGGTCCTTTATTTTTGCTTTTCTTTTTCACTTTGGATTTTAATTCCGTAAGCTATTAGTTACCATACCTTCTGTAATTTTTTATTTCTTCACATGCCTAATTTGGCAGTTTCATTAAAAGAAAAAGAGAAAAAAAAGAAAAAAAAAGAAAAATTAAAAAGAGAATGTAAATCTATCTTTCAGGTTGGGGCACTGCAAGTTTTTTTATTATTATTATTATTCATTTTCTTTTTTCATCTGGAATCTCATATCTGTCAACAATATCAACAGCCTTTCCCAGCATTAAACCTATTGTCACAAAGAGGACTTTTGTATTGTATTTACAGAAATCTGTCTTGTAGATTTGCCTTTAAAAACAACTTAGAGCTTTCTTAATTTGTCTCTAACCACTGAAATTAATTTCTTACTGTTGCTGCCTTTAATTGTTCTGTGGTATGTGTCTTTCCTGCATCAGAACATCTTGGAAAAAATACTACAGATGATTGAGAAAAGACCACAAAAATGATTTTAAATGTCTCACAGTGAGAGGGGGGAGAAAGATCAGACCTTTAAATTTATCAGAGGAGAAGATGTAGACTTGCTTTGGTTAAGTATGTAAGAACATGCACAGAGATATAACACAAGGGAATAAAAACTTTTTCAACTAACCAGAGAAAATCTAAACAGAGTAAACTATAGACAAGTTCTAAAGAGGATTACAATATCTATTGTTACAACAACTGGAACTGTCTACCCAGGGAAACAGTAGCTATACTAACTTCAGATGAAGACTGCCTGTATTTCGGAAAGGTAAGTATTGATCAAAAGTAATACAGAAGTGAAGCAAGAAATCACAGGGTCTTTTTGTGCAGATTTGTCCAAGTGGTGTCATGATGGTTTCATGAGGTTTTCACGCAGTTTTGAAGAACAGCCCCTATGCCAGGACTGGGTAGGTTGATGTTGACAAGTGGCTTTTGGCTGATTACTTTCTGAGAGAAGAAGTAAATCCAGGAGTTGTTCCTAAGACCATGTAAATGCCACTTCATTGGTTAATGGGCACTCTCCTTCCCCTCAGCTCTCTGAAATATATATGTCTCATGGTCACAGGAAAATTTCAGAACTGAAAATTTGGCTTGCCTCTGACCTTCGTGAACAAATAGTTGTTTTGAAACTCTTGCTGTGTAAATATGTTAATCATAAATGCACACATGTCACTCAAAATCCTTCATGTTTGGACCACCTTCAGGACACTTGTTAATAATACTTGTTATCCCCATAAATAAGGATTTTCTATTCTGATCCAAGTCAGAACCGACAAAAAGACAGATGTTTTGTTTAGATGAAGTACCTTTCTGCCAGGGGTATTTTACAGCAGTTTGGTTGTACCAAACCAAAAAAGTTCATTGCATTTCTTACTTTATCCTGTTTGCCGTATGGCCCTAAGTGAGTTTCTACTGAAAATGTAGCTAAAGAGCAATACCAGTTCCCCTTCCCTTGATCGAAGCACAATGGTGTTTGTTGACTTTAAACAGATGCATGAGCGAAAGTGTATGGATCTAAGCATCACCTAAAATCCTAACCTTGATTAAGCCTATACCCTGGATCATTTTAAGCAGATATAAAGAGGCAACATTATTCCAATTTTATTTAATCTTTCTGGTCCAGTCAGCTTCAAATCTTCTTAAATCACGACTGGCTAGCTAGAGCGGATTCATTTTACCATTCTGAGTTGTACTAACATTTGCAGAATCATGTTTTCAGCTTTTTTTTTCCAACTTCACGACCTTCTACAGTGGAAAATATGTATTTCTTATAAGATATCAGGAATCTTTAGAGCTGGGGCATGGTTTATAACACTAAGAAATTGCTAATAAAATTTAGAGAGTGGGCAATTCTGCCACTTCACTTATTTTCAATGCATTATAAGGAGCAAAGTAGACTATGATCCAGAAACTGATGTAAAGCCAGGGGATATTGTAACTATTGCTTTTTGCTCCTAAGTATTGATCTAAAAAACTTGTTCAAAAAAGGCATCTTTAGTTTGGATTTACAATATATCTTGTATCACTGATACAGTTGCCCTTTAACCCTTGTGAAATAAGCACTGTTCATTCACGTCTTTTGTCTGAATTTTCAAGGTTCATAATCAAGAAGAAGAAATATATTTTACATACACATAGGTCTTATTGAAAGACCGGAATCATCATGCCTTTTTTGGTACATATACTCTTTTTATAAATATAT
>VXBO01009879.1:0-17550 GCA_013400135.1 Rhinoptilus africanus
TGATTCTGTGATTCTGTGACATCATACCTTCAGCACCAAGCTGAGAGGGGCAATCTGTGCTACACTACTTACCACAAAAGACACAGCCATAGTCCACCATTTGAGAAAGTATAATTAACTGGACAGTCTTTTTACCACCCCACGTTATGTTCTTGTGATCTGCCGCTTCCTTATGATACATGTTCTATGTTCAGCCAGTTCCTTACCATGCATATCTTATTTAGGGTCAGTTAATGATGGAAGACCATTATAAGTCTGTTTTGTTAAAACATTCTATATGAAGGAAACGGTAAAAGAGAAAAATAAATTAACAACTAAATAAATTGACATAAGTTGAGCAGTTTTGACTTAGAAGGCAGATGGTATCCTTACTCACATGTATTGTAGGTTGATGTTTTTCACAAATGCCTGACGGGACACAAATCTTAAGCCTGAATCCACCACCGTCCTGAGAAAATACATACAACTGTTAGAATATTTCATTTAAAATATAATGGAAAGCATAATGATAATAATCATTAAAATAAAAATGTGGATGATGTCTCAACAAGGCTGAACTGCAAGATCTACAACTGTTCTCTATAACACCCAAAGTGAGGCCTACACTCTGAAGAGGTCTCTATTTGCTTCTGTACAAGAAATAAAGAAAAAAGAGCTTTATAAAATAGGCATCCCATATACTCACAAATTTTTAAGTCCAACATAAAATCCAACTTCATTGTCATTGATACTTTCTAATTTCTGCTGGTTTGCGATGTAACTGTTGAAAAAGCAAGACAGAAAAAAGTATGAAAGTGGATCCTTCCACGGCTTGGACTGTTCAGAGATCAAGCACTGATGTCTCAAAGTCACCAGTGACTGCTGACCTATTACAATTAACACTAAGAGCTGTCAGAGCATCTGCAGAGTGAAAGTGCTTCTTAAAATCTTACCCACCATTTACCTGGTACTTTGTGGGACAGGGCTGGAGAAGAAACACTTGAGTTTTACACAGGGGAAATGAAGCCTTGTTCAGCAAGGAAGCAAGTCACCCTGAAGGCACAGCGAATAAAGCTGCATTGCTGTGTCAACATTTTCCAGGACACACTTCCCTACCTCATGGATTTTACAACAGCAAAAGAGTCAACTTTAGTGGTGGTAATGGAGTTACCCCCACTTACACTGAGGGGGGATTGGACTGCCCCAGTCTTTTCTCTCACGTTTTTAACTTAATCACTTGTTAAACTGATTTCCTCCCTGGCATAAAGTAGTTTCAATTCTATTTACGAAGTGTGGCAATAGGAAAACTGAGGAAAGGGAGGCTGTACTTCATGATGCTACATATGCAAGCAAAAACTAAGAGAAGATAAACTGTCATAGTAGACCAAAGCACTCAGTCCATTCACTTAACATGAATATCTGCCTGAACCCCAAAAGGATGTGGGCATGCAAGCGGGTCTTTTGTATTATCCTCATGTGAGATCTATGAATAACCAATGACATCCCACAGACTGGAAATTAAAATGGGATGATACACAATATGCTCTTCTATAGCAAAAAACCCTAAGATTCATGATGCAAATCATGCAGTCTAGGAAGAGGAAATCAGTGAAAACTGCAATTCAACTGGCATTATGGGCAGAAAAGTAAGCCTGGATGTAAGAGATGTCTTGCTAAAGAGTTCATGCATTTCAGAAGATAACCCCAGTCCTACAAAAACTCAAACAGAGATTGGCCTGTATTTTCATGAGCATCCAGAACTAACCAAAGCTGCACTTTTTCCTAAAAAGGAGTCTTTCTTTGATGGAATAAAATTTATCTTCATCTTAAGCATTTTTTTCTATTTAAAGGAAATTATGGTGAATTGGAAAGAAGGTTTATTGCTTTCCCAAAGACAACCCATCTACCTCAACTGGTGTGCTAGGGAAACTTGCTATGTGCCCACATCCCAACAGAAGCTTGAGTATCCTAAAAGTTGGGCTGGGCTTTCCTCCAAAGCTGCAAAGCTGACTTGGGCTATGCTCTTGCCAAGTATCAGGAAAAGCAAAAAGTTTCCCCTAATGGGATTCATTGTCCATTGGGAAAAAGAAGGGCAGTAAAAATCCAATGCATGACATTAGACAAAACACATTACTACAGAATCATATGACGCCGACGGCTCTGCAGGACTTCTTAGGATAAGATTAACATGGTATACCCATTACAAGATAATAGAGTCCTTCATATTTTGTGTTTCCTTTGCTGGATTTTTTAAGGCAATCTGATTTACTCTCTTCAGGTTTATTAATCTAATTTTTTGTTCGTTTGTTGGTAAATTTACATATCTTGCCAAGTAAAAGCAACGAAGTAGTTTATAAAAGGCAATCAATTTTTTCACCTGAGTCCTGCAAGTGAATGATCATGCTTCCTCTGAACATGCCCTTAAGAAGAACTCATGACTTAATTATCACCTTTGCCGTCACTTGGACTTCATCGTGCTAAAATAAAGTTATGTAAGAGGTATCAAAGATATCTTCCTCATCCTGCCCTCATTGTTCACCCAACAAGAATTCTATCAAGACCAGATAGATGATAGTTACAAGGAAAATACAGAAGAGCAGGATTTGAGGAAAATGGACAGAGAAACACAGAGGAAGAAGAGACTCAGAATTCTGAGTAAAAGAAACTGATTGACCACTTGTACTAGCTGAAGATTAAGCCATCAAAAAAACCTCTGACAAACACTGACAGAACACAGATCCATCACTTAAACGCACTTGTCACCCATCCAAATCTGACATTGCAATTTTAATCATAAAAACATTTAACCAGAACCTCACACTACGAGAAGCTCCAGAACTTGACATAACTTACAGTGTCACACAGAAATATATTAGTGTATTACATCCTGTGGTAAGCTTCTGCCAATGTAAAACAGCTCCGCGCTGCTGAAGTCAATGACTCTACCACAACTTATATCAGACAAGGATCTCAGTTATGAGCACACAATCTATATAAAAAGATCAGTGCTGGTCCATTAGGGAACAAACCCAAAGGATGAAATTTGGGAAGAAGCAGAATGAATTTATGATCTTTTCTTTCCTTCTCCTATTGCATCCCTTAAAAGAAAAGCAAGGGGGGCACACTTTACTCTGAGCTGGCATTAGTCTCTTTACAGTAAATGATTTATGATTCCTAACTGAGAGAACCAAAAGAAATCACTGATTTTCCACAACCACACTTTGAGTAGGGACACAGAAGAAATTCTGGCTAAGTGTGACTAACTCAAAACAATAATGGCTCCGCAATACATTTGTAAAAACACCCACGGTACAGAACATGACAGTAAAGCAAATTTCACGCAGATGGAAATCCTTGAAGAGAGAGTGGACAGATGTAAACTACCACAAGTAGGTCACGTTCCTCTTACACTTCCTTACTTGCTTAACAAGTCTGTTTTAAGTTAAGCCTTTGCAACTATTTCATAGCAGAGAGAAAGAAAGCAGTATGATGACTGCAGCAGTACACTGTAAAGGGAAGTTGTTCTTCTGTTTAATTTAGAGGGAGGTTTGAAATAAAACCTCTCCCTAACTGAAGTCTATTTTTACCTTCTTCGCAACTACTCTACCTTGATGTTACTTATCATCAAACATTAATACTCTAAAAGCTCTGACTTGCAGTGGGCGACACTGAGAGAAGTAATTTGCCTGCCTGTCCTTAAGAATATCCACCCTGCTCTTTAACCGAACATTTTTATTGTAGCACAGAAGAAAAACATCCTGACTCACGGCTGGCTGAAGTCACGTGAGGAGCCTGGAAGCTCCCGCTGCACACCACAGCAGAGCGCGGCACCACCAGAGCCTGGCTGGATAGCACCCAGTCGCATCACACACATCGGCTCACAAACAGCAACTGCCACCTCTAAACCGAACGCTCAGCTGCCTACAACACTATTCACTTGATTATACTATAGCATTCTGCCTCTCCTTCAGTGAGTCATCAGTAAATAGTATTTGTTTTCAGGCCTTTAATTTCATCTCCCCTTTCTAAACTACTGATTAATTCTAATAAAGGCATTCAGAATCATACACCTACTGACGGCACTTTGCAACCTACAATAACACACTCATCTCAGCACACTTCAGCAGCTATTGAATAATGTCACACACTCATACTTCACCACTTCTGCAACATTCTGGAAAGGCTATTTTAAAATCCTATTGTAAAAGAGTTAAATCCTCCAAATAAGCTCTCCTTTAAGAGAGTGGTCTTCACTTCTGCTCATTATACATGTGAAGGACTACGGATACAATCTGGGTAAGAGTCAGTAAAGCAACCTCTGGACTGCAAGAGAAAGCAGGTTCTGCTCTTTAAAGCGATCTAGATTATTTTGTGCCTCGATAGCTCAAAAAAATGATTTCACTCTAACTTTCAAATCTTTCCCTTAACCTGAAAAAAACTGGTCATGCCTTCCTAACTTACCTGATTTACTCTATTTCTTCTGGATTAATGTATGCTAAGGTATACTACCCCATTTGAAGCTACATGGACATGCTGGAAAACTAGCACGCACTAGTCTTAACAACATAGATGCAAGCAAATAACACTGTAATTCAGCTCAAGAAGTATTTCTGTTGCCAGAAAACTCCCTTTATGGGAAACATATTTTCTTAACGCTCCAAAAAATAAATCGATTATATGCTTAGCTCTGGTTCATACAGCTGGGAATAAAGTTTTTTAAATTAATAAACATTCCCTGGTGAAATGGTTCTGAACTTTGGGAATACTTTATGTTCCAAGTTAATTTTTCACTAAATCTTTAGGGGAAAAAGCAGCACACTCCAGACATTGAACTGTCAGTAGATGAATTACCATTTAATGACAGGTCACGTATGTCCCCAGTCTACACTACTGTGAGAGCTGTATGGTAATACTGACAATTAAACATTGCAAAGTTCCCCAGTGCTGTATTTTCTTACAAACTCAAATGTCAGACTATGTTCATCAAACTTAGGGACGTTTTCAACACACCTGGGCTGATTTATGGTTATGCATCAAAATCATGCAAAATTTGTAAGCTTGACACAATACTTGATGAAACTTGGCAGATGCAAATGGGTTTCATTTGCAGCCCCTCTGAAAGCAAATTTAAAATAATGCTCGAGGGGTGTGAACTCACATAGTTTGAAAAGGAAGCACAGAGCTACACAACGTTGCATATTAGGAATGCCACGTTTCAGACAGATGTATAGACCAATGGTATAATCTCCACTCAACCAAGAAATCTTTCTACACAGGATGAAGCTTCACCTAGGAAGGAAACTCTAACAGCAAGCAATGAGTATGATATAGACACCTACAAGCAACACGTTCTCTAGAGATATATTTTGCTGTCTCCATCTGGTACCATCAGCGCCAGATTTCATGAGGCCAACCTCAAGACACAGAACTTCTACTGCTAAAAGAGCACGTCACATATCAGGAAAGAGGCAGCGTGTCAGTTAGTCCACTATGGACTTACCTAGGATCCACCAGTTTTACAAACAGGTGCTCGACTCCTTGGCTGTCTGGTGTCTCCAGACAAATTCTGAGCAAGTGCCGTGGTGGTATTTTTTTTTGAGCAGTGAATCACTCTGTATTTCACAAAGAGTGAAAAAGTGACTGCCGCTATCACAGGCTCCTTAAATCATCCTTGAGGGGGCTTTTTTCCTCCCATCTAGAGTATTTAAACATGAGTCACAGACGACTACAGGAGGTAGCTCTCCACGTGCAGTACAGTAGCTCTGAAGCTGACATAATTAACTCTGGGATCCTTCTTTACTGCCCCAGACATGCGTATTTTTCAAGCAAATCCTTCACTACACATATCCAACATTGAGGTAGCGCGCTGTTCAGTGCGATCTGGAACTCATCATCTCACAGCCAAGGCCACAGACCAGAGTTACCTTCAAGAACTCCCTGTTCTTGATGTGTGGCTGCATCAACTGCCAGGAGACAGCAGGGCTCAGACATTCTGCTCCATGCCAATATACTATGCGTATCCAATTAGTAGCACACAGTTGGTACTGGGAATTGCTTTTCCAAAGCCATCATCCTGAACAATTAGTGCCAACCCACCACCTTAAAGCAGGAGAAAGTGGGAATTCAGTGGAGATCCCAACCTTGTTTTGGCACTGCAGGAGCAGATCCATACTCTTGCTTATGACTACAACTCTCTGGGAAACAGAAAGCCCACGGTTTGCCAGCCAACCTTAGTTCCCTCTTTACAGTATGCAAACACGAAGGCAAAAGTAAAAATAAATGAGTATGTCTGCAATGCAGAGTTTAAGGAAAGAGTTACTATATTTAGAGGCAGGGAAAATGAAATGTAATGCACCCTTGGGCTTACTTACGTTTCTGGTTTGGCTTCAAGGTGTTTGTTCTGTTCTCTTCAAATAGCACACTACCAAATCAAGCAAACTCTCAAGACATTACATGCAGCTTTCCTGATCTAAGATTCATGCCCTTGATGAGCTCCACCCCCAGAACCACTTCCCCCAAAATGCATGCACAGCACCTTCTCCTTTCAGAGACCTGTCCTCCACCTTTAGCTCCTTGACGATCATACATTTGATATTTCACCGAGACATCAATTTTTACGTTTGTCCAGAGGACAACTGACAGCTACAGTCTTAGCAAAGATGTTCTGGAAATGTTGATATCCCTTGATATAGTAAAAAAAAGTATCAGTTGGCCAAACAATAACCTACTTCTTCAGAAAGATATGTCTTAATCACTCACCTTACCCTTATCTACAAGATACCTTTCATCCAGTGTGTATGAAATCATCTCTGCAGACTGTTAGGAAGAGGCGTAAATTCCTGTATGCTCCCCTTATAATAAATGCACTAAAAATCACACATTAAATAACATACAAAAGGGGAGTACAGAATGTGGCTTTTCAATAGGTCTCAACAGAAAGCAGACATAAGATTAATCTTTTTTTAAAAAAAAATATTTGGCTCGCAAGGAAGAAAGGGCATCTGAAAGGAATGAATAAATACAAACAAATACATGTGACATTTCTTTCTCCTACAGAACCACCTAGTGCAGTGACTCTTCAAAGACTAGCAACACAACCACTCTCTTTTTCAGCACCTGCATACACCACCTCTGTAGCTGACACTGTCCTTGATGCAAATGAGAATGACAAAACACCAGTTCCGTAACAGCACAGTAAGATTGCTCCTAACCATCCTTTATACGCATCTTTTTCGGTCCCTAGTGAATCAAAATATTAAAGCATCTCGGCTGATGTCAAAACCTTTGAATTCTCTTCTTTCCAAGTGCCCATGCTCAGATAGGGACTTAGTGGAAGGGACATCTTAAATGAGTTGCATGTGCTTCACAGTTAGATAAGCAGTTGTTGACACAAATCAGTATGTTTCACAACATTTTAAGTCTTTTTCCTATCTCCAGGTTTTGACACATTCACTATTCTCTGACTCTTTGATTCAACGAAAGAAATTCCCTCTGAGGTCAGTCTTCCCTCCCACATATATTATTTCCACTGTTTGACATTAATACTTGGCTTTATTCAATTTAAAATTACTGGCTCTTGGAATGCCGTTCAATCTGCTCCAATATTCACTGGAGCATCGAGGTGTATGTCTGCACCTGCTGCACCGTCCCCTGTCTCATTCACTGCATGCAATACATCTCACGCCAACTACAGATCAAAATGTAGTACTTCCAAATGATGGAGTGAAACTGCAAAACTTCAAGCCATCTATCCAGGAAAATCCCAGCAATGTGCCCTTGTGGCTAAGAAGGCCAATGGCATCCTGGGCTGCATTAGAAAGGGTGTGGTGAGTCGGTCAAGAGAGGTTCTCCTCCCCCTCTATTCTGCATTGGTGAGGCCACATCTGGAGTATTNCTATGATTCTATGATTCTATGATCCCTCTGTATCCTGTTAATGCATTAAATTCGCTGAATAATTTGACTCCTGACATCTCAAACAATATTCCGCTTTCCATAAGTCAGCAAAAATTGTCCTTCTTCTATTTTATTTAAGTCTTGAGAGCCTACATATGGTCATAACCTCTACCCTTTTTCTCTGCAATTACTTCATGGAGAACCCAATTGGTAGATGTTTTTCCATTCTTCAAATGATACCATCTGATGCCCTGGTTCACAATTGATTTCCTAGCCTCTTTCACAAGACTTGTAAAACATCTTGTGTAGCCCTGACCACAGATCTGTGTCTTCTCCAAGTCATATCTTGTCTTTTCATGGAAGACATACATCTTCACGTTATGCTACTGAAGCATTCCAAAAGGGTTACAGGTTGTCTTTTTCACTTCCCATGATACTGACTCTCTTGACATTTACCACACTGTTCTAGGCCCGGAACAGGTTACCACCTTCTGTATCGTCAGTCTTACTATTTATATTTAACCTATGCATTTTTCAGGGAGCATTTAAACAGCATTAAAATTGCTTCTTTGCTAAAGCCTTTCAGAGGCACTCTTCACTCTTCCACATGGATGTGTTCTTCACAGTTCCCTATTCCATTTTCTTTTATCACACTTATTTCCATTCTGTTCTCTGTCTTGTGCAGTCCATTTCTTCTCATTTTAATTGGCCAATCTTTTGAATCTATATCTTCTTCCATTAGCATTCCTAAAAAAAGCACTTTCTCTCCACTTGAGGAATCCTGTTGTTCACTTAATGTAAGTAGTTTCTTACTTGCACTGCATATATTAACATAATGATGTGTTTATTACACTTTCTGCACATTTGTCAGTATACAGAGCATTTCTAATACTCGTGCTGACTGCCACATTGCTGCCACTGTTTCTGTAATTTTCCATGTTCCTTTACTTGGCCAGTTGGATTTTTGGGGAATTCTCTCTTGCGATGCAGGGGGAGAATCAGAAGAGTAGAAGTGAGGGAAAAAACCTCGTGGGTTGAGATAAAGACAGTTTAATAGGTAAAGCAAAAGTCATGCACACAAGTAAAGAAAAACAAGGAATTAATTTACTGCTTCCCACAGTTGGGCAAGTGTTCAGCCACCTCCAGAAAAGCAGGGCTCCATCACGTGTAATCGTTACTTGGGAAGACAAATGACATCACTCTAAATGTCCCCCCTCTTCTTCCTCAGCTTTATATGCTGAGCATGACGTCATATGGTATGGAATAGCCCTTTGGTCAGTTGGGGTCAGCTGCGCTGGCTGTGCCCCCCCAGCCTACTTGATGGCAGGGTGGTGTGAGGAGTAGAAAAGGGCTTGATGGCTTAGCAACAACTAAAAACACCAGTGTGCTGTCACACTCTTCCCATCCCAAATTCAAAACATAGCACTACATCAGCTGCTAGCAAAAAACTTAACTCCACCCAGCTGAAACCGTGACATCAACTTTAGTTAAAAACTTACTCATGGATGTCTTTATTGTTATACTTCAGGAAAAGATACTCTTTTGTAAGCATTAATTTTCCATTTTAACATCATTTCAAGTTTTAGGTCATGTTCTCTCCCATTTTTCCTTCAAGCTAAGACTTCACCTTGCATCTACCTCTGTCACAAGGTGACATCTTTTGCTGCAGTAGTCTTTAAATTTCTTCAGTATTTCTGCAAAGATGCCTTCTCCTTACCCACCACTACTTTCACAACTTTCTTCATTTACCTTTTCAGCTTTTGTCCCTGCCACTGCTTGTGAGTACAGTAATATTTTTCCCATCTGCCAGCCTGTTTCTCCTTACAGTTCTTACAACCACAGCACACCACTGCACATGCCTTTCAGCACTCCTCCAACCTACACACCTTTGCAGCACTCCCCCAGCCGCAGGGTGTGCATGGTAAAGGCGAAGTATTCACCTGCAATTATCCAAGCTCGAGCAGACATTTTGATGATACCTCTGTTAGGATGCTCACCTGCTAAACTTTTTATTTCAGATATTCCCTGTGAAGAGCAAAACTGCTTCAAGTTAAACTGTGCAACACAACTTGGAAGAAAATGCAGAAGTGCTCTAGACGAAGCAAATATATGCATACAACCAGACCAAGCAAACAAAAGGAACAACGCCCCTGTCTTCATGCAAACAGGAATCTCCTGGAGGGTTGGGAGAAATGTTCAAGGCAGGGAAGATCAACAGAGGCGTTCTTCCATTCACGCCCACCACCAGAACAAGTGGTATCCATTTCTGCAGCTGTGAGACCTGGGTCCACGTCCCCCAGATGGCACAGGCTCCAGGCAACAAGACAGTCGCTGCACACAAACGTGGTCCGGGATCTGCAGTGATGTCTGCAGAAGTAGTCTCCAGCACTCGTATTTTTCTATTTAGGTGCCTTGAGGTCACATATGAATTTGCGCCAATTCAAAATGTTTGTAAATCTATTTGAATCTAACCTGAAAAGTTTAAAATTGTGTGTACATGTACAAATATGTGTGCAATACACAGTATTCAGAAGATACTTATACTGCTACCACTCTAAACTGTAAAATACTTCAGCATATGCTTAAGTACGTTACATACTTAGTCCCATGAAAACAACAGAACAGCTCCCAGCAGGAGGGTACAGTGTATCTGTTTACCAGGTGAGGATCACAGTATGCATAATGTGTTTGAAAACCTGTTTCTAAAATTTAGGAAGAGGCCAGAGGAGGGGGAGTAGGAGATTAATATGCAATAGACTATTCACCCACCTAGCTGGGAGTGGGGTGGGGGGCAGAAGAATTTCACCTCCCTGAACTAGACCCATGTTCACCAAATAGATTAATCTGTNGAGGTAGAAGACTACAGATCTGGAATCATCTCCAGTACTGGGTTCAATTCCTTCCTCTCCCTAAGGGAATGTGATCCCAGTCTCTCAGAGGATACCACACTATTAAAGAAACCTCAGAGAGGGCATTCCCAACCTTACCTGCTTGTGCTGTTCTAATTTTTGTCAGAATTGAATGCTCAGTGGAAGAGGAGCAGGACCCAGCTGTCTGACTACACAAATAACCGTCACAGTGGCTTAGCTAAAGAGGCTGTCCTGCTCTCTGACCCAAAAGCACATTTTAATACTCCATGCCAAGTAAGGCGACTCAGACAGGAAGAACCCAGGCAAGCCCACATCTGTACACCATACAGGACAACGGTTAAGATGCTGACATGCAAGACCTTGGTTCAGACCCATGCTCTCCTTCAAGCGGAGCAGCTCCCCACATGCGTTGCTGAAATGGTTCGTCTGGGACCACATAAACATCTCACTCCACAGCGTGACCCTGCTAGCTAAAAGGACACTCTTGTTTTTTCCACTCACCCCAGTGAACTAAGTCCCCAAGGTTTTCTTATACTCAGTGGAGACAGAAGAGGAGGCCTCCATTGGGTAATTTGCAGTAGGAACCTAATTTAGCCTCCTGAATCACTTCCTCTGGAGAAGCTAGGCAGGAGAGTAGCCAGCTGAATTAAGTGCCTTCACTTCACTGTTCATTGGTAGGGAGGTGCCAGATTTTAAATGCTGAAGCCTGGGACGGTCCCAGACATGACTGGCAAGTCCAGTGCATGACACCCATAGCACATGCTGCAAAAAGTCTCCCAGTTCATGCCCAGTTAAGTCTGATATGCCCAGTATGTGCACATGACTTCTCTGCATGTTCTTGCTGTGCCGTCTGGCATTCAGAAAATCAGACAGTTGTTGCAAAAGAATGGGTAAAGTCACGTCCTGTACACTTTTCATATGGAATACCACATCTGATAGTGCAATGTGGGACATCCGTGCTTCACAGGATATCTGCTGAATACAGCCTTAATTATTTTTACATGTATGGTTAGGCAATAAAAAAGGTAAAAATAATTTTGTTTAATTCTAAAACTGGAATATTTCTTTTGGCTCAGCTGTCATACCAAGAGGAACAATAGCCCCAACTAGAGCTCTATCGACAGACTCTTCTGTAAAGAGCTCAGAAGTGTTGCCGTTTCACTGCTTTTCTGTTTCAGTAATGGGCTGACTTTGATTAATATATTGCCCCTCTTTTATTTATACATCAGACAACTACATGCAGTGAACCATATATCCTTTATGGATCCAGCACAAGCTCCTGTAGTAACTGCGGCTGCTACTGTTTTGTACATGGAGGTGCAGGTTCATTTCAATACAGAATTGCCTGGAACTTTGTAAAAGACCCCTCTAAAATGACCAACTTCCTCTTGCCTCAACATATTTAGTCTTCATACAGTAGGAAAACACTTGAGATCCAAGAAAAGCCACAAGTCAAAAATACATCAAATAATGGAGCAACAGGCCTCTTCTCTTCAAAACTTAAAACAAGCAGCAAAATGCTTGAATCAAAATTCTTGTGAGCCTTCGCATGTGTCCACTAAACTACTCTACTCTGGTGAAACACTAATTCCATCCAGTTTTGACACTGACTTTAACAAGGCCAGAAACTCAGCCTCTGCTTCCCCCTGAAATAAAAGGCATCTAAGTACCTTACTGGATCATGACCAGCAGGCTTATTAGCAAAAGGTTGGTTGAAATCACACCATTCAGAGATTACGATCTCCTAAACTGCTTCTGAAAATGCGTTGGGCCCTCTTTGTTCCACTTTCTTTAATTTCTGGGGGAAAAAAATCCTCATTTCTTCAGGTCTTTTCTAGGAAACAAAGAATATTGACCTGAAATCTGATCTTCAAGAATGCATCCTACCGATGACAACACAAACCAGAAACAAGAGTAGCTGAATTGGTATTACATATATTTAAGTTTCAGCTATAACTTCTGTCGATGATCAACACTCAATGCAGGTCATTTACTTCCAGGAAAATTTTAAAAATTGCATATTCACAACAGAATTTCCATGGCATGGCTCCTTTCCCATAAGTCCATTATGATTGTGCAATGTTATGGTTAATAGTATCTATTATTAAGATAAGATATTAAGATAAGAAACAGGATCTCCATATGCATATTTCAGGAGGGGGAGTAGTCCGGTTTGCTTTATGCAGTTGCTGAAAATATAGGCTTACAATCGAACAGGAATTAAGGTGCATCCTGATTATATTTTATTTTAGTAGCAGCTATGTGCCAACATACATTGGGATGAAGAGATCTTAGCAAACACAAACAGCATCCAGTAACAGAGCATATTCATATCCCAGGCAGCACAGGCATATGGCTTTCAAACCTCTATGAATTTATTTCTCCCTTTGAAATGCAAGTAAATTAATTAATTTATACAATCAGTCTTTCACTTTTTGAAGAACAGCTTTCAAAGAGATGTTTTTCATATATAACAAACTAAATATACACCTAACACCAACAAAGAATTGAGATGGTTTTAGAGTTCTCTGCTATGTCTTTCGTCTTTTACTACTCTTCACTACCTAACACGAATCCTTGGGAAAGATATTTGGACAGCCACCTTCATCGACTTCTTGTTAGACATTCTTGCAGTGATAGATGACAAACAGGGAAGAGACAGAGAACCGCAATCCAAAAAGAATGGGGGATTGTTGGGCAAGGGGGGGTGCCCCTCTTACTTTAAAATGAAATCCAAAATGGAGAAATAAGGCCCTTGTTTAGTTATGTAAAAGGTTTTGCTTTACAATGATTTGGGATCTAGAATCTTGCTAAGCTACTTTCTCCCTTACACTGTCAGTATAAAAATAATAAAGAAAAAATAGAACCTGAGAAATCTGGAAAATGCCAACCTAAAGATATCACAAGCTGGACTGCTGGGCCCTCTGTCTTCTCATTAGTATGGAAAGAAGCAGAAGCTTCTTGAAAGCAGTGTATTCAAGACCAAATCCCTGAATTCGTACAAATGGCTTTCATTTTAGTATCTAAATCCAAACCTCTCTTAAAACTCTTGAGTGACCAGGCACACAGAGGGAGAGGCGGTGTTCTGCCAGCCCAACCCTGCCCAAGGCAGCCGTAAGGATGCTGCCCTCCTCCAGCATGAGCCAGAGACAGCCCCCGTGGAGACCCCGAGGAGCCCCAGCAGTCCTCATCAACTGGCAGGACAAGGACAAAAACAAGCCATACAAAAGGCTTCCTGGGAGTAAAAAAGAACGCCAGTATATGCAAAACACAATGCTTTGTGGTATTTGGAGTATTTTAAGAGTATAGAAATAACAAAACTGATTTTTATAACACTTACTTTCAACTCACCTTAACCAATTGCCCAGATTTTTAAATGAAAATTTTTTTTTAAAAAAGGGACAAATTCCTAAAAGCAGCTATTATATCACCACTGTCCAAAAGCCCTTTAACAATTCGTAGCCTGATGCCTCATGTTTTATTGTACAGTTCCAAGCCATCAGAAATAACTTTTCAAGCCAGCCAAGCCACGCAACGCTGCACAGCCAAGAGTTGTTTTGAGAAGGAAAGGGCTGGGGGGATTGAGAAGCTTTGTAGACAGTTTTATGTTATATTAAATCTACAATAACCTAGAAATCTAAAATGAAAGAGACCCAAAATACCAACACCTCTGAGCTTCATATGAATTTAAACATGGCTTTTTTTTAGCACAAGCTCACATGACTTGTTAAATAATTTACTCTATAAATTACTTATCCTGTCTTATTTATTAACAATTCTAGAGTGCTTTATATAACTGCATTAGAAATTTATTTTGTGGTTTTGAAATATACGCAATACACAATCACCTCTCTTTTAATAGGCATGAGCTTAAAAGTCACCTACTATTTTGTTGGCAAGCAGTTCTTCCTGAAACACACCAATTAATTTCAAACCCCATTCACCTGAATAATCGTAAGTCAACATATTAATGACTTGATACCAGAACTGTAAAACTAGGCCAGGAATATATTTGCACTACAAGAAGACACTTTGAAATCAAAGTCTTTGAAGAGTCATAAACACTGAGATATACTAACAATACATTTTACTTAATGAGAAAATATTAGACATGTCTTTTTATAAAAAGTCCTGAACACTTTAAAAATTACTCATTTACTATCCTATTAATATTTTTGCCTGAGTGATCTCACCAGCGACAACTTATTTGCTATTGTGCCTACAATGCATGGATTTAACAATACTTACATGCTCATTTTGCTCCCACCATTCTTGGTCCTTGCCTCTAAATGGGAGCTTCAAGGACTAAGAGCATGACTTTAATCCAAGATCTCACTCTGGAGTTCAATTTATCTCTAAGAATATCAAAACTACCAAACAATTATTACGATTAAGCTCTGTTACGATAAGCAATTTCAACACTGGCACATGCTTTCCAGTTAATGCCCAGCCCACGTCAGCACCCTAGCCAATTGGACAAATCCAAAATCTTGTTAAGAGACAGAGAATTTTCAAAATCTTTTATTCACCTTAATAGAAAACCATGCAAAAACAACAAGGAAGGAAAGAACGAGGAAGATGACTAAGAAAAGCACCAGGCACAAACACCCTTACGCCCTCCCACACCAAGTTTCAGCAGCTGGCCCTCCCAGGTCTGATGGAGAAGCGCTCTGGGTGTCTTTCTGGTGCTCTCAGTAGATTTGGATGGGGGATCCAACCAGGAACCAAGAAATAGCCGGGCTGGAAGGAGAGGTTTTATTAAGCTCTACACCTCAATTTACCTACAGGCCAAAGCAGAGACGAAGCACTTGGCTACCAGGTGGCAAAGGGTGCCCGATGCATGGGACCGCAGCCCCTGTTATTCCTACCAGCGCCAACCACCCCAGATTTCTCTCACACTTCTCCGCACCAAAGGGAAACGCTCACTGCCCACTCATGTCCTGCCACCCCGGGGGCCATCCACATGGCCTGTGGCCAACCCTCTGCACCACGACGGGTGCTGCACGTCCACCCAAACCGTGCCGTTATCCCAGCGCTCCCGGCGCACGTGGCCCCAGGTCAGGACCTTGACTCAGCCCACGTGCCCCAAGCACCTGTGGCTGCTTTTGCCTGGGACTGAGGGATCCACTCCCGTCAGGAGCAGGACATATGCAACAAATGAAGGGTTGGTTTCAACAGAAACTCAGGAAATACATGGGAATAAACTAGTAGAAATTAATTGCCTTGTGCTCGTCTCACTTTTATTTGTACCAAGAGCGATTCCACCAGAGACCAATGGAATTGTGCTCCTGCATCTATCGAGCACATAAAATAAAAATCAGGCCTGAAGCTTCCCAAGCAAAATGCGATGCCACGGCTTCTTAAGCCTGTTTCTTAGCTAGAATAAAGCAAGATGTGTGGTGTTAAAAAACGTTCCCACAGTCTGTATCTACCATATTAGAACCGCTTCCCTACATATCTACTGTTTACTCAGCTCCCACAATGAAATATGAAATAACGTGACAGCTACTGCAGTCCAATTTTTAATTTATGCCTATAAACTAATTAAAGGGCCTCTGTGTTTTATGTTAAAAGTACACATGAAAAGACCATCTTAAATACGTGCAACAGCATCTCCTGAGAAATCCATGACTCAAAATTATTTTTAGATCACCAAACACAACAACATGCAATGTCACAGAATGATACAGTAAAAACTGAAAAGACCTGTAAAGCCAGGGATGCTCAAAAAACACAGGAAAATTAAAACAAAAAGCATCAACGCAAAATGAGTAGACATGTTTTAAGTTGATCATGGCTGAAATACGTATTTACATACATGTTTTCTCCCCTGGCCTTTTAAATTATAGGGGGAAATCGCTCTGTTACCTCCAAATTGAAAGTACTGGATAATAAAGCCTATGAAAAAGCAAAGCCTATGAAAATGAGGTAAGATGCACCGCTCAAAGCCATTTCTTTTTTCTAATGAAGCAATCCACAGAATATTAAACAAACATCTGAAACGGTAACTGCTGTTAGCAACTCAGAAAGACTGTTTCTTCACCTTAGGTCCGAAAAACCTACCAAAGGTCGGCCATGTATGAGTAGTAAAAATTAACGCCTCCAGCTTTTTCCCCAAACACACGAGGGGAATGCAGCAAATTGACTCCAGCAAACTGCAGAAAGGTAGCCCAAAGGCTAGAATCTATCCTAAAATCATAGCATTTCACAGTATTTCTATACTGTTGCTAAAAGAAACGTAAAAAGAGAAAAAGGATGGAGAATGTAAGCAGTGAGAAAACTGTATAGATTTCGGGGAAAATACTCAGGTATCTTTTACATTAAAAAAGCCACCAGAAACAATCCAGGCACAAGAGGGACTGGGAAATATGGAGATGGACCAAAAAAGCTTTGGAAGGTTTTTTTCTTTCCCCAGATCTCTCATCTACAAGTCCAGTATCCAAAATTTTTTGATCAGCAAAAGCCTTTGCAGCTTTTCTCAGTCAACATATGTGGATGCCACAGAGCTGTGAAACGATGCAGGACTGAACACGAAAAGCTACAGAACTCCCTCACCAAATATCGTCTGCAGGCAAACGAGGATGGAAGCAATGCATGTGTAAGAGAGGAAAAAACCAAAACGACACAACTTTATGCACCTTCTTCACTATTAAATGACGGTTTCCTAATCCTCCAGCGCTTGCCGAGAGGCAGCACAAGGCTCATTCCTCTGCAGACTCAGTATTTTCTCCTTCCAGCCACCTTACTGAGAAGGGCAAAGCAGGCTCGGATGCCTATGCCTGGGCAGGGAAGATAGTTTGCGGTCCC
>VXBO01009879.1:18917-53037 GCA_013400135.1 Rhinoptilus africanus
CGGATTAAGCCTTGGCCGCCCGACGGAGCAGGACAGTGCCCGCTTTGGGCTGGGGCTGGGGTAAGGAGGTGCCATTTGCGTGCTCCGAGGTCGAGGCAGGTCCCAGTTACGTACGAGCATCGTGCATTCGCAGGTGCGAAGAGAGGCTGATCTGGGAAATTGGGCCTAATAATGATGTTCTTCCCTTGCCGTTTCTGAGGCAGTGCTCCTTCTGTCCTGGTAAATGACAGGCATGGCAGGCTGTTTACTTCCCTCTGTGCTATTACACCCAGAGATGGTGACAGTCCTTTCTCATCTGATTACGTGAGCTCGGTATTTTGAAATGAGTAAATCAGGGTGAATTAAAGAAGGAAAGGTTACAGAATTTTCGTTACAAAGGTACAGAACAAGTAGTCAATACGCTCTTAGAAAGTGCTCGGTAATCAATTTGACATGGCACTTATTAATTGAAAGCACACTCCGTTCTTTTTGCGTTTGCTCAGGCTACAGAAAAATCCAGTTCCTACTGGGTGCATTCGTAGGCCTGGCACAGTCACAGGGAGGGGTTTTTTTGCTTTCAGAGAACATCCTACTAACAAAGTCATAGCCGTACCTAGCTGAAACACTGATTTATACTTCCCTATAAGGCAATGACTGAAGACTAGATAAAGAGACATAATGTAAAATATTGTCAATCATGCTACCATATTTAAAACAAATTTATTTGAAATTCAAGCAAAAATGTTACATAGATATATTTCTTCTACTCAGAATATATCTCATCCTTACCAAGTTCAGCACTTTGTCAAGTTAAATAAAACATAAGGAAGATCCAGAGAGTCCCAAGCTATAACAAAGCCACATGGTGCAGCATAAAAACGTGGTAGGACCATAAAAAATATTATTCAAGTGCAAGGCATATTGCCTACCAGTAATACAAAATTGGAAAAAAGGGCACTGATGGCTTCACGATAAAATATTTCTCTAAAAAGCAATATTCATAGGGGGATAGCAAGTAAGATAAAAATTTCAGTTTTATAGAGGAAAAACAGTTTTATAGAGGCAAAATAGTTTGGGATTTTTAAAGGATTTGGAGGACAGTGACTGAGAGAAAAGAGAGGCAGAAAAATTAATAGCATAAACTGAAATATGATTCCATTTTCAAAAAACCTTGAGAAAGGTTTCTAATGCAGGACAGAAGTCAGGTTTCGAAACCCTGTAAGTTGCTGCAAAACCTGCATTATTGTTCTCTAGCCAAGGCTGCTTAGAACTTTGAAAAATATGCTTTATTCTGCCTCTCTCCTGGATGAACGCAAAGACATCGACCCTTTAAGGCAATAAGTACTCATCGTAATACTCCTAGTGATTTATGACAATAAACTCATGGTTGTATAATCATATACGTGCACATACTAGACTTTATTACTTCACAGACATCTTATGTCTCCGTTTGCTATGATTCTGGGAAACTGAGATGTTGTCAAAGAACTTTCAGATAAAACCATGTGCTTGGATCAAACTGGTTAACTAGATAATTCAATATTGTTGGAAGAGTAAAGTTCTCCAGGTAAGACCTTGAAATCATAAGGCTGCAGGTAAGTGTTAAATAATGCTAGAGCACACACTGGAAAGGAGTATTACCTGTTACGGTAAATGCGACTTTGTGTTTTCTACAACTCAAAGATACTTCTCACAAGACTGTTGCCGAGTTGTAGAGTAACAATTTCTCAGGAGGACTGGGACTTACCCACACAGATTTCTGCTTGACAATGCCAAAAATGACCAGGTGTGAAAACAAGATAGTAAAATACCAAGTTCTTTTAAAAATACATGTTCCCCCTAAAATTAGTATCTTATCAAAATAGATTGAGGGGAGAATGTGGAAGGATAACAAACTGAAAGTGAAGGGCCACCACGGTTGCCAAAAGAAAAGCTAGGGAATGCTCCACCAAGAAATACCAGTGCTGCCTACTGGGGGAAACAGCAGGTCTTTCAACAGGCACAGCTAGATGCTTTGAGTCTTAATTCTGGATTTGCAGAAGCAGTACAAAAAAAAATTTTTGTGGTAAATTGTGACTTAATTTCTACATAAATAAGTTTTATTTATAAAGGTAACACCATTCTTCTGTGCTTTTTCTCGCAGATTAAAGAAAGTGGGAAAGAACTGCTCAAATCCTTCCTATGAACCATTATTTAAAGGAGAACCACAACTAAACCACTAGAGACAAGTTCCTTCTGGTAGTGCTATGGGACCAAACATGATCCTGAAGGTGGTAAAACTAGAATAAAGACTTGAAAATATGACAAAGCTGCAGAGTGTGATCAGAGGGCTAGAAAAGATGAACTCTGAGTCAAGATTGAAAGAACTGTCATTCTTCAGTGCGTGAAAGACTGAAGAGCAGTGCAGTAACACTCCTGAAATATGTAAAAGGGTATGCCAGGGGACAGGCAATAAATTCTTTCCTTGTCTACGGATAGGACAAGAAGTAATGCACTTGATTTACATCAAGGAAGATTCATGTTTGGATCTTGAGCAATAGAGCCTTCTCAGAGCAGGTGAGGTGAGCATCTCTCCAAAGCGGGTAAAATAGAGTCAGCTTTGCCTGAGGTAGGTGAAAACGAATTAACAACCTCACAGAGATTCTGTTCCCTTGCAATAAACATTTCTTTACCCATTTTTTTAACTGCCATAGAGAAAGTTATGAGACCACATTCATCTGAATACATTGGAAGCAAAATCTGAAGATGCTGAAATATTAGAAGTGTTTTCTTGAAATTACTGTCCTGAAATTGAGTTTGAACACTCTGAATCTTTAACTCATACACCATCCATAAAATGTCTTCGTATCATAGCATGGAAACTATAGCAAATATCTGAAAAGGTGTGCACAAGGATTTCTGGAAAAGAGGAAGGAGCTGAAAACTCAAAGAATCCCTGGGAGAGTACTGTTATTTAGGTGTGTGAATAAGAAACTGTACCACAGAGTCTGGGAAAACTTAAGGGCCACATGATTTGTGCGTGTACTAGGGTATCCTGTCCTGTCCAAAAGAGCGCATGCAGAAAGACCAGTCTTACACACCAACACCAAAGCTGCGTGGAAATAAACTGCTTACACTTTGCTTACAGTTTGGGGATTTTTAGCTGTTACAAGAGGGAGAGCTTGGGCAGCTCATGGAAATTCCTGATTTTATCAGGCTCTTTTTGTGTTCCCAAGAAATAACCTGATTCCCATGAAACTTTCCCCATGAAGATTTTCTTGCATTCAAGCTAGAATCGTGGTCAGAGAGGCACAGCTGCATCATGACCTGGAGCAAGCATATGAACTCAAATCTCCAACATCTGCTGGGCTAATAACTGTTCTGATATGAACTTGCCTCTCTTCCCTGAGGTGCCACATCTTCTCCCTCAATAACAAAAATCGGCTTCCTCACAGCCCTTTTCTGAATTTCCTCCAAACAGAAGTCACTGTCTGGGTGTCCCAGCCTGGCTTTTGTTATTTCCAGTGTTCCACCTATTTGCGGATTTATCTAGCTACTTCATCATAGCTGATTTTCCACTCCGAATAATGGAAGCGGTTTTACCTTATCTGTTTCAAGCACTGTTCAGCTTTTATGGGCTTTGAAGTGAAGCTGAATCCTGCCACCTTGTGCTCAAGAAAATTAGCACACCTCTTTATTTTGGGAAGGAGGAAATAAAGAGGAAGGGGGAAGGAAAATTTAACGGTAACTACTTTGTTTCTAATAAACAAGGAATTAAATGAGGGCCTGAAAGTCTAACGGTTGGGTCCAATTCCATATCACCTGAGATGTCTACCTAGGACCTCCTTACGATGGCCATCACTCTTCTAGGGACAGTGTTCACATCCCAGAGGGGCAGTTTTCATATCCCTGCAGGGTTTCAAAGCTGTGGCCTCCCCCATGGCCTAATGATGGCAAGGCTTCATCCCACCCTCTTGGCTCATCATCTGTGTCTGTCTGATAGCTGGAGGTATTAATCATAGAGTACCTGGTAGCCCTTGATCACATTTGTTTGCTATGAGAGCAGCACTGCTTCCTTTTCATCAATAAGCAATCACTCCATAGAGTGAAGGGAAAGGCCCTCTTTATTTGCAGATAAAAGTTAGTATTTTTTGAAGAAGCAGTAAAAGTAATGATTGTAAGGAGCATGGGTCTCCCTTTTCTGCTGAAGTCCAAGGCAGCACTCTTTTTTTCTGGCTGACGGGACTTCACAAGTAGCTCTCTGGTAATGCTATGAGAGCAAACATCATCCCGAAGGAGGCACAACTAGAATAAGGAGTTGAAAAGGACGACTTCCTCCACCCCATGCCTGATTGCCTCCTCTCTGTGTCACTGCAAGCTCCTACCCCTACTTCAGTCTGTTTTGTCCAGCACTCTTCTGAGCCTTTCTGCAGCCAGACAAACACGGCAGCTTGTTGATTCTGCCCTATCCCTTTATCACCTTCCAGACACCTTCTGACAGCAAGCATAAATGGTGTCTTTAGCAGTAAAGCATCAGCAACAGGAATCCCAAAGCAACTGATGGGCTCTAACGTTCTGTTTTGCTGATTTTGTCAAATGGTATCTGTTCAAGCTAAGTTTATATCAAACACATGGACTTGCTCAGTTCCCAGAAATCGTTTCTCGCTCAGTTCAGCTGTCTGTCTGTGTGCCTGTTTGCACACACATATTTTGTGGTGGAAAACATGCTTGTCTTTATGATTGCAAGGGTTCAATAGGTGCCAAATGTCAACTTAATAAAATCTGATGGACAGTTGGCAGTTTTCTCACAGTTTAAAAGCATTCCAAGCAGTAAGCATTTTTTGGCCATGATGAGCTTGGTGATATTGCAAATCCTCCTTCACAATGATCAATGAAAAAGAAGGAAAAAAAAAACAAAAAGTACTCCAAACCCAGTCTCCGGTACACTAAATAAAATTTCATAAATCATCTGAAAACTGGGGTATTGGAACATTACAAGTCAGCTTCAGTTGGCATCAGAAGTTACTGCTTCTCTCATCGTTTATTGTTCCCCATTCATGTGTGCCACATACAACTGATGTGCATTGCTCATGATTATGGAGTTAAGACCATTTCAATTCAGACATGACCATGATTTTTGACTCCTTGTCCTTCCAGGCCATATGAAATACACTGACCTGGAGCAAGAGAGTTCTGTAGTTTATTGCTCAAGATGATACAAATTATTTCATTTATGATGCAGATACGCTTGTCATGGAAGTCAAATCTCATTTTATGGCCCATTTCTCCAAGGCAAAATGTTGCTTTTACAGTTGTGCTTACTACTGATAGCATTGGCAGGAGATAGTAATTCTGTTCCAAAACTACTGATGTTGTCTGAGAGTGCCTCTTTTCACAGTGTCATAGATAACAGCCATGACCAGAGATAAGCAGTCAAACTAGTGAGGACCTAGAAGATCAGAAATCAATCCTTTCTGTCTGATTGACTTAGGATTGAGAGATTCTGGTGGCTGGTACCACGGCTGTAAGTGGAGGTAATTCTTCCACTTATCTTATGGATAATATACTGTGAACGGCTTGGTAAATCTAATGTTCTTCCATCTGAAAATCATGTATATTGGAGCATTCTTCTTTTTTTTTTCTTTTGTTAAATTAAAAGTATTGGTACTAGAGATGATATTACGTAAATATATTACTTTTTAGCAGTCTCTGTTTCCTTTTTTTTCTGCCTGTCTACTGATGTTCTACAGATGCTTGGACAGCTTCTATAGGATAGAAGGCACTATGTGATATTAGCTATTTTTAAGACTGAGTGAAAGACAAATACAATAATTTTTACAAAAGACCGGCTAACATATTTACAGAACTGTAAACTGCTGTAGTCTCAGAAAATGTTTGTCTTGTCCCCTGTTTATGAAATCATCTCTTGATGCCAACAAACTTCCTTACCACCCTCTGGCCTTACTTGAGAAAAGATGTTGACAAGTTTGCTTCTAAGCCACTCTGCTATTATCTGGAGGGTTTCCTGTTCAAGTTTAATTTCAGAATTTAGTACAGAGTGAAAGCTATGCAGATCCCTTTCATTTATACATTTTCCACCGTGCCCTGTCTCTTCCCTCCTCAGCTATGGATAAAACCTCTCCCTTGCTGATTATTTGCTGTCTCCTGCAGCCTTTGTTGGCCACCAATATGTTGTGATCTTTTCTCCATCTCCTCCAGAGCCTTTTCCTCCTAACACCACCCAGATTTGGTCACAGGGCAGGAAAGATTCTCTTACATAACGTTCTTCTAGTTTCTATGGTACTTCCACTCTGTTTCCCACAGCAACCACACGGAGCAGGAGACATTTTAAGATCTACCATCATCATCTCACAAGATTCAGATAACATTAGTTCCTCACGTTGTAATGTCCAGCTAAGACTGAAGCACCATTTGGTGTCAGTTTTCTAAAGTTCAAACAAGGAACATTGTCTTCTGGCAACATCTGGCTCCAAGAAAGACCTGGTAGTTACTCTTCTGTTCACAGAGAATGTCATAAAAATTCACAGTCTGAGAACATTTGGGGTTTGAAAGTGTTAGCAGAAGTTAATCTCAGTACCTTTGGTACTGATTTTTTGGTATCTTCTCCAAATCTCTAGCTAAGGTAAGGTCCAGCTCTCACCCCCAAGCAGATGGGCAATAAGCGTGAAGCACTTTACATGCAACTTAGTGCAGGAACCAGAGGATTGTGTAAACAATATTCACATTCATTTAAGGTGAATTCACTTTACAGCTTAGCTCCTGAAGCTAAGTCAGTGAAAGATTCCGATTGCCTTAACTGAAGCTTATCTGTCCTGCACAGCTGAGTCCTCAGTTAAATGAGGACTTAGCAGTTAAATGCTGTTTGAGTTGTACTTTTTTGCCCTGGCCTTATGTTCCTTCTGTTAGCCTGAACTGATAATGCAGCAGAAGTTTATACCTACTTTCAGTGGAATTTGCTTGAGGTTTTTTTAGGGATTATATTTTTTAAATATTTGAAATTTCCCATTAATATACTCTATTCATGCCCAAAATACTTGATTATGTTCTCTTCCTCTGTTGCTTTTTTTTTTTCCTACATTGGATGTTGATGCATGAATTTTCACTAAATGTATTTTTCACTGAATATTTCACCCAAGAATTACAGAGCAAAAAAGGAGAGAGGGAAGGAAAGGGATGGTTCCTCCTTACTCACCTCTGTCAATGCAAATTGAAGATTAAGGTTTGCTTCCTTTTGCTGTAGTTTATGCTAACGCTTTCAAAACCTAAAAACAAAATCTACATTCCAGTTAACTGCATTCCTTTTTTAAAGGGCATGATCCAAATGTTCACCTGTCCATCATCAACGATTCCCTGAGTTTATTGGTCTATGGGTTAGATTGTAATTTTGCATAAGCCAAGAGTGATGGCTCAATCTTTCTTTGCTTACTATCAGATTTAACTCAGCAGATTTTTGAGAACCTGCCACGAACCAGCCCCAATTGCCCTTCCAAGCACTGCTTTCCCCTTAGTGACTCAGCTGCTCTAGATTTTTGGCTGGATCCATGCATCTTAGGATGTTTCACTCATTCCAAATGGAGCATGCAGAAACTTCCTGCTGGTGGCAAATTGCAGAGAAAATTCAGGACCTTCTACTGAAGGTGCCAAAGTAAAGCTTTTAAACTTGTTTTTCCTGCATCACTTGCAGTTTCATTATTCATCCTACACGAAGAGCACCTTCTCTCTTCAGATGCTGGTGCTTTTCCTTGTCATCTACATGGGCAATGCTCTTTGTGATCTGCTCCTGTTAGAAGTACCTCTTAATGGCTTCTTTTTCTTCCTTGGCCTCTACTGTCAGGTACCACACCTCACTCATGTCATAGGCCTTCTCTTAAACTTTTTAGGGATTTCAGCCCATCCCAGATGAAGAAACAAGCATAAGAAACAACAGGAGACAAACTCACCCTGTGACAGGGAAAGGGAAATGCCTACTGTGGATGCGTTGCCCCTACACCTGAGAGATGAAGTCTGGATTACACGGGTTTAACTTAATCCTCACAAGTACCACTGGTTACTCCTCTTAGCCTTGGATCTGCAGCAAGAATTCTCTGATTTTTTCAAAAATTTTGTCCCGCACCTAGAAAAGAAGCTGAAAGAAAGCCAGAAGTTTAAAATCTGTTTATATCAAACAAACACAGCCTTTCTTAGCTGTGCCTGTTTTAATCTGGTTTTCATGACCCTCCTGAAGAATGTTCATCTTCTGAAGGAGGTACATTTTCCTTAGCAACAGAGGCAGGATTTCGTGGCAGGATTCATCTGATTACATGTAGACATTCCAACATCACTCTATGGTCCTTTTGTATTTAATAGGGAGATATGGACGTTGCCTGATATATCTCATCCTGCAGTAAGGTCTGAATAGGTCGGATGGATCATGTCCTGAAAGTGTCCTTTTCTTTACTGGCTGCAAGTTTTTGTTCCAGATACATATATTTAAGTGGATGCTAATTATAGAGGGATTTCTGCCTCTGAGTGATCCATTGGGGAAATCTGTTGATGTTCCTGTAAATATTTAGAGACAACAAGCACTACAGACAAAACTACCTTGACTCCTTGATCATACTGTCCTGCTACAAGACATTTCTGGATTACAAGCCTTGGCCATCTCTTATTTCTGTCAGTGAAATAGAAAAGGTTTGGAATAACATTCTCCAGAAAAAAACAGTGAGCAAAATCCTCAGCAGCTTCAAGTGCATCATATTCCAATACAGTTAGTATATATACAAGGTTAATTTCATTGACTAACAGCCAATAACAATTGGTTTTCACCTTGATTCGAGCAGAAGATTGTTTAT
Organism: Rhinoptilus africanus; assembly: GCA_013400135.1. Taxonomy (NCBI): domain Eukaryota; kingdom Metazoa; phylum Chordata; class Aves; order Charadriiformes; family Glareolidae; genus Rhinoptilus; species Rhinoptilus africanus. The sequence goes on from VXBO01009879.1 coordinate 27,728, forward strand.
TCAGCATACCTACATGTGGTGGAACTACTTTGCCAACTGTGTAGCTGTTCAACAAAAACAGTGTCTCTTTCCAGAGGTACAACCCTTCTTGCCTTGAATTGAACCCAGCTTTTGCCTTTGGTATCTGCTGCTGGGGGCTCTGATGCTTTTGGACTAAACGACTGGATTTTTTTCTACTGAATCCCAGCTACTCAAATCCTTCACCCTCTCCTGATGAATGGCTAAAGACATTCCTTCAGGAAGCAAAGCTAATTCAGAAATCCATGTCCAGCAACTAGCCCTAAAGCTCGTATCCTTACAGCCCATTCCTGTTTGATTCATTTTTCTACTGCACTAATTCTTTCTCCCCGCTGTACTGTCCTCACCAGTGTTCAAAATCCCATAGTTCTTGTGGTACGGCATTTTCTTACAGCTTCTGTAGTCAGGACAAGACATCTCCTGTGCAGTATTATTCTTCCTGGCACACAACAGCGCCTCATCAGAGTTTTGTGCAGTCACGTCAGCCAGGGATTCCCCAGGTATTCTGTAGCTAAGAATAACTTTCTCTAGTCATGGTTCACACATGGCCAAACTCAATTTATATACTGGTTTTGCCCTTTGATGCAGATACAGGTTACTCACAGCTGGATGTACTCTTTCTTTCACTTTTGTCATCCCCTGTTGCTGAGCCAGTCTAGATCTTGCTGCAGCTACAGGGCTTCCTCCAAGCCTAGGACAAGTGTCTCTGGCTTTGCTGCTGCTTCTTGTGTGAATAGTCTGGGAGGGGAGGGTGCTAATGTCCAAAAACAGCAGCAATTTTTTTTCCATCCCTTCTTTAAGGAAAAGGGTCTCACGTCTTACATCATGTTGTGTATATACCCACATTAGGTCTGCTGGAGAGGCTCAGGAGGATTCACTGAGACCCAGTTTAGTCTTCCTTCCCATCGCTATTTATTCTGTATTGACTGGGTTTGTTTCATGGGATGGCTCTTGCATAGTAGTCACTACAGTTTGTTTCTTTTCACCTGAGAGGTCGTGGAGTTGGTGAAGAGATTCTCAGGGGTTCACTCACCTGCAGATTCTATACATAAGAGCCTATAGGGTGTATACAATCTCTTTCTTTGCTGTTCGAAGTAAGAGCACTATTTCTTGAAAGGCAGATGGCTTGATGGTTAAAAGGTTAAAAGCTTTGTTAAACGCGTGTGTGTGTTGCCATTGATTGTGGATTTGATGGTATTTAAGTGTACTTTGAAAGGAAACCATTGATGTAGGGCCCTCTCCTTGTCATCCTTACTCAATCCCAGTGTGAAACAGCCTAACAGATTGTCAATTTATTAATTGACCACAGAGTGCAGGTCAAAAGACTCAAGTACATGGGTGGTAATTACTGTGGTTTGATAAATCTGGCACATGAAAGTTCATTGCAGCTCCAGTGTAACTTTCTATGTGGTGAGAGAACTAATGAAAATCTGGGGATGAGTTTGCACAACATATTTTGTATAGCTGAATGCCAAAAAATGTTTTCAGATCATTATCATCACAACTCTGATCTTTAGTTATTGCTTCAGGAGCTCATTTGACTTGGCAGGCCAACACAGACTCAGCCTCATGTGGAAAAGAGTCAGAATTCTGAAAAGCAAGAAAGGAAATACTAAGAGTATGATCAGTAAGATGATAGGCAAAGCTTATATCATCATTAAGATGATACTCATATTTCACGAGGGTTTAAAATCTTGTAGGGTGGCCTAATGTTTGCTGTTCTTTTTTCAACCTGATGTTAAAAGAAGTTGATTGCCTTGCTTCCTCAGTTTTACCTGAATTTCTAAAAGTTGTATTTAATTTTAAAGGCAAGATGCATAAGAGGTAAATGTAAGCAGTGGTAGCACAACATATAAATGCTGGTATCATAAAATGAGTTTGTGATTCAGTTATTAATAGATTATTGATATGATAAATATGTAAAACATATTTTGTTACAATAAGATATAGCCATTAGATTATTTTTCCTAAGCATATAAACCTATTTATGACATTGAGATAGTTAGTGTGGCTGCACTATACCAGAAGACACGGGTTCAGCTAATATTTAGTAAAAATTATCTAAGATCAACTCACTAAGTGTATTATTTCTGTTGACCTTGAAATGCAGACCATAAGCACAAGAATGCAAACACTTCAAAGCTGACAAAACAGAAATCACACGCTTCTGTAAGCAAAGCAGCATCCATGAAAATGTATTTTGACTGTTCTTGCTTTTGAATTAAGTTCCTGTTCTTGAATATCTGGGATGATTCCTGAGAATTCACAGAGGCATATGAAGACCAATGTCCTGCTTAAAAATTTGTATAAAACTGTAAAAATCCCTTATTAAAATGGATGGGATTTCTTCTACTTCCTAAGATACAATGGTTTTGTGGAGTCACCATGTGTGTTAACACAATCGTCTGCACGTCCTGAGCATTATCCATGCTGGTGACTCAGTTAAACTGAGCAGGCTGTTCAATTGCCACTCAAGAGAACTTGGAAAGTGGTGAATAGAGCATATTCTGGGGAAAGAAAAGTGAAATATTGGAAATGCCTCCTACTTGAGCCTAAACACAAGAGGATTTTACAAAATCAAGAGCATCTTTGAGGATCTACAAAGAGATCTGAACACAGAACACAGAGCTGGCTCAAGTGCTTTACTAGATAGCATTCAGTTGGCAAGGGCAAGGAAGAGCAAAGAGACAGTGTGCCTCAGAGTGATAATTATTAGGCTGTAGAACGGTCTCCCAAGGGAAAATTGCTGGAAGCACCAATACTTGGCACATCTAAAATCACATTAAGTAAAGCACTAGAAACAGTACTGTAAGGAACAGGCTTTCACTGGCATGCTCATATTCTAATCTTCTACCCTACTGATGCCCAAAATCATAATTTCTGACATCATAATTTCCAAACCTGCAACCTAACACTTCTTTTTCAAGTCATTTTCGCGTTTACATAAATACAGGGTTGGGTCCAGGGTTGGTTGTCATTTTGTTAAAAGAGAATTTGTCATAATTTTTCCTGTTTTTTAAAAAATTACTCTCTTTCTGGAGTAGTGGGGGCAAAAATGAGGGAGCATTTCATATCTCAGTAAAATCTGCTCCCTTTTCTGTGAATCTTTTGGGTGTCTTCCCTTTATAGAAAACAAATTCTTATCTCTCAGAACACTCCTTAACTTTTTATTTATGTCACGTACATTGGGCCTGCTGGATTCCAGACACTGAAACTGAATGTACCTAACTGGAGAATTGCCCAATAGGTTCTTGCAGGCACATAACTGACCATTTGACCTTTAAACTCAACCTCAGTTCAAGGAGGTGGATTCTTTTGAGGTTTTGTGTGCTTTTTGACTGAGGGGTGTGACAACATTGTGAAATGCAAAGTAATAATGAAATACAGCAGCGTTTTGACCCCCTGCTTAAGGGAAAGCAAAGCAAATAATAAGAGCAGTATGCCATCTGTAAACACAAGAGTAACATTGGAGTGTTCTTAATAGAGGCCTGGGGCACTGGAGTAAGTCAGGCTGTGCTGAGCCTGCAGAGCTATCTTTATGGACAGTGTCAGTATTACTTTGTCTAACAATAAAAACTGTGCTCTCACAAAAGATACAGTAAGACAAAAGGCCTGACTCAACAACGAATTACCCTACTTTTTTGTCATGGCAAATCCTCTATAAACAAGCAGAGGCAACAAGATGTAACTGGGGAAACAGAGGTGCTAATCTAGCTCATCTGAATGCAAAGATTTCCTCTTGCCAGTTTTGTTTAATAAAAACATCTTTCTTTGCTGAAATAGAAGACAAGACGATATTCCATAGTATATTTTCTAAACTGGAGTATATTGTAAGCATCATAGCAAACTACAGGAATGATGTCCTACCCATCTTAATGATTTTTTTTATGGCAGTTTTCATCAGGGACCACCAATACACACAGTCTTCAAAATATTTTTCTTAGCGTACAAGCAAAAGAAGATATACTGTAATTTGAGGGACATTCCATATGAAGGCAAGTAATCTTGGCAGAAGAGTTTTTACTTCTGTCTTAAAACTGACACTATTTCTGCAGAATAGCTGTGTCTGAAAGTAGGAATGAGTATTGTTGCTGGATTGATGAAAGAAAAGGTTGGCTATTTGCCATTTAAAGACCTCTAGGCAAGGATGAGTGTGAATACAAAATGTATGCCTTGGAGTAATCCTAGACTTTGTAAATCATTTATTTCATCACCTGAAAGACCCTGAGGATGTGTTATCTCATACCTGAGGAGAGTTCTGAGACCACAATGAGACATAGGTATTGGAAAAAACAGGCAAAAGTGTTAGCCATTTAATTTTATTTTCTGTGAGGCTGAAGAAATACTATAAGGATTATCCCCAGTAATGAAAAGCAGGCATTCAAGGCACTGAGTTCCAGACAATCCTGAGGTGTTACCCATGTACTGTTTAGTCATGGTGGGTGACCAGAGCAAAACCAGTGGGGACCATGGGATCGCTTCAATCAGGAAGAGTTGCCAAGATAATAAGAATTCCCTAGCTAAACCCAGATGCTCAGAGGTACTAGTTCACAAATTCAGACTGGTCATCAAGGCACCCAAACGTAATGCCAAGTAATTTCCCAAGAAAGTATAGCTGAGGTCAGAGCCAGGTAACAAACCCAGAACCAGCTGGGTCACTGTACTCAGGTGCATGAGCTGGTTTGATGATTGGTTTTCTTTGTTTGGTTGGTTTTAATTTTTACTCCTTCTTGCAAATAGAAGTGTTTTCTAAAAGCATCATTTTATCTCATGAATGAAGCCTCTATCTCCAAAGAAAAACAATCCTATAACTCCTCCCTGCAGACTAAAGAGTCTTGCGGTTTGCAGCATATGAAGCCACAGAATCAACATCCCTAATTATGCTTTATCAAGGAAATTTTGGCTGCTGTGAAACCAATGAGAAAATATTCACCAACTTTTGCAGTATCAGAATTGAATTTCAGTCAGAAGGGGCCAATGTGAAGCCAGTGAGATTCTCATGAAAATTTCAGAGGGACTGATGGACTGTTTCTCTTCTTTTTTAGGTCTTTCTTACAGGAAGTATCTAAACTATGAGAAATTAACAGCATCTCCAAATGCTTTGTTAAATTTTTTTCCATCCCTGTAACCCGTTCACCTTCAATACTTCAAAATCATTTGGGACAATTTAAATCCCATTCAGTAGAATGGGTTTTCTGATTACACATTCCTATGCCTTGTGTGCACAGCATTCCTGTTATGCTGTGCAGAGCAGAGCTTGTAACAGTAAGAAATAAAAGTTCCTGTAAATGTTGATCAGGCTTCTATCTTGAGAGAGCAAACTCATGGAAATTTTTATATCAAACACTGCTTGCCTGTGCATGGTGTGATTCTCTTTCTTGGATCAGAAACCTGGAAGTTCAGCTCATAGGCTGCGAGCTGGCCTCCTACATGAAGCTGACATCATAATTAATTAAAAGGAAGTCACTGTACGACTGGTATTCTTGAGATGAAGCATTAGTGTAGCACATTCTGGACAGCATCCACTCCTGCAAATGATATCACAAATTGCTTGGCACAGATACAAGCTCTCATCATTAAGGGAAAGTGCAAGAATGCTATTGGGATTCCTGGCGTAGTGTAAAAACAAACAAAAAGAAACCCAATTATTCAGTCTTCAAGGATGAAAAGCACAGAGACTACGTTGGTGGGTACCTGGTGCAAGGTGTAAACTGCATTAAATTGCACCAGACTATGCTAAGAGTTAGTAGCTGCCACCAATCCCTTACCAGAAGTAGGAAGGCTTTCTGCGTGTCCCCTGAAGTACTTGCACTCCTCTGATATTGCCACTCCTCTGTAACATGATATGTACATTCATTCGTTTCCCACAATAAGGCTGAGCACAGCTGACACATTCCTATTGATTCCTTTATTCTGTATTTCTAGGCGTTTTGTTTAACGGTGGTGGCAAATGGGTGAATAACACTGTCTCTTCTTGGCCAAGTGTTCACAGATTGAACTTTTGCAGCTGTCTACAGTTGTGTTGGTTGATCATCCCCTGATCTCTGTCATTTCTTGTTTTAGATCAGGGCTTCCCGGTAGGGCTGATGTCTGCGACAAACCTTCTTGACTCTGTGATTCCCAGAAGATGCAGAGAACGGACACCCCAGTGACTATGACTCACGCTTGGAAGCTGCTGCAGGTCCTGGCTCAGAAGCTCTCCTTCTCTTTTGGCTTGACTCATCATCAGTGTAAAACAATTCACGATCCCTGAACACTGCTCATTACAGCCAAACTGGGAAGAGGAAAGGAACAAAAAGCAAGCTCACTGCTGTTAATAAATGTGTTTTACTACAATAGTCAGAAGTATTATTTCTCTGCCGTGCTTTGCTTTTTTTCTCAGTAGTTATCCTATGTTCTGAGCTGGATAGAGATTCTAATTTCTTAAGGTAATAGACTTATTTCTTTAGTTGTTGTTAGGGGATAATTTTACTAAAGCTGTTTCAGTTTGCTGGATCTACCTTGTTCTCTGTCTAATGTGCGGAGACAAACTGGATTGCCAAAGCACGGAATATTTAGGTTTTGCTCATTGTCTTTCTCCAGCCAATAGTTCTGTTAACATGTAAGGTATGGCATAGCCTTGTATCTGTAATCGTAGTAGTGGGTCACAGCTGCAACAGAGCAACTCATAGGTGCATAAATTTGTAGCTTTTTCTCAGTGGGGTAGTAAAGGATAACCAGTACTTCTGCATTGCAGGTTGTCTGATTGGGAACATCTGTGACTCACACACATGCCCTTTGGTGCATCCTTTTAGGAGATTACTAAGACCTCTTGAGCCACCTCTTGGTGAGGAACTGCAAGAACACTTCCCAGCTCGTTGCCGGCATGTGCACTTCAGACACTGGAGAACATCAGCCATATCCTCTCTGCCTTACGGTTCGTGTCCGCAAAGGAAACTCAAGGCATAGCCCATCCCAGAAGGTCCCAAATCTGGGCAGGGGGAGTCTCCGGAGTCAGTTATGAGTTCTGGAGTGACAGTTAACATTTTTCCTCAAATCCTCACTGTAGCTGAGAGGTGGTAGGGTCCTTCAAACCTGTGGTGTTAGACCTCTCTGTATTTCCTGAGATCCACTGCAGGTGTATGGGCTAGTTCAGGATGAGGGGAATGAACCAAAAAGGAAAACATCAAGATTAAAAATTACCAATATGATCTCATATTCTTAAAGGTCTAGATTTCTACAGTTGCTCAAAGAAGGAAAAGAGACGTTGCACAGCATTTTCTTAAAAGCTTATAGAAAATTATATAAAAGTCATTACCTCTTATGTGAAAGAAAATCAGCAAAAAGAGTTTTCATGAACTACAATGTGCATCTGGCACATACAATGTTTTAAGAGATTTACATTTTCAAAAGAGGCTTTAACTCTGTGGTTCACTTGAATGAGTCAAAGTTACTGTTCTGCCATTGCCGAATTCCTTGCATTTAGAGGATTTAACAGATTAGGTTGAAACAGGAAAAAAGAAAACAATAACAAGTACTCAGTTATGTTTTAAACAGAGGAGGAATTTTATTAGGTTTTTTTTACCTAAACTGCACAACGGTAACACAATATAAACCAGCTAAAAGTCAAACAAAATACCAGGTAACCAGCTTTCCATTTCTACATTTAAGTCACAGCCGACTGATGAGTCCAGCCAACAATACCATGAGATCTCAAGCTGCTGATAATCCAACCAGAATTTCTTGACAATTTTTAGTCTGCCTATTTATTACAGCCTTCTTCAAGACACAAGGGAAGAAAGACAGTATTTCTAGCTACAGAAACATCTTTACTTTTCTTTGTTTTTCTGTCTTCTGATTCCATTTCTCTCCAGAGTTGGGTTGGGTTTTTTGGTTTTCTTTTTGGGATTTGTTTGGGGATTTTTTAGTGTGGGATTGTATTGTTTGGTGGTGGTTTTTTTGGGGGGATGGGGTGTTAACTACAATTTAAATTAATTAATTTCCACCTTTCATTTTCCTGATATCTTTCACCTAGGTGAAAAGTTGGTCTCAGTTTTTTGGAGTCTCAGAAAGATCACTTAACTTTTTGTGACAGTGGTCACAAAAATATAAATCAGAAGCATCTGTGACTTCCAATAAAATATTTAAAACAAAGTGTGAAATGGTAGCTTAGCTTGCTTTCACATCATATCCAGATAGTTCAACAAAGACCGTGTTCTATGTACATTTTCATTCTTGTTAAAAATTTAAGAGGCAAGCTTTTAATGTCTCAGTTTTAACTTAAGTTGTAATCAGTCTGTAAAACAATCGGACAGACACTATTAAAAGTATATTAATAATAAAACAGATGCTTTAAAGAAAGCTTAGTACCTCAGCAACCTCAGTCCACTTTGCCTTCCATATAGTGGGCCTGCCCAAGGATTACTGAGCTTCAGTCAAGCTTAAGAGTGGAGCTTTGGGTAGAAAATTCTAACTTTCCCCTAAAAACCAAAGCTTGAGTATCCTGTTTGTGTGACCTTTTCTTTTTTCTTTTTTCTTTCTTTTNTTTTTTTTTTTTTTTTTTGAATAAGCAGATGTAGCTTTTGTCTTTGGTTTAACTTCTGAAATCAGTTATTGTGGTCATAATTTCCTTCTAAGGAACTTTGAGACCCAAGTATGAAATAGCCACCTGAGGAAGATCAAACAAAAGCATATGAGCTGGGCAGAGGATTTTTTGCTATCAGAGAGTTATGGCAGAGGAAAGAGAAGATGTGATGTTAATTCCTGGTAGTTTCAGCAGCAAGGATGTTTCCAGAAGTGAGGCTTCACCCTAGCTAGTCCAGGATCTGAATACCAAGGTGCAGCGAGGCCATCCTGGTGTAGCCCATCCTAAGCAGTAGCATCCTAAGGCATGGCCACAGATCTGCATTTACTCTGGAGTCAGGGCATAAATAATTATTTTTAAAGACAGCTTTAGAACCAATAGTATTACTTAGAAACACCTACTATATATCTTTTCTTGTCAGCTTCTTAGCTATAGTAAAGGTGCTCTATTGTAAGATACACAAAATTTATGAAAATCCTACACTAGATTTGAATAGAATACAGTGACTATTCCACATTTCTAGTGCCTATACTACCTAGTTAGGGACACCCAGCCTTGCCCATACCACTCATGCACATGTTACTTCAGGAATACATACACAGTTGTACAGATTCACCATTAACAACTTCATATCCAATCTAAAGAAAAATTCTGAATTATTGAAGAGACTTCTTTTAAAAACTTTTTAATTTAGAGCATATATAAGTTAATGCTAGCTATGCTTACATCTACAAATGCCTCTGCTTTTTTCAGATTTTTACAGACCTGTTTGCTATGTCTGCTCTTGCCAGTAATATAAGCTTACAAAGCACAAGCACAGGACACTTGTGCTCCAATACCTATAAAGCTTGTTACAAACACCGAAGCAAAATTTTGTCTTTGGCAATTACAGGAAATAAAGCCAAAATATCAGTACTTCTGTTTCTAAAAGAGGCTGGATCCATCTCAGTCATGAGATCTAAGTTACATCTTAAATTGCAAAGGTTCCTACTTCTCCAGTTGTAGATGCAAGTATAAAATAAGTTTTACACAGAATTCTCTTCAGGCAATTCTTACAACCAAGGGTTTTTTCCAGGGCTTCAGTGAAATTACTGATCATGTTTGTAGTAACACACTGCATCGGGCCTATAGAAGTGTAGTACACACAGATACTGTCTTAATAAACATAGATTTATATCCAGCCTCTCTTGTAATGGCTTTAAAGAGCCATAGGAATTAAGCACATAGTTCTAAAACTGTTGGATAGTCTCCAGCTGACCCAGGGTAGCTCATGTTTTACAGTAAAACTATTCTTCAGTACTCAGATTAGAAGCCAGTCGTAAATTGGTTCCTCCTCTACTTTCACTTCTGATAAGACGTTTACTACAGAGGCATGAGTTGAAGGAAGATGCAAAGCTCATGCGTAAGCCAAGAACCCTCCTTGACATACAGAAAAAAATCGTATCTCCCCTGAGTATGTTTAGGACCTCTTCATCCTTCCCAGATGGACAGATAGGATCTTTGTCTCCAGTGAACCTTCCACAGCAGCCTTATCTTCTGCTCCAGCAAGATCTGAATAATTTGCACAGTCCCTGAGCTAACCACCAGAGATCATTCTAAAAAAACCCCCCTCCACGTTATTTCACATGTTATTGCCACAACCCCTTGTGCTGTAGTTGGGGTTAAGCAGGCACAGACATAAGACTGGGCCCTTACTGGCACGGCTGCTGCCTCTGTGCTGCTGTGCCGAGCAGCCAGCCCTGGCTGCTCCAGTATCTGCTGCAACATGGGGCCTCTCCTCGACATAGAATCACAGGATGGTTTGGGTTGGAAGGGACCTTCAAAGGTCATCTACTCCAACCTCCTCTGCAATGGGCAGGGACATCTTCAACTAGATGAGGCTCTTCAGAGCCCCGTCCAACCTGACCTTGAATGTTTCCAGGGATGGGGCATCTACCACCTCTCTGGGCAACCTGTGCCAGTGTTTCACCACCCCCATTGTAAAAAATTTCTTCCTTATATGTAGTCTAAATCTGCCCTTTTTCAGGACACAGCCAGGTAAACACATAGAGCTGGAAGGACAAGCTCCAGGATCCAGCCATACGGATAAAGCTAGAAAAAAATCCAGTGACTTGGGTTGTCAGAGGCAGCCCCAGCTGCCCCTTCAGTGACTTTCGCTTCTTGATGTTGGCTACAAGGAACAAAGTGTAAACTTTGGAGCAGGTCTCTAGGCTGTGTATCTGAAATACGGGAGCTTGAGGAGTCTGGACGTCGACCAGCTGTGTTAACATCACAAGGGCTCCAGGGTCTACCATATCCACATTTAATAGTAGTACTGTAGAAAATATTTACACTTCCTTTCACATTTGTGTATTTTCAGAGCAACAATGAAAGAGATCCCAGACTCTCTTCAAATCAGCAGGTAGCAAGCTAGAAAGGATAGGCAGGTCCTAGCCAATCCTGTTCATAAAAATCAAAGGCTGAAAATCAATATGTGGGGTGTGAAAATGGTTACAGACCAAATGATATACAGTAACCTGTGATAATCTCTTTCTCCACCTCCCCACTAAATGCTGTTAATTCCATGGCCAGCTATCACTGGTTGCAAGGGGCTCCAAGCAAGTTTTGACAGATAAAGTGACAAATGCTTTCACAAGTTACCTGCTGTCTCAGGAATTGCTAAATACTTCGCTGTACACCACATCTTACTATTCTAATTGCATAGGTCAGTTTAGCATAAAAAAAAAATAAAAATACAAACTTAAGTGCCCTTAAATTACTGGCCTTAAATTAAAAACCAAACCATGGAGACAAGCTCTGAAAGGGAGTTTTAAAAAAAGGAAGGGTTACAGCAATATACACTGAACTTCCCAGAGAGGGAACCTAAACTTTTTATTGCTTCCAAATGCAGAGTTTGACTCCAGAGCGTCTCTGTCCTCTGCTTCTCCTTGGGGATCATATGGCTTTCCTCAGTCTCCATGTGTTTTCAGATCCCTTGCTTTGTCTCACTTGGAAGAACCAGCATGGTCTGGCCAAAATGCCATTCCTCCAGTGCATGTTTTAGACCAGCTTGATTTACAGGCTGCTGTCGATAGGCAATGTCAGCCCTGGGAGCCAGTCCCAGGCACATTAATGGGTCAGATGGAAGAACTCACATCATCTCTGGATCTGAGGATAGAGAGAATTGCTGTTTAGAGACACAGAAATATTTGGGGATTCAGATAATTATAGGGTTACGTTTTTCACTTTTTGAACAAGACAAAAGCATGGTATAATGCAAAAGTACAACGTCACAGCGTGAGAATTTTTTAAGATGGATAGGATTAAGGACAGTTTATGTTTGTATTTTTAAATCCATATTTTTCCAATTCCTGATAACCAAGGAAATCTGAAAAGCATAAGGTGGAACTGAAGGACTCTTCCTCTGGGTCATCCTTTCTTCCCATTCTCAATGTCAAGAATTTACAGGCTGCAATGAGATAGGTACAGACTTTATCAGTGGGATATCTAAACAAATATGCTCCCATTGCTATGGTGTCCTTCACGTCACTCCTTTTATCCTTTTGATGAGATACCAAGACACTTTACATCAAGGCTATTGGTAGCTGAGGTGGGGTTTATTATGCTTAAAGAGAGGAAGTCACAGCCTCTTGGGAATCAACCCAGCACTGGTGTCATTTAAATGTGAGAACTTCAGTCGTAAGTCACCTTTCAAGCAACAGATTCTACATTTGTGGAGGAAAAAGAGGGAAATGAGGCATTTATACAGAAATCTATTCTGGTGAGATGCAGAACAAAAATAAGAGGCTGATGTTTTCCTGGACTGCATTACACACTGCTATTTATATAATGATTGGAGACTTTATCTGCAGCTTAAGTCTGTAAGAATTTCCAGGAGAGTTTTTAGAACACAAAAATGTGATAGCAAAAAGAAGAAAAAGAAAAACAGAGAGAAAAGAAAAAAGTTTTATAATTAAAATAAGCTATATTTAACTGCTAAAATTGAAGGAGAGTACAGCTTTTGGTTTTGTGCATATAAGACACTGCAAATGGCAGGGGATAAATATTTGCAGGCATGTGATAGCATTGCAATTACAATTGTATAATAAACATGCAAACTCTAGAAAGAAAAGTTTGAGTTTTCTTCAACAGAGTAAATAGATGAGTGTGGCTGAAACTGTCTTTCTAAACACAAAACACACTTATATACAAGGTATAGAAAGAATGAACTCAATGAAAAGGGCACCTTTGATATTGCTAAGTAACAGCTTTCATTTAGAGTTATATAAAAAAAAATTTAGTGTGACCTTTACTCAATATTCATTTACTAATTATTACTAATTATAACACATTCCAAAATTATTTTCATAGAAAGTTATTTAATATATATTTTAAGTATATACAAGTATCCTGCAGAACTATTTTCTTCTCATTTGCTCCACTGATTTTGCTAGTAAAACCAAGACAAACTGTAAGATCTAAGAAACGTAAGTAGATTTTACAGTAGGAAACACACGTACTGAAATATAACCTCCCGATAGATTTTAGGTGCCTTTGTATTTGTTGTATTAAAAAGAAAAAAAAACAACCAAAAATCCTGTGACTGAGTCAAATGATGACAGAAGCCTGAAGACATACAAGACACTCCTGGAGGACAATCATAGAATCATAGGATCATAGCTTCACAGAACCACAGAATTGTAGAATGGTTCCGTTTTGAGGAACCTTAAAGATCATTGAGTTCCAACCCCCTGCCTTGGGCAGGGACACCTCCCACTTGACCAGGCTGCTCAAAGCCCCATCCAGCCTGGCCTTGAACACCTCCAGGGATGGGGCAGCCACAGCTTCCTTGGGCAACATGTGCCAGTGCCTCACCACCCTCACAGGAAAGAATTTCTTTCTAATCTCTAATTTAAACCAACCATTACCCCTTGTCCTATCACTACACTCCCTCATAGACAGTCCCTCCCCATCTTTCCTGCAGGCCCCCTTTAGGTACCTGAAGGCTGCTTTAAGGTCTCCCCGGAGCCTTCTCTTCTCCAGGCTGAACAACCCCAACTCTCTCAGCCTGTCCTCATAGGAGAGGGGCTCCAGCCCTCTCAGCATCTTTGTGGCCCTCCTCTGGACCCATTCCAACAGGTCCCGAGGCTTTTCCAATGAACTTGCCAGCTTCACTTTCAGAAATATTTTCTGGAAACCAATGAAATTTCCAAGTTCTAAACTAATATAAAACTTCACCTTTCTAACAGATTGAACTTGTATCTCTGTGCTTCTTTGCTCCTTCTCTCCCCGTCCTCTACTTCCGTTATGTCTTCCTCAGTTTCTTTGGACTGCAGCCCTTCAGAGGTGAGGCAATTTTCTTGCTGCCCCGTCACAGCTCATCACTGCTGGGTCCTGATTTAGATTGGGCCCTTTGGCTACCACAACAAGATAAGATCATACTGGAAATATGCATTTGTTCCTCAAAAACCTTTCCAAGTGTTATATAGCAAGTAATCTACCAAGTGTTATATAAAGAAGTGTAGTCCTGTACATGCTAGTACCCATTCTCTCACATATAAACCACACCAAAACTACAACTCTGACATGCCAGTAACAGCGATTCATCCATCCAAATTTCCTTCCTCCCATTCCCTGAATATTTCTAATGTGATCCATCAGTTTTCAGATTGAGAACCCTTCATATCTTGTTACGTTATATACCAATTAACTCAATGTCTTGAGATGAAATCTGAGAAGATAAAATATTGTATGCACAAGCGGGCATCTTTCTAATAAAGTACCATGCTTTCTGTAATAGAAACTTATTTTTAGAAAGTTAATAAAGAGATTAATCTTCCAGACCAGAGGCAGTAGTGAAATTAACAGTTGTTTAATCATGCACAGCAGTAAGATGCTGTACAACATTAAGTATAAGACTAGTCACTGACCCTTACTTCTGAGTGAATGGATTATTATATTCAACATTTCAATTTAGCCTAATACCACAAGTGCACAGTAATTGTGATTTTATTATACAGTCACATAAATAATGCAATATTTTTAATGATCCATAGCCTTTAGAACACCACAGTGAAAACTGTATAATACAGTAAGTAGGTACTATGCAATGCTTAATTTTCAGTGACATTAAATTAGTAAGAAATGTTAAGATATTTCAACAGCTTTAAAGAAAAAAAATAAACAATGTAGCTATGAAGTTGTCTAGCTGTAACACAGCATACGTCATAGATACATGGATCATTGATAAGGAAGGGAATCTGGAATAACAAAAAGAAAGTAAGGACATTGTAATAATAAAGTCTGACTTAACATAATCATTATTTTGCCATTATACTAAAATAGCATCTAATGCATGTAGGACATTTTAAAATTTAACAATGCAAACACTAAACTGCTAATGAATCAACCCCATGTATCTCATTATTTCTTTTAACTCTTCCAAAACCAACATATTCCCTTCTCCCTCCCCAGAAAGAGCAAGGATTTTAGTGAGAATATGATTCTGAACAATTGCCTTTACTACAAGGATCTCTAGGGAGGCTCTGTTCTGCTCTCCATGACAATGGAAAATTTTCATTATTTTGTTCCTAGAAGTAACCCAAGGACTTTTGTATCTTCTTGTTACCCTGACAAGGAGCACAGAAGTGAAATGTAACTTTCTAATTTTTTACAATTATTCCCATAATTAATACTACTGTTTCAAAACAACATCATTTATCATTAAACATGAAACATTCTGTTTTTTTAAAAAAGACAGACATCACTTTCTATTTCCCCTTATACTACTTCATTTCTAAACTCCAAGTTAAATAAATAAATAAATATGAAAATACTATTTTTTGCTATTTCCCATCTAAATACTGTGATGCGGAGACACAGAAATTGTTTTTGCAGGTTCTGATATTCAACAGTTTAACAATATCACAATTTTAAATTCTTCCCTTTCCTATCAGCCCTAAAGGAATGACAGCCATATATAGCATTTCTTTCTATAGCAGAATTTATGCCTCATATATGCAAGCTTAAGGCATTTTGAGATAGTCATGTAAGTGTAATGATTCTCTTTTAAAATTACTGAATAAATATAAAATACAACAAGCTAACAGGTTCTCCTGATAAGTCTGTCAGGGCTAAATCCAGATTCCTTCAATATGAACAGGGCTTTTGCCATGAATTCAGTAAAAATAAAGAAGCTCATGAATCACTAGGAAAGCCATTCTGATGGCCGTATGTGGTGGGTTGACCTTGACTGTACACCAGGTGCCCACTATAGCCACTCTATCACTCCCCTCCTCAACTGTACAGGGGAGAGAAAATATAATGAAAGGCTCATGGGTCAAGATAAGGACCAGGAGATCACTCACCAGTTACCATGACAAGAAAAAGACTCGACTTGGGGAAATTAGTTTAATTTATTACAAATCAAATCAGGGTAGGGTAATGAGAAATAAAAACTAAATCTTAAAACACCTTTCCCCCACTTCTCCTTTCTTCCCAGGATTAACTTCATTTCTGAATCCTCTACCTCTTTCCCCCAAGTGGCAAAGGAGGGCGGAGAAAGGGGGTTGCGGTCAGTTAATCAGATATTGCCTTTGCTGCTCCTTCCTCCTCACATTCTTCCCCTGCTTTAGCATGGTGTCCCTCCCATGGGAGACAGTCCTCCATTAACTTCTCCAATGTGATCCCTTCCCATAGGCTACAGTTCTTCATGAATTGCTTCAGCATGAGTCCTTTGCACACAGTTAAGTTCTTCATGGGCTCACGAGTCCTGCCAGCAAACTGCTCCAGCATGGGCTCCTCTCTCCACGGGTCCACAAGTCCTGCTAGGAGCCTGCTCCAGCGCGGGGTCTCCATGGGATCATAGCCTCCTTCAGGCATCCACCTGCTCTAGTGTGGGGTCCTCCATGGGCTGCGGGTAGATATCTGTTCCACCGTTAACCCACATGGGCTACTGTGGGACAGCCTGCCTCACCATGGTCTTCACCATGGGCTGCAGGGGAATCTCTGTCTCCTGGACCACTTTCTCCCCCTCCTTCTTCATTGGCCTTGGTGTCTGCAGAGTTGCTTGTCTCCCATATTCTCGCTCCTCTCTCCAGCTGCTGTTGCACAGCAACTTTTTCCCTCCTTAAAAACATTATCACAGAAGCGCTACCACCATTGCTGATGGGCTCAGCTTGGGTCAGCTGTGAGTCTGTCTTGGAGCCAGCTAGCATTGGCTCTGTTGGACGTAGGGGAAGCTTCTAGCAGCTGCTCACAGAAACCATTCGTGTTGCCCCCCTGCTACCAAAACATTGCCAAGCAAACCCGATAGACTGTATAAATTAACAATGGATTTAGAGAGTTCTTCTATTCTCTCTCATCTTGTTATAAGTGTAATTTAACTTCTGTTTTACTTCTTTATTGCCCCTTGATAAGCTTGGTCTTACAAGATTTGAGAGAGGTTTTTCTCTGAAGTACAGCAAGTGTTTTTCATTTGGAATTAAAAGACACAAGGACTAAACACCTCTACTTGCCCTATTTTAAAAGGCCATAAGAAAGGAAACTTTCAAATAACGTCCCCACTCTTAGACTAAAGGGATTGAACAGACTAGATAACCCAGTCTCTACACAATCCTTCTTACTAAATCTGCTAAATTTGCCAGCAGCTGTGCTAGTTTGATTGAATTATTTCAGAGACATAGAGAAATTGACCAAGATGATCTTTTCTTTTGATGAACACCATTAGATAACAGATATTGTTGTCTATAGCAACCTGGCTAGATTCAAATCAAGAGAGGTCCTGGAGTTTATTATAAATCCTCTACTTAGCCATTGATTAGCTTTTTAGTTTTTGAGCTTGATACCTGCATGAGAATTCCTTTAGTCCACCACAGACACCATAAAATGCTCTATACTTTATACCAAAGTCATAAAATTATTTACACAATAGAGAAATACAGAAATAAAAAGCAACTATGAGTTGAACATTTATGACTACTACAGGTAACGAGTTACATGTGTAGTTCTGCAAGTAGTTCTGGGCTGATAAATGACTTATTTCTTTAAACTTCAGATGAAAAAAATCTCCCAGCTTGAACATGAATTTTCTGTATCAAAGAATGCTTTGCAACTCCATAAGTCACGGAGGTCATTAGACAAAAGAAAGAATGACGCAAACAAACAAAGAGGTTAATTCAAAACTTGTTCTTCATTCTACTTGTTGCTTGGTACTGCTTCCAATTTACTATGCTTCTGCAACATATGGGCCAAATCTAATACTAGTTATGCTAGCTATCTCAATTCTCTTTAAAAGTATTAACGTAAACACTTGTTCATGTGCCACAGAGCTGATTTGCATGCCAGGTATTAAAATTAGGGCAATTTCTGCATATTCTGCTAGCTAACTGAGCTCTTTGTTGAGTATTATTAATATTTGACTTCATAACAAAAATACAAAGGCATGTGTCACAGAAAGCAGTGTATAAAACAACGAGCTTGACCCTTCGAGTCTTCCAAACTAATGAAGCAACAGAGAACTTCTCTTGTGTTTCAGTATAGAAATAGCACTGGTGCCCTTGACTTGCCCCTCCACTGAAACTTATGGTATGCTCCCAAGGTCAGAGGAACCCATACTCCTGTGTCTTTTCTACCTACTTAGCAAGAAATGCAATGAAACAGCATTAGGATAAATTCTTACAAACCATCAGATATGTCTGGGAGAAGCCTCACATTCAAAGGGCCTGGTTCTCATTAGGGCTTCAAGCACCTGGTTGTGGTTGACCAGCCACCTCTGTTGTCCGCTGAAGGGACAGTGCAGCAGGGCACAAGCAGTCAGGAGGTTTCTGGACTGAGCTGATGATAAAATCCTGGCAGGTGATCCAGAAGCCAGTGAGGGGAGATGATCTGGTTACAAACATGGAAGAACTGATCAGGGACGTAAAGGCTGGGAACATCCTTGGCTGCAGTGACCATGAGATGATGGCATTCAGTATCCTGGGAAAAGAAAACAAAGCAAAAAGCAGGATCACAACACTGGCCTCCATGAAAGCAGACTTTGGCCTGTTCAGAGACCTGCTTGGAACAATCCCAGAGGATACAGCCCTGGAGATAGAGTGATCAAGGAGAGTTGATTGATTTTCAAGGATCACGTCCCCCAGCCTCAAGAAAAGTCCATCCCTATATGAAGGAAGTCAAGCAAACGTAGCAGGACACACATGCTTGTGTGAACAAGTAAGTCATGGCAAAACTCGGACATAAAAAGGAAATATTGAAGACCTGGAGTAGGGTCAGGTAACTAAACAGAAAAAGAGAGCATGCAGGAATGCTTTTAGAAAAGCTAAAGCCCACCTGCAGTTGAAAGGGGAAGGGGATGCAAAGGACATCAAGAGGATTTCTATGAACATATCAGCAGCAAAAAGATGACCACCATTCCCAAACATATGAAGGATGAGAAGGTGATTGGGAATGGTCAGTATGGATTTGTAAAGGAAAAATCATGCCTGACCAAACTGGTAGCCTCATAGGCAACCTAATGAAGTACAGGTTAGATATATGGACAGTGAGATGGACTGAGTGAGCTGCTGAGCTCAAAAAGTTGTGATCAGCAGCATGAAGTCCAGTTGGAAGCCAGTCCCCAGTGGTCTACCCCAGTGATCAGTACTGCCGCCAGTACTGCTTAACACCTTCATTAATGGCCTGGATGATAAGACAAAGCATACCATCATCAAGTTTGCAGATGGTACAAAACTGGGAGGAGTGCTTCATACACCAGATGGCTGTGCTGCCATTCAGAGGGTTGTGAACTGTCTGGAGACATCGGCAAACAAGAAATCTCATTAAGTTCAAAGGGAATTGGAAAATCCTGTCCCTGGGGAGGGATAATCCCATGTATTATGGGGCAACTATAGTGCTTCATGTACTGAAGGCTGACTGCCTGGGCAATGGCTTTTCAGAAAAGGCCCTGAGGGTCCAAAAGGTGAACATAAGACAGCGATGTGCCTTTGTGAAAGGAAAGCCAATAGCCTTCTCCTTTAGCAGAAGCATCACCAGCAGGTTGAGGGCGGTGATCCTTTCATTCTACTCAGCACTGGTGAGACACATTTCAAGTAATGTGTCCAGGTCTGGGCTATCTACAAGAGATTAATGTGCTGGAGCAAGTCTACCAAAGAGCCATGAAGATGAGTAAGAGACTGCAGCATCTTTCACGTTAGGAGAGGCTGAGTAAGTGGGGACCGTTTAGCCTGGAGAATAGATGTCTTGGGGAAATCTAATCAGTGTGTGTAAATACCTCACAGGTGTGAGCAAAGAGTATGGAGCCAGACTCTTCTCAGTGGGCACTCAGTGATAGGAAAAGAGGAACTGAAATAGAGGAAATTCCATTTAAGCATAGAATCCACCTTCTTTGCTGTGAGGGTGCTCTAACAAAGAAACATATTTCCCATGGAGGTTGTGGTATTCCCTCCATAAAGGTATTCACCACCTAATGTGCCATGGCCCTGACCAACCCGCTCTTGCTGACCCTGTTTTAAGCAGAAAGCTCAGAGTAGAAGAAATCCAGAGATGCTTCCCAAACTCAGACATTCTGTGATTCTGTGAATTAGTGTTTGCTATCTGCAGTCAAATTCTGGAGACTGACTGTTGAGACTGATCAGTTCTTACTCCCTCACGGTGTATTTGTTGCCTCCTCTTTTTGAACTACTACTATCCTTTGTGTAATAGATGGATAGAGATATACTAGCCTGAATCTTGAAAATCTTAAGCCTCCAACACACACAGACCCTCCAATTTTCATTGTGTATGACAGAAAATTAGACAATTTGTGACAGTCTTCCAAAATATCTGTGCTAGGCATAACCTAAAATCCTCCGTGTTATTTCATCTATTCCCACAGCCTGTTCCCAACTGAAGAAAAGTGATTTTTAACTAAACCAAACTCCATTTTACAGTACTGGAATGATGCAATTTTTTCTCTTTTCTGTGGAAATGTTACAGTGTTGAAGCAACAACACACATGAGAAAGAATAGAGATCAAATTAAATTACATGTTTAAGATGATAGTGAGTGGGATGAATGGAACACCTAAGAAACATCTGATGAGCAAACAAGTACTCTAAGAAGAAAGTTGCAAGGTTTGCTATCAGACTGGCAACCAAACTTGTGCTTATATGTACCACTGATGTGAGCAGCCAGAAAGGCAGCCTTGTTAAAGGGGTAATTTACTGAACAGAAGAAAACGTCTGCTGAAAAATACTGACAGAATACGCCTGCCATCTTGGGAGCTGCCAGCCTGGGAACTAGGCCTGTGAACCAGAAACATCCTTGAAAAAGGTAGCTGGACTCTTGAAAGTACAACTGCGGTGCCTAGAAAGCAGAGACATCCTGAAATACCAGCGACTGGTGGAAAAAGAAGGGACTGAAATGGCACCTTACCATCTGAAAAGTTGTTAAACAGTCCGGAAAAATAAAAATTGCTCTGAAATTACAGAAAACTGCATCATCTATTGGCTGTTACAGGTGAAAACTTGAAATTAACATCATCTATTGGCTGCTGGAAGCAATGATGTCCTATTATATCTATATGTTACAAAAGTAGCTTAATTTTTATCTAAAGTGGAGCTTCTCTCCCTGAGAACTTCCCTTGCTGTCTATACTTTCTTTTCTAAACAGGTTGAATTCTCCACATGAACTTTCTACAAGGTCTCGGGCTCTCAATGGGGACACCCAGATGACTCCAGACTCTCTGATGTGGAGCATCTTTGACGTGAGACTCTGTTTGTGATCTCACTGGTCCCCCTTTTTGGGCCCACTTTTGGGGTCGGTTCCTTTTGTCCTCTTACTTCTGGGATGGTTGGGTCCACCTCTGGGATTGGTTTGTCCTCTGTTTTGGGATGGTCTGTCCCCTTCTAAAATATGTCTAATTCACTTGATATTGATATTATAAAACCACATAAATAATCTATTCTATCTGTTATTGTATTTTTGATTAATTGCTTTGCTAATGAAAAGTTCACAGTAGCCTGTAACAGTATATACGTAATTGGTTGTTGCTATTACTGATTGTTGCTATACAATTGATTGTTGCTATTATTGACTGCTGCCATACTATTGATTGATACTATATTATTGATTGCTGATAGTCATTTGTAATAGCTGGATAGATATATTCACTTTATTAATCATAAGTATATTTGCTAGAGATGATTTTTTTAATTTTTATTTTGTGGTAGCTTGCTTGCTAGTGGTGATTTTTGTGGTATTTGTGGTAACCTGTAATAAAGCAGAGAAATTTAAAGGATGAAGCCTTCATGTCCTCATGCATTGCAGAATCCTACAAATCCATGGTCACAATCTCTATACACCCACAGACTAGATAACCCTTTAGATCTTGACACCCATCCAACTCAATCTCCTTTCCATAAAAACATTATCAACAAAGAGACACAAAGATCATCTGTGGGTATTCCTTGCACACAAGAATATCCAAGTGGCATATTAGTTGTCCATTTAGTGCCTCTGGTTCTGTTTCACTGTGTTACACAGATGATGTCTTTGGTTTCAGATATTCGCAGACAAAACCAACAGCATCCACAAGACAGTTACTTGTCCACACAGTGTTGAAGGCAATGCTGAAGAAACAGCTGGAAAGATGGATAGCTGCTGAAAAGGACACAAAGAAGGGGACACAAAAGAAGCCTAAAACGAAGCCTGAAAATACTTTACCTCGCCTTTCCCATCTACAAATGCAGCTAATGGTAATTTCCTCTTTTGCAAAGTAGTCAGTTGTATTCAAGACATAATCTGAGTTGAGTGCACTTCAGCCAATGCAAGATACCTCTCAGTCCCACCAGGATGTGAACCACTGATTGTAGGTGATAATCCATGTGTAATCCTGATAATGTGTCTGACATTCTGATTCTATCTTTGTGCACCTGGAGAAGCTAAACCGTTATTGTGACTGTCAGTAATACTGCAATCCACCTGTAACCTACTATGTACAAGAAAAAAGGGTAGGCAGAACATGACAACTCTACTTCATGAAGATTTGAGGGATTTCAAAGACCTTTCAACTATGAAAGAAACATAAAAATTCTCAACATTAAGGAATGTATCTGTAAAATAAAGTATTCCAGATCTTGAATAATTTCACTCTGTTGAAGTCTAAACAGACTAGGTAGGATTCATTCTACTTTAAATTTAGGCGTCTAAGTTCGGCATCAAACACAATGTTACCTGCCAGGCTCCCTTAACAGTCAACAATGGCAAATAGGCACTCCTAGGAGAAACTCAGCTAAACTGTCTCAGCCAGCAGAAGGACTGGGTTAATTACATTCTGAAGGTGATGAATTTTTTGTAAATAGCTTCTATACACAGATCTTACAGTGACTAGCTCATGCCTCACCTTTTCACTTTCGATGCCCATGTCAGAACTGATGAACTGTACTTTTTACAAGATAAAATAAATCTACTTACCTCAGTTTAGGGGAATGGTGACTTAGGAAACTGGTCTATATCTAACACATAAATTCTGAGCAAACTTAAAAACAGTTCCACCACTAAGTGTCTCAGGTATGAGGATTCAGGCTGTGCTGTATTTCTACCAGGAGGAAAAGAGGCTGCTGCCCTCAAATACTCCAATTTGTCCTGAAGTACTGACATATGTCTTAGGGAAAATGAGATCTTTCCAACTTCTCAAAAGTAGCATGACTACACAGATTGGGGCAGAAATATGACAACAAAGATGCCACATGCTTGTTTAAAAATCCACAAGGGATCACACTATTACAAGGAATTCAAATAACACTCTGTAGGCTGTACCAAGAGAGGAGAAAGCACATTTTTCCATAGGAACAGGTAGAAGAAAAGTAACTACAGGAAAAAAAGACTTCATGATATGCAGTAAAAATCACGTTCAAGGGAGGAGTCTGTCTCCTGCGCAGGTGTTAAGAGGACATAAGCAAGAATGAGGGACTTTACATTTTCTGCAGCTTACTATTTCTTGAGTTACTGTAAAATGAGTAAACCTGTGTATTTGCTTTCCTTTTTCCCTGTATGTCCTTGGAGAGATGAACTGTTAATCAAGAATAGTCCCCATGTGGGAGGTACAGAAAAGGCCTGTCCAGTGTGAGGATGGGTCAGATATGACCTGCTTTGTTTCTGCCACTGAGTTACCTGAGTGTCAAAGCCTCTGCCTTTGGGATGCAAAATAAGTAGACTAAATCATCCATCTAGTGTGCTGGAAAATCCAAGACAAAAAGTCAAATAGGTACACAATCAAATGCAAGTTTAAGAAAAACATCCAGCACAGTGAGACCTGGAACCAACAGCCTCACAAATGAGGAGCCAGGGAAACTCTTTAAGTGAAAACTGAAAAAACATTAGAAGTTGTTTCAAACAAAATAAAACAACAAAAAAAAAACCCCAAACCAAACCAAAACTAAAAAAACCCACCAACCTCAAAACCAAAAATCTTTCTCCACAAATGTCAAAGAGTTTGCACTGTTTCTCCAGAAGATCTTCCCTGAAAATTTCAGCAGGAGCAGCAAAAAATATAATTTTTACAGATCATTTAGATTCATTGGTAAATGACTTTGCTGGAACTTTCTTGTGTAGTTCTAACTGCAAAATGTTACTTTTGCAATACCTATAAGCCAATTCTGCTGTAGGACTAAAACTGAGAAGATAATTTGATTTATTACTTTCAATGGTAATATTCCACAGTCCCAATATGATAAAGTTGGGTTTTTCCCCTAAAGAATGATTAAACCATTTTGTGTTCTAGTGTTTCACAGCAGTTCAGTGATGGTCAAAAGTTTGCATCTTTTTTGTGTGGATACTTCCATCTTTACATGACTGAAACTCAATCAATATTCTCATGCTGTATTTTCAATAAGTCACCATGGACAACCTTGCTGAATTGGCAAACTTTGAATTGACATGGAATTAACAAAAAATCCCCAGAGGGTTTCCTTCTTCCACAATTGCACTCTGTGTATCCTTTTCGTAGTAAGGGATAAGTACTGTGGTCTACCTTAAGGCCTAGATTTTGCTCACACAGTAGCACTAGACACATGTAATTTAATGAAGTTAATGGAGCTGCCCATGTTATACCCACCGCTAAAGATCATGAGAATCTAGCCACCATAGAAGTCGTACCACCCAATACATTTTAGACTGCAAGTTGTTTTTCCTGATTTCCTGTGAAGATGAGGGTTATACCGCCATGCCCTGCTGATCCGACTGTCAATGCGATCCGCAATCTTTTGAGCTCTTCTCCATAAATGACCACATTTGAACCTAATAGCTAGTTTCATGCAAATTGATGTTCTTTTAAGTTCTGGGATAACAACTGACTTTGTAGTTAGACTTAGTAAGTAGCTTTTAAACACAGTTTGTAGAATTTGTAACCGTCACAAATGAGAAAAGAGGTTAACATAAACTCAAATGTTACTAGACACCCAAGAATCCACATTACACATTCCATACTTTCAGAAAAACAGCAGTTATAGCCTGCATCTTCCTAGAAGGGTAAAGTCTATCAGGCCTAAGGTACAAACCCACAGGAATTCAGACTTACAGGGTGTTTGCCCTTACTGATACATATGCTTTTCTGGCTGAAATTTTCCAGGTGTTTTTTTTTTTTCCCTGTAGATGAAGTTTGGATGAAAAATTTCAACTCCTTTGGAACACAAAGAAAGCTGACAAAAAGCAAAACACATTCTATTTATTAGAATAGATTTTTTGATTAAAAAAAAAATTCCTAGCTAGGAAC
>VXBO01009879.1:53386-69439 GCA_013400135.1 Rhinoptilus africanus
AAAAAAAAACCCCAAACCAAACCAAAACTAAAAAAACCCACCAACCTCAAAACCAAAAATCTTTCTCCACAAATGTCAAAGAGTTTGCACTGTTTCTCCAGAAGATCTTCCCTGAAAATTTCAGCAGGAGCAGCAAAAAATATAATTTTTACAGATCATTTAGATTCATTGGTAAATGACTTTGCTGGAACTTTCTTGTGTAGTTCTAACTGCAAAATGTTACTTTTGCAATACCTATAAGCCAATTCTGCTGTAGGACTAAAACTGAGAAGATAATTTGATTTATTACTTTCAATGGTAATATTCCACAGTCCCAATATGATAAAGTTGGGTTTTTCCCCTAAAGAATGATTAAACCATTTTGTGTTCTAGTGTTTCACAGCAGTTCAGTGATGGTCAAAAGTTTGCATCTTTTTTGTGTGGATACTTCCATCTTTACATGACTGAAACTCAATCAATATTCTCATGCTGTATTTTCAATAAGTCACCATGGACAACCTTGCTGAATTGGCAAACTTTGAATTGACATGGAATTAACAAAAAATCCCCAGAGGGTTTCCTTCTTCCACAATTGCACTCTGTGTATCCTTTTCGTAGTAAGGGATAAGTACTGTGGTCTACCTTAAGGCCTAGATTTTGCTCACACAGTAGCACTAGACACATGTAATTTAATGAAGTTAATGGAGCTGCCCATGTTATACCCACCGCTAAAGATCATGAGAATCTAGCCACCATAGAAGTCGTACCACCCAATACATTTTAGACTGCAAGTTGTTTTTCCTGATTTCCTGTGAAGATGAGGGTTATACCGCCATGCCCTGCTGATCCGACTGTCAATGCGATCCGCAATCTTTTGAGCTCTTCTCCATAAATGACCACATTTGAACCTAATAGCTAGTTTCATGCAAATTGATGTTCTTTTAAGTTCTGGGATAACAACTGACTTTGTAGTTAGACTTNAGCTAGGAACAGAAGGAAGATAAAGTATGAAAGTTCTTATCCTGCCATTGTCTTGAGCAGCAGATAGCTTCTCTATGACTGTCAATCCTTCGCTCATTAAAAATAATTTATGCTTATAAAAATGCTACGTCTTTTCGAGTGTAAATCAACAGTTTTAAATCCAGCAAATAAGTAATGGCAAAAACAAAAGAATAATGAAGTCAGTATTTAGACAAGAAAAATATACTGCATTGATTAATAGTAGTTGGTTAGCAGCAAATATTTCTGGCATTACTAGAGCAGGTTGTGGGTTAATTTGAATACTAGAATGTAACTATATGTACTTAATTTTCTCATAAAACGAAGATGTAACCTTATAGCACTCTTGTAATAGTTCTGTCTGCTTTACTATATTGCAGTTAGCCAATCAATTTCAAAATACTGCATTTTGAAAGCTAGCTCTTCATACGGCCAAGTCCTTTGCTAATTTCACTGAGCAATTCTATGAATTGCAGCCCAGTGAAAGCCAATGAAGGAAAAGTATTCTACACACTCTGAAAACACAAAATTCTAACACCCCCTATTTTCATTGTGACGTAGATTTTTTAGGTTTGCCTCAAAAGTCTGCCTCGTAAATACACATTTTCATGTTTGGTAGAAGGTGATTTACATTTAGTGTACAAGGCTTAGGCTTCATTAGTGTTAACTTTGTAAATTAGTCTGAATATCTCTTAAACACTACCGTTTTTCACTTCTTTTTGTTACCTGTAAAAGCATTATCCCTTCCTTCTTCAAGAGGCATAAAGGCAAATCATGACCATGTCTTTTTAGACTATGAATACACATCTGAGAAAAAGTTTTAAAGTTATATTTTGGGTTTTGGTCCCAAGTGATATAATATCCCAAGTGATATTTTAGTCAACTACGTGATTTAGAAAGAATAAATTTTATTAACGTAGGTTCATCAGATTGAAACACAGTTTCTGCCTTCCTTTATAACCTGCTACTGTAGTTCACATTTACAAGTTCCTATAACCTTAAGAAATACAAATAACTTCCATCAGACGAGAGCTGTTATACTACCTGCTATCCTTGCTTCCCTTTTGTCCTTACGATCTTTCGTTCTGAACATGTCTAAATAAATGCATGTTATTCATTACCATTTTCATTAATCATGACACAGGTAGTCAATCATTTGCAAAAAATCAAGATATTTAGGAAACTGTACAAATGCATAATCACAGAATTTGCTCCTGCCACCTAATTGGTTTTCACAAAATCCATTCTCCTCCTCGTTATTAATCTCAGATAACTTGCAATTACTTGGCATAACAGTATATATTTTAAGTATCTATGTTGGAGATTCAGAAAAAAAGCAGCTTTTAGGCAAGTCATTCAGAAAAAAAGCAGCTTTTAGGCAAGTCATATACATTGGTTTATACAGTTAAGTTTAGAAGGTAAAAATCCCACTCCAGCCTTTAAGGGGAAGATGGCTGACAACTGAATAGCATTGCCTTATCCATTCAAGGAGGATGTTATCCATTCGTCACCTTGATATATTTCCTTAAGACTGTTGACAGTAGCAAAGTGATAAGATAATGGAATGCAATCATTTTCATTACCTGGTATATTTCCCCAGTGAAAGCTGAAAATAGTTCCAGTTATTTTAGCAATGAAGGGATAAAGAAACTAATCACTTTTTGGCTAGATATAGTTGAATAAACAAATGTTGCATAGTCATTTACAAAAATATACATTTTTGCATAAATTCTTGTGGGTTTTTTTGGTTGGTTGTTTTGTTGTTTTAAATATGGGCATCCATCTTAGAAATAAAAGCTTTTTAGTAGCCTTGTCACTGTTGCATCTTTTCCCCCTACAGTGAGCATCGCTACTGTAAGACTTTCAAAACTCCTTTTAAATACATATTTTCAATTAATAATTTGATGTAGTGTTTGCTATTTTGTACACTGAAATGTTTTAATTTAACAAACTGTTCTGATTTTGAGTGCAGATCATATATAGGATCTATAGAGACTGTTGTATTCTGATGGCCACTACCTCGGCTTCACACGCTGATGGGATCCTTTATATTATACTGTCCAATGAACAGTCATCTATAATTCACTATGCAGTTACCATAACCATAAAGATTTAACATTTGTAGTTCCTCTGAGTAACTGAAAATACATATGAGCTCAAATAAATCACAGTTGAGGAGACTTGCTCCTACCTAATCCCAGTGATCGATGTATCACTGTCTTCTAAAAAGTAACAGAGACAGGAAATATGGAAGTTTCTCTTGAAGGATAGATTTTGATAAAACAAAAATAAATAGAAAATATGGCTTTCAGTTATGGTGCTTAAGATCATTAATGAAATGCATCATGATTTTGTATGGGATGTAACCTTGAATACATACGGACTTAGGCTTAGTGTATAACTAAACTTTTAATAGTATGTGATTTTCACTAAACGCAGATTTAGTTAGGTGTCTCTCCCTGACATACATTTCCCAGTTATGTTTCTAGCCCAGTGTTGGAACAGAAATAACTTAATTAAACCACCATAATTAACTCATAAATCCAAGGTGAATGAGAGCAAGTAGCACATTTCATCAATTGTATCAAGGATCCTGTTCCATCCAAGGCTCTCAGTGAAGCTGAGCTCTCCAGCAACAGCAAATCTCCAAGGAGGGCTGCTGAAACACAGTGCATCCACTGCCTGCTAGCAGCCCCCACCTCCATCCAGCCAAGCACAAAGCTGCATGGGATGGGTGCAGTCATAGACAGAAAAGCCAGAGATCCCGTCTCACAGAGACCATATCAAAACAGCTATGGTGAAGATCTTTAGAGCAAACACAGTCTCGTCTTTCTGATAAGGCTGCCTTTGATCTTGCGTAATTCTGAAAACATCAGGGTAGGAATTCTAACTTAAAAGTGCAGAGAAGTATTTTCTCATACAGAGTGAAATATGATTATGCAAGTATTAGGAGGATGCACTGGACATGGCAATTGGGAGTGAATACATTGCATACAACAGGAAGAAATTCCACCCTCCACTCATCATTCTTATAGCTGGTAGAATAGAAACTGAACTAAGAAGGGAGATTTTTCCCACAGCCTTCTCCTGGACAAACTGGCAAGACACAGACTGGATGCGTGGTCTGTGAGATGGGTAGGAAATTGGCTAATAGGTCACACTCAGAGAGTGGTGATCAGTGGTTTTCACTCAGGCTGGCAGCAGGGATTGATGCTGGGCCCCACACTGTTCAACCTTCATAAATGGCCTGGATAATGGGATTGAAAGCACTCTCACCGGGTTTGCTGATGGCACCAAACTGAATGGTGAGGTGAACACCCTGGAAAGGGTAGTCATCTTACAGAGAGATGTGGACAGGCTGGAAGTGTGCTAGCAAGAACGGTGTGAAGTTCAACAAAGACAAGTACAAAGTCCTGCACCTGGGATGACATAACCAACGAACCCAGCACAGGCTACAGTCTGTGTGTCTGGGGTGCAGCCTGTTCCTGGTGGANTTCCTGGTGGACAACAAGCTGAACGTGAGTCAGCAGTGCGCTGCTCCCGCAACAAAGGCAAATCAGACCCTAGGCTGCATCCACAGGGGCATTACTAGCAGTCTTTTATTAGATGATGTCTTTTACTAGACATCATCATCCCACTCTGCTGAGTGCTTCTCAGACCGCAGCTGGAATACTGTGTCTAGTTCTGGTCTCCACAATCCAAGAATGATACAGACAGACTGGAGAGAGTCTAAAAGAGGGCCTCAAAGATGGACAAAGGGATGGAGAACCTGCCTTATGAAGAAAGACTGAAGGAGCTAGGTTTCTTCTCCCTGGAGAAGAGAAGGCTCAGTAGGAACTTCATCACAGTATTCCAGTACTTGGGAGGCATCTATAAAGAGTAGAGAGGCTCTGTCTTCACAAGGAGTCACATGGTGAAGACAAGGGGCAAAGGGCACAAGTTGCACCAGGAGATGTTTTCTCTTGAGACATAAGAAAGAAATTTTTTATAGTAAGAGCAGTCACTCACTGGAATAACCTCACCAGGGACCAGTAGAGTCCTCATCACTGGAGGTTTTTGAGATGCAATTGAAGAAGATGCTAGGTAATCTCATCTAGACTGCTTTTCCCACAAAAATATGGACCAGACAATCTCTCAAGGTCCCTTCCAACTGGGTTGTTCTATGATTTTATGTATTTATTTTTCATTAATGGCCACATAAGGTCTAACTTACCTTTCTCTCAAAATGGAAGGATTGTCCTCAGGGCCCTTAAATATTGTTATTGATGTCAACCGTAGTACATACTGGAATTTCTCCATGGAAACAAGAAGTACCATGAATCTGAAATAAGAAAAAGAAGGAATTAAACTTAAGTATCAGCTGGGAAGTGTTTCAAGCAATGATTATTCTTTCAGATTCTGGCTAATTGCTCAAAATGACTGACTGTGATTAGAATGTTACTGATCATATTTAAAAGCAAACATAAATTTATCAACTATTTTCCAGAGAAAGAACAAATAGCACAGAGTTTATTCTGCTCTCATTTATATCGGGTTTTTACATACACACGCAGATGGAGCTGGATCTGGTTACAGTTACTCTGTGAGAATTCAAAGTACCTCTGTTGAACTCTAAGGACTTCCTTCAGATTACACACAATGATATCAGGATCTAGATCCTCCATTTTAATGGGGT
Organism: Rhinoptilus africanus; assembly: GCA_013400135.1. NCBI lineage: Eukaryota > Metazoa > Chordata > Aves > Charadriiformes > Glareolidae > Rhinoptilus > Rhinoptilus africanus. The sequence continues at coordinate 59,040 of VXBO01009879.1, forward strand.
AACACCTAATTTAGAGCAGCATGAGATTAGAATCAGGCCTTGAATGTGAAGAAACAATGAAGTTACAGTTTTAAGATATAGAGGACTATAATATAAGAAGACTAGGGTGCCCAGTACACGGGGTGAAATATGAAAAATGAAGCTTTATTTTCATGCTTACACCTGAAATGCAAATGCGTAACAGATGTTCAACTATCTCCTTTCATTCTATCAACCTCACATTCATCACAGTACAAAAATATGTAACACATCATAATCGAACTGATGGAAAGCCTGTATTATACAAGTGACTGTAAGGAGTTCTCCATTAGTATATCTAATTTAATTTGAAACAGTGAAGTTGGGTCTTCCCTTAGAGCAGGCTCAAAACACGTCTGCCTGAGAAATTACTCCCTCTGAAATATCCTAATAATGACTTGTAAATCCCCAAGCTCTCAAAGGGTAAGGCTTCAGTGAATTACAAAAGTATTTAAACAGGGTATGAGTTTATATTTACATATTCATATGTATCTAAAATTGCACAAATATGTATATTTAACTTCCACTTTTTCATATTATACCTAAGTTGCTATTCTTTCATTGTACTTCAGCTTAATCCCTTGTTAACTCATTTGTTTGTTACAATATGGGTTTCTTACTGTAGGCCATACTGAATTAAGAACAAAAGCAAATTAACAGAGTTGGAATATATGAATGATTTATTCTGTAGCCAGAGAAAAGCAGCCAGCCGTTCACTCAATTGTCTTTTATCATTGTTCCACCCAAGAGAATGACTTGTGTCTTTGTATCTTGGGATACACACCTGCATGAAGCATAGAAAATACCAGTACACCTCTTCTTCACAAGGTAGTAGTCTGTGTATTTAATAAGTATCGTGGTTTCAGCTGGGAAAGAATTAATTTTCTTTTTAGTGATTGCTGTGTTTCAGATTTGGTATGGAAAGAATGACAATAATGCATATTATTTTAGTTGTTGCTAGGTGATGTTTATACCATTCAAAGACTTTTTTCATCTTTCCATAGAAGCTGAGAAGGAGCACAGATGAAACAATGGCATAGTCAGTGAAATATTCTGTACTGCAGATGTCATTCTTGGTATATAAATGGAGGCTAGCCGGAAGGCAGGAGGCCATGATGACCTCTTGGGTCAGGCTGGGCAACAAATTCACTAGCCAGTGAAAGTAAGTTCTGTCTATATCTTCTTTTACCATTATTATGGTCATTATTATTGTTATTGTTGCTGTTACTTTCCTGTTCCACTATTGTTCTGTTAAACTGCCTTTATCTCAAGCCATGAAGGGTTTTTTCCCCTTTCCCTTCCTCGTCTCCCTCTTCTCTCTACCCTTCTGGGTGGGAAAGGGGAGTGATAGACCACCTCTGTGATCCTAGTTGCTGACTGGGGTTAAAACACAACAAAAAAAGCCTTACAAAACTTCAGAAATGTATTTTGTAAGCCTTCAGGCTGTTTTGTGATGTGCTTTTCATGTTCTTCAGAGTTTCACAATCCTTTCCCATTTTAGCCTCCCAATAGAATTAAAGTTTGACATCATTCTGTGACGTTCAGGTAATCTATTGATTTGTGATCTCCTACAATGAGATCATGCAAGAGCCTTCATTCAGCAGAATAGCGTGTGATAATGGTAGGTACAGAAGAGTAGAGGTCCCAACACATGGTGCTGTAAGCACCACCACAAAGCCAGTAATTTATTAAAGAAGGAAAATATTCTTACTTTTGGAACCTAGTGACACAAGAAAACACAACAAAAGTCACAAAAATCACTTGTCACAGGGATGGACAATAAAAGAACATCACAAAAGAGAGAGCTCATGTTAAATAACCTGAAAGGGGAAAGGTCTCATGTCAACAAAGACCACAGCATGGCACTGGGATCCAGCCAAAGTATCCTTTTCCGAGCACCTCTTTCTGACTTCAGCAGGTTTTGGATACATCATATCTTGAGCAAGGAGGAAATCCAGGGCAATTTCTTACTGCACAGTTGTGCTCCCAGGGATCCAAAAGGCCTGACCCCAGCATTAGATTACCAGATGCTCAGGGATTCACTAATCCGTTAGCTATTACATCTGCATTCCAAGGGTTTCAGAAGAAATGCTACAGCTGTGTATCTCTGAAGTGTCTCCTAAAGTGATGACTGACTTCAGAGATTATCACTCCCTTTTCCCTTAGAACAGGATGAAGCTTCCCCAGTGGCTTCATGCTTCTGGAAGAGATTCTAGATAACCTCTGGCTGTTTAATCCCCGCAGACCTTGGGAGCAGTGCAAGTGTGGGTGGTGGATGGAGGGAAAAGTTTTCCTACTGAATTCTGAGAATTCTTACCCTTCAGGTGCCCCCTCTTTTCCAGGAGTGTCAGTGATCTGCTGTAGAAGTTTTCAGGAGATGTTTGAATGAACACCTCTTCCCTTAGGCTGAGATAAACCTACATAAGTCAGAGGTGCATAAGCAAGACCAAAAAAAACTGGAGTGAGAGGGGAAACTGCATATAGACCTTTTTAAGAGAAAGAGCAACTTCATTTGTTAAATAAAATTATTCTAAGGAATGGCTTATACTCCAAAAGAATGCTAAGCACATGAATAGTGAGGGAGTGAGTTAAAATTAAATTTAGAGTTAATGCATAGCATTAACGCAATTTATACTACATGTTTCACAATGATAGATGAAAAAAATAATTAATTTGATTGCATAAAGTGTATGTGTGAAACTCAGCAACCACAAGCATTGCTAGTGATGAAAATTTACTGCAAGGTATACTAAACCACAAGCTCTCCCCTCTTTCCCCTTAATCCTTGTCCTTTGATGTTAAAAAAGGAGCTTAAAGAAGATCTTAAAGCTTTTTTCATATCTTAGTTTAAGATCATGAAGGCAGAGCTAGCTTCTCTCTCTGAAAATTATGATCTGTGCTCTCTCAGACACGAAGGAAAGGCAAAGATAGGCAACATGTCTCCAGTTGAACATCTTCCTTCTGGCAAAATAAAAACCAGAAGTTCATGCTGACACTTTCATCAACAGTCAAGTGACTTGCATTCAAACCTGAGTTTCTATAACAGGTTGTATTTTGTCTGGAAAAGCACAGTATGACAGGTTGTGTTTGGTCTTCAAAGGAAGGATGCAATTTTTTCTCTTCATCATGCATTCTTACCAAATGAAGGCAGCAACACAAGTCCAAAGTCCAAAAACTGGTTTGCATTTCAGCCCAGGGTCCAATCCAACTTGAAAATTAAATTGAGCAAATAAAGCCAATGACTATAAAAATTATGATGTATCCTCCTTGAACCTGTACCAGTGAATAACTCACCTTATAAAAATTGCTTTTATTCTGGGATCTCTTGGATCATTGGCAAACCATTTAGCATTTAAGGTCACCGTTAAGTTTATCCATTGATCTTGAGAGTGTTGACACTGCTTTCTATTGTGATGATTTCTTGTTGTCCCTTGTCAGGGAAGGAGGCAGAAGAAAAGACCAGGAGGGGGAGGATTAATTTTTAATTTGGGTATACTTAAGGTGTAGTTTCTGGAAATCATAACAAGTAATAGAGTGTCAAAACAGATACACTGAAAACATGTGCTAAGGTGGCCTGATGATCATGTAACAAGTACTAAAATAAATGCCCTCCCAAGTCAACATCATTTATTTTAATGGTGTGTTCAGTAATGCAATGTAATGCCTTATATATTTACATATTTTGGCTTGGATTGTATCATTCTTAGTTATCTTGAATACAGATTCTTTTAGCATGCATCATATAAATGAATTTAACAAGATAACAAATGAAAAGAAGTACCACTTCTGTGGTTCCCACCCATAACAAGTTTTCCAGAGGAGAAGAAGATACCACTTCTTTGTTTAGACTCAGCTGCCAAATATATTTGTTCATGTTAGCTTATGTTATTTCTAAAACATCTAAGCCCTATCTAGGAAGAATAAGAGATTTTATTTTTCCAAGAGTTGTATCTGTGCTGGATTTGGGGAGCTTGTGAAAACCTAATGTCAAATGAAGTTGCATACTTTCAGTGCTGAAGTATGAAGAAAAATTACTTAGAGTAACATATATTAGTTTAGATCAATTTATGTCAGTTTATTACTATAAAACTTTTGGGCTATTTCCTCTTGTTTAAGTGACACACTAGATGAAAGAAGGACAGAAAGTTAAGAGATAAGCTGTGACCACAGAAGAAAATTTTGCAAGGATACCAAAATATTAAATTAAAACTGATGTTGCAAAGTTTAAATATAAAAGAGTCAAGATTTTCAGGAACAAATGTATGAGACATTTACAGCTCCATAGTTAGATATTCATCTACAATCTACATAGCCCAATTTTCAAAGCTGTTGACTATCCAGATGCTCCAGATGTTCTCGGGGATTATGTCTAGATTCTTAGAAAGGTTGCAAATTAGACTAGCTTCTAATATTTCTACCCACACTGCAGGAAGGGAGTCCCATTAGAAACATTTTCAAAATCCTTATTAGTACAAATGGGACAAGCATGTCATCTACTTAGTAATACCAAACCATATTAAATGGTCTTTCAACACAGCCTATTAATAAATGAATGCATTATCCAGCTCAAGCAAGGTATCAGAAACTGCAGTGGACAACAGTGTCCAAAGTGTAAATACCAAGAGGCCACATTTGTTGCTGTCACACCTTTACATCAGTCTGTTCTGCTGTTTCAGAGACTGTGGGATCAAGGAAGGTGAGGGCACAAGGGAAGCACATGCTTTTCCTCTACCAAAACACCAGTGTGTGTCAGAAAAAGAAAGAGCAAAATATAGTTCAAGATTATATTGGGCAGAACACAACAGAAGCAACCTTGGAGCATACGCAACTTTATATACCTCACAGAAACAGAGCATTTGCGTTATAGGCTCCCTCAGTCAACAGCTATAGGAAGCTAACTGGATGTAAAATAAAGGGAGTGAACTTAGAGCATGAAGAAAAGTCATCCCAGAGAGCGGCTTTCGTTGCTTTGTAGTTCCAGCAATGCTGCTGGCATAAGCATAGTGTTTATACTGTAAATCCTTACAATCTACTTTTATTTTATGGTCTTTTTTAACTTTCTACTTTCAGATTGCTTTATTGCAGAGGGGATTATCTCATGTTTTTCCAACTGTGAAGGTATAAACTAATAGCTGGGAATGTGCTTGTTTTAAATGTTTCTGTTTAAAGGAAGTAGATATCATTACAGATTTCGATATGATGCTTCTCACAGATGCTTGGTTGCCTCACTTTTAGTGTTGAACATCATTTATTTCTGAAACTTTAGGGTTTTTTCAGAAGAAAAGTACTTTTCTTCATACACTTGAACTCCATACTCAGACTGCTGTCTGATACAGTTCTCATTTACTTTACTTTTATAATGATTTCATTAGCCTCAGTGTAGATGCTAATGAAGATTTCGAAGGCTGTCACTGCGTTATCATTGTTCACATTGTTAACCCATGAATCTTTTCTGTTTCTATGCCCATGCGCATACACGCATTGTATTTCATACAACAAATGACGTTCACTGACCAGAAACAGGCTTTTGCACTTTCTGATCTTTGTCCTGCAACTACAACTAATTTTTAGTCTTGCCTGACCTACTGACATCAGATGATGAGCAAAAAAACCCCACATTAGTGAGTCACTATCTGTTCAGACTCAAACTGCCTTGTGTGCAAGGGCAGAAGGGAGAAGCAGAGTGAAGACAGCCCGTTGAAACATCTCCTTGGGACCAGGGATTTCTCATGCTACTCCAGCCCCTGCAGTGGGACAACCTTGCCTGGGACTGCCATGTGTCTCAAGTCACCGGCCAGGTCATCAGATCACACCGGCTAATCATAGTCATAGCATCATAGAACTGTCTAGGGTGGAAGAGATCTTTCAGATCATCAAGTCCAACCATCAACCTAATACTGCCAAAACTGCCACTAAACCATGTCCCTAAGCACCACATCTACACATCTTTTAAATATCTCCAGGGATGGTGATTCCACCTCTTCCCTTGGCAGCCTGTTCCAATGTTTGACAACCCTTTCTGCGGGTTCTGAAATTTTTCATAATATCCATTCTAAATTTCCCCTGGTGCAACTTGAGACCATTTCCTCTCATCCTATTGCCTGTTCCTTGAGAGAAGAGACTGACTCCCCCTGGCTACAGCCTCCTTTCAGGTAGTTGGAGAGAGCGAGAAGGTCTCCCCTCAGCCTCCTTTTCTCCAGGCTACACTATCCCATTTCCCTCAGCTGTTCCTCATAAGGCTTGTGCTCTAGACCCCTCACCAGCTTTGTTGCCCTTCTCTGGACACACTCCAGCACCTCAGTGTGTTTCCTCTTGTGAGGGGCCCAAAAATGAGCACAGTACTCAAGGTGCAGCTTCACCAGTGCCGAGTACAGGGGGACAATCTTCCCTAGTCCTGCTGGCCACACTATTTCTGATATAGGCCAGGATGCTGTTCTTCTTCTTGGCACAGTGTAAGTGCTGGATTATGGCTGTCATGGTGCCCACATCCACCCACTGCCTTTGCCTGTAAACCAATGCTGGAAAAGAAGCAAGAGCAGCTTGTGAGTGGCTACATAAGACAGATCAGCTAATCACTAATAAAACATTGCTCAAAGCAGATCCAAATCAGTGCACATCCTTTCAAAAGAAATGTAAAAAGTATATAAAATTCTTTGGCAATTATTGGTGTACTGAGATAAGACATGTAGTTGTTATGGACCAGGAGGGGGATTCATTTACACCACCAATAATACAAAATTTTGTTCAGGCAAAAATGCCAATAATTTTATGTGTTTGGTTTAATTTGTCAATTCAGAATAAACACATTAATTTACAGCAGCAACCAACACCTGGAACAATGCATGGTGTTATTTGTCCCACACCTGTCAACATTCCCCCTAAAAAAAATTTAAAAAGCTGTATGTAGCTTTTCTGTAGCAACAAACAAACAAAGTTACTGCTAGTTAGCTATATTTATGTTCTCTGAAAGTAACTCTATGTATGAAAAACACACATATTCAAAAGGGTACATGGATGAAATTGTCTACTGTTCTACCTAAAAGTAAAGCACAAAGCTAGAGGCTAAGACTGAAAGAAAGGCAGAGAAATTCTTAAGGCATTTACAAGTCCTTAGAATTAAAGTTTAGCAGCAGTTTAAAAATATTTGTGTAGAGGACAAGGCAGATAAAGGAAGTGTTCTGCCTTCTAGCAGCCCTTTCTTTTTCACTTCAATAAAAAGTTATCCCACAGACCAGGCCAGACCCTCACAACAGTTTGTGAGATGGCTGTTGCTGAATATCCATCACCCTGATGGCTGTGATGATGCCAGGATCCCCCATGGAAAAATTCCTTCCATGAGGAGCAGTTCAGGGCCTTAAAGCAACATAATACATTCTGGATTCCTTTGGGTTTTGAAGTATGCAACTGACTTTGCAGTCCCTAAATCTATGCTTCAGATGCTGTTTTTACAAGTACTCCTGAATCTTTGTGGTTCAAACTGAAACACGAATGTTCTTACATAGTCCAGAAATTATTTGCCAAAAATCCTAATGGCCTAATGGTTAAAACAGCTCTGAATAGATTAAACTCTCACCCACCTTACTGTCAGGCCACAGAAATGACCCTAGTGCTTCACTTTTATCTTCCAGACTAAAAATTCAAAGGAGAAAGAAAAGCCAGATAAGATACTAGAACTGAAGAGGTGATCTGGCATTTTCAGTAGTGGAAGAAATCATGTTTATTGGATACTTCAACTGTTCAAATTTTATACCATTGCTGTAAGTAGAGAACCTGAAGAATTTATTTATCTATAGCAAACTATGCACAGTTCAGAAGATAAATGAAAGATTTATCTGTATTCATTACAATTTCTTGAAAGATTATTAAAAATGTTTCCAAAAAGTGTCCCAGTTGTAAGCAAAAGTAAAAGCACGAATTCATGAGAGTTTAAATCAGCTCTTGCTGATACAAATTTTCTGAGTTCCTGGGCTTCTCCAACTCAATAGTGGTGCTATTAAAGGGTAGCATAGATTTCTGAAAAAAGAATATCTAGCTTTCACTTAAATATTAATGTCAAGTGTTTTACAATAATCTTATAAACACATTTGATCATAAGCATCCAAATTGAAGAAATTTATTGCTTCACAATGCAGAAAGATAAACGTTATCTGTCAGAAATTAATAGGATGATTGGGTAAAGTCAGTAATCCTGCTCCTTCCATACAGACTGAGGCAAACTCTTCTGGTCAACAGTGAGAAAAACACCCTCTTATGAAGACCTCACACTGAGCTTTTATAATTGCTTTAGCAGTTCCACTGATACCAAAAGAATCATATCAGTAACGCACCCTCCCTAAATATACAATAGTGTACCCTCCCTAAACATAAGTTGCCTGACTTCCTCCACCTCCTGATTTAAGACTATTTTCAGTATTACACTTGCTTTCCCAGAGCTCTGCCCTCAGTGCAGCCCTCCTTGGCTGGCAGTGAAAAGACTAACAAGCATCTGTACAGTTGGTGAGGTGTGTTGTAAACCAACTATACTAATTTATCTGGTTGCCTTCCTAGGGTGATGTGGGCAAAAGCAGCTGACAGTAACCCATTGTGTAACTGGGATATAGAAAACCAGTCTGGCATGCAACTATTCATTTAGAAAAAAATGTACTGGTGAAGGAAAGACTCCGGTTTTCTGAATCCTCATAAGAGTTAAGAACATACTGAATACATCCAAATTTGTATGTAACAGAACGTCATTGGTGAGAGGCTGGTGCTGGCAGCACAGTGGGGTGGGAACTGACTGACTGCCGTGAAGGGGGCACACACACTCAAGTCAAACAAGGAGTAGAGCCACAGCTCGGGCAGAAGCATAATACATAAAAAAATATCTCAGTTTATCCCTTATGTGACATACAACATGTTGTCTGAGCCAACCTGTACAGAGCTCTGGAACCTGGAAAGCATATGCCTTGATCCTAACCAGGCTGGGCTGGAGGCGTTTCGAAAAAACTGGCTACTAAAACATGGACTGGAAACTCAGTACTCAGAAGTCTCCTTCTGCCTGTGCCACCACTGCTGGCTAATAGCAACTCAGTGGACATCCTGGCTTGAAATGGCTATGAAGGTTTTTTGTTAATTTGTTAGTAGATAATGCTATGGGAGCAAGACCTTCAAGGCCATTTGATTATAGCAGTGTTGCCAAGACAGTCAGCCTGATACAGTTTAAGGTTTATGCTTGGCAGTTAATAAAAACAATTGACCATCTCTGACAGCAGATGTTTCCTTAAGGGTATATAAACAACCTTTTAGCAGAGTCATCCAGTTCAGCCCTGATAGATTTCCTGTATGTGACAAGACCAGATGTGACAGTAATAGCAGAGCCAATCACTGACTCAGGATCCCACATTACAGAACTATGTAGAGCAGAGATGTGAATTCCTGTATGTGAAGTTAGAAAAAGGTCAGTGCATTGTAAGCATTTCTTAAATGCACTTAAACATAAAATCAGAAGGGTATCATTTTTGGTGCATTGTGGGGTTTTGGTATTTCTTGGCAGAGCTTCACTGTTAAAGTGCTTTTAGGTATTTCTAGCTTAAACAGATGACATCCAGAAAACGTTCATCCCCACCTTTCCTATTAATGCCTCCATGAATTTTCACTGAAATAATTAGGTTTAGTGGTGTTTCAAGAACAAATTGTTTCTTTACACATTGAATCTCTTGCCAACGTATTGACATTACAGAATTCACATGACTTGCAATCTAAATAGCTTCAGGCTTTAAAAAAAAAAACCCAAACAAAAATAAAACAAAAAAAATCTACTTACCAAACTTGTATGAGAGCTTAATGGCCATGATTTGAATAATGAGGCACTTGGTGTGATCAACTGAGAATAAAACTTGTTTAGTATTTCCGATAAATGATTTTCAGTTTAAATCCAAAACTATCTTTCCATTCCCTGTCTCCAAGAGAATTTGTTAGAGAAAGCTCCTCTTTCAGTTTACATTATGCTTATGATAGACTGAAATATCATTTTCTGTACTCTGCAGTTAATAATCAGTATCTTTTCTTTTGCTTTTTGACACTTGAAGAGTCTTTTGATTAATAGACCCTAGGAGTCCCACATGATCTCAGGATGATTTTTCAAGAAGACTTTAATAAGGTGTCTTCCTAGCCTGTCACCCAAATGTATCACCGCTCCCTGTCAGTTATGCGTGCATGTACTGGTAGAACTTACTTTCAAACAAAATGGAACTGAGATTTCAGCTTTCTCAAGGCCTAGATCTCTACTGCGAATGGTCTTTAAATACAGAAAACTTTTGACAAATCCACCTTTTTAATGATTAGTGTGGAAAAATACATCAAAGCCTGGAGAACTTCATGGGTGTTTTTCTTACTTTTTTAAA
>VXBO01009879.1:97792-119649 GCA_013400135.1 Rhinoptilus africanus
AAACAACAACAACAACACAATTTTAAATTGCAAGTCTGTAGATTACTTTCTGTTAGTGAAAAGAGGAAAACCAAAAAAACTATTCCAGGACTGATGTTTGCACTGCAAATGTTCTAGCCTCCACTCTCAACTTTTTGGTTTTGTTTATTTTTGTTTGTTTGTTTTCTATTTTTAATGTATTTCTATTATTATTTCTATATTTTCTAAGGGCTAAAGAGAACTTAAACTTGAGTAAGACAAGTTGTCCAAATACACAAGAAAACACTACCCCATCCCAGAAGATATTTGAAAAATTGCAGCCTTTTTTTTGACTGAGTTTGGCACCTTTATATTAAATTACTGGGAGCTACATATCTCGACCATCTTTGTAAATCAAGTCATAAGTATCTTTGCACTCAAGGAGATAATGAGACACTCCCTCCAAGAATCCTTTTCTGATATAAAAAAGCAACAGATTTTTCTGGTCCAGCAAAGCAGATAATAGCATTATATACTCAGGAGCACCATCTTCTGGTACCTGACCAATACTAGAGTATTTGGTAACTTGATAAAATCAAGAAAAAGTGCTGCATTTCACAAAAAGATACATAGAATTTCCAGCCACCCTCAGCATATGCATTATGCTGCTGTCCCTTTTTTTACCTCCCACTCTTACAGTGCAGCTGTATCTCAGAATGCACAGGACAGGTCAGAAGGTGAAACAACCCAGCTTTGAAAGCAGCCCAGGGCAACAGAGTCTTGGCTATGTCAACTCACTTGAGAAAATAGCAAGAAAAGATTAAATGAGATATCAGAGAATAAACGTGGAATGAGGTCTTAATAAACTACATAGGTTTGTNTGTTGGCTTATGGTTCTCACACTCTGCAAGTTCTACAGCTAAAAAAACCCAAACAACAACAACAACACAATTTTAAATTGCAAGTCTGTAGATTACTTTCTGTTTGTGAAAAGAGGAAAACCAAAAAAACTATTCCAGGACTGATGTTTGCACTGCAAATGTTCTAGCCTCCACTCTCAACTTTTTGGTTTTGTTTATTTTTGTTTGTTTGTTTTCTATTTTTAATGTATTTCTATTATTATTTCTATATTTTCTAAGGGCTAAAGAGAACTTAAACTTGAGTAAGACAAGTTGTCCAAATACACAAGAAAACACTACCCCATCCCAGAAGATATTTGAAAAATTGCAGCCTTTTTTTTGACTGAGTTTGGCACCTTTATATTAAATTACTGGGAGCTACATATCTCGACCATCTTTGTAAATCAAGTCATAAGTATCTTTGCACTCAAGGAGATAATGAGACACTCCCTCCAAGAATCCTTTTCTGATATAAAAAAGCAACAGATTTTTCTGGTCCAGCAAAGCAGATAATAGCATTATATACTCAGGAGCACCATCTTCTGGTACCTGACCAATACTAGAGTATTTGGTAACTTGATAAAATCAAGAAAAAGTGCTGCATTTCACAAAAAGATACATAGAATTTCCAGCCACCCTCAGCATATGCATTATGCTGCTGTCCCTTTTTTTACCTCCCACTCTTACAGTGCAGCTGTATCTCAGAATGCACAGGACAGGTCAGAAGGTGAAACAACCCAGCTTTGAAAGCAGCCCAGGGCAACAGAGTCTTGGCTATGTCAACTCACTTGAGAAAATAGCAAGAAAAGATTAAATGAGATATCAGAGAATAAACGTGGAATGAGGTCTTAATAAACTACATAGGTTTGTCTCACAATGGCCATTGTTATTGTGGCTCCAGTATGAAGCAATAATCCACTCCCCAGAAGTGGTGCCTAGGGAGACAAGGCAGGCCATTGTTAATGTGTTGTCCTTCCTTCCAGTGTCTCCAGTATTCAACCTGCCTGCTGAAAACAGTGTGCTAAGAGTTTCTATTTGAAATGGTTTTTCATAAAATATTTTAAAATGTAGCCTGTGAAAACTGAAATAATCATAGTCCAAGAAAACAGATAGGGTTGTGTTCTTTCTGAACTCTTCCAGCTAGGTAAGGGAATCACATTAAGTGTTGGAGGCACCACAGGCTGCAGTTCTGGGGTGATATCATTATCCTTCTAGGTAGCTGGGGTTGGAGCGAGTCTCAGCTATAGGCTTCAGGACAGCTAACCTTCTCTCTGGGAGAAACAAAGCCAAGTCAAGAAGCTCAGAACAGATTCCCAAAGGATATAATAAAAACCCCCACAACTATACCCTAAGTAAATTACTTCAATCACTACTAAATAAAGGTCCTCAAATTCTTCATCCCACTGGAAATGCTGGAAAATCTGTTTAGCTTTTCCAAGCACAGAGAATATTTTTAGAAATTTCTGTGGAGGAGAATTTCACTTTCCAAAGGGTTCTGATGCTGAGCAAGATTGCTCTCTCTGTGCATTGCAGTCTCACTAAATCCTGCCATTGCTTGTCATTCCTTTGGGAAAGCAAAAGGGGACAAAGCTTTCCTCTCTCTCCCCAAACACACACACACACACATATCTTAATATCTCCTGGAGCCACAGTGATTTCAGCAAATGTTTTCAGTGGGGCCTGCGACTTCTGAATTTTGATTAGTTCAACTCCCAACTCCCAGTAGTATTGTTTCACTTAGCATAAATTATTAATTTATTACAGAGCATTTCAAGGGGACAGAGGAATAATTCAGATGGATAAAGACATCAACTGCAACAAGGAGAATGAACCTTCTGTGTAGTGAGAGGGGGAAATTTCTGTTGGTAGCTTTTTAGATGAAAACAGGTATAAAAGTGACCCAACTGCACATGAAAACTCCCTAAATTAATTACTCAGTGGATTAAATCCACAGTTGGTAAAAATAAGCAATATTAAATCTGTACTGCTTTACACTGGCTGAGAGGACCTCTGTTAGCAGTTGAGAGGGACTGACTAATTATGTTATTTTCTTTTACTTCTCAACATTATTTTTTAGAACAAAAATCCAGAGTTGTGACCATCATGAGGAAAGCCATACTATAACAAGATTTTATTGCACACCTAAAGCTGTGAAAACCACCTTGTGAGACCAACAGATGCTCTTCTTTGAAACAAGCAGGAAAAGAAGAAGCAAAATCGGGGTGGGGGGAAGGAACTCTAAAACATTTTTCTTATTCTAATCCACTGCAAAAAGCTGATGGCATTAAGGAAACAAAATATCTACCCAGAATAAATACCTGGCATTTCATATTTTTACCAGGGCACCAGAATGTAGCTTTTACTCTTTGCACCACAAACACTTGCACGTGCTGCTCACATTTGAAAAAACAAAAGAAAAGAAACAACAACCAACCAACAACAACAAAAAAACCCAACCATTTCCATGAATCTTATTTGATAATAGGGTAGGATTGAAAATATGCCACAGTCTCCAAGTTTCAGAATGCAGAAGGGGTTGAATTTAGATATTGGTATACATATGCCAAAGTGCTTTAAGCATTCTTCTTGGCCGCAGTCCATGTATTTAGCTAGGCTACGTTTGCCAGCCCCCCAAAAATGGCTTCTTGCCACCTTCATACCTCTGACATTTGTATGCAGCATTGGCAGAGGATTGCTCCAGTCACCTGCACAGGCTCGCCAGCCTCAGGTCAGCAGTGAGCTGTGTGGGAGGCCACCTCTCCTTGAACCTGGGGACCTCTCTCACCTGCTCACCTGCTGAGAGTTATTCTGCAGCACCAGCAACTTGCCAACCACTTCAGCCTCAGATGAAGCATTGTAGCATCTTGAAGGTAATAATTATTGGAAGTTAGTGCTGTCATAACAATCCTACCTTCACTCTTAATCAATACAACCCAGATCAGTGTTATCAGCTGCATTGTGATAGATTTCAAACAACTGTTAACTTTTGTCCCGAGATTAAGCAGACAGAGTCAGTGACAGCTCCTGAGGCAGAAAGTCAACAATAACCAGGAAAAATAAATATTTAAAGCAAGATTGTGTCTGACAGTTGTAGCAGTAGGACTGAAAAGAGCAAATCATATCTACTCAAATCCCACTCATCTTCCTCAGTGATTCTTGCTTTGCCTTCCCCACTACCCCTCCCCAGGCAGCCAAAAATGCCCACAGCTCTCCAGACCCTGCACTGGAAACCCAAGAGCTAATGGAGTGACTGGTGCAAGAATCCAATGCAAATACTGCCATCAAGTGCCCAACAGATCTTTTGCAGTCCAGACTCCCAGCTACAGCTACACACAGAGATGTGGATGCTAATATACAGCATACATCGGGAGTGGATGCTTGTCTACGAGTCTCTCTGGTACAGAATCAGTTAACGAATCCGAATGCACAGGTAAATGCAACCATCCTCCTGGAGACAGCAGAGCTGCATTAGATTTTTAAAAGTTCAGCCAGGATGGGAAATCATTCTCCCCATGGCCCGGTGTCTGTGACTGTAAGGCCTACTCCATTTCCTGGCATGCCCCAAAATTAAATTTAAACCCTCCCTCTTGATTCAGCACTTAGGTGTGCTGGCAAGGGCTTCGGCAGAAAGCACAATTAAACAGGCAGGATCGTTGCCAGCAGTTGCAGGGGCTGGCATTAACCTGGGCGTCTGTCAGCCGATGCCCTGACCACAACAAAACATGGCCCTACAATGCCTGGGAGAAGCCCCCAGCCCACCAGTAACCCCCAGAGCACAGGTCACCCCGAGGCAGGGACCAGCTCCCTCCGGGACTGGATCACTTCTTCCTGCAACTCCTGCCATGGGAAACGAGACCTCCCCCACTCTCTGCCTGGCTCACTGACATCAAACACCCTTCCCCTCATTAACCTTAGAGCTTACAAGCCAATTTCAACTAAATCTAACCAAATGTATATGCTTTTTGAAAACTGGTGATTTTCAGTGAAAAACAGAATCCCTAGCCAAGTTTTTTTCTTATTATTCTTATGAGCTGTAATGAGGATCAGGATCGGATATCTTCTCATTATCAGTAATTATGCTTGCATTTTTCACTCCATGTTATTTTAAGCAGTTCAGGTACAAAGAGTGCTTTGCAGCCTTCAAAAAAGTGAGGGTCCTCTGGCCATGTTAATTGTAACACTGTAAATGACTGTATCAGCAATGTAAATCAAAGTTTTGAGGGAACAGAGTGCAAACAATTGTCAGTAAGAAAAGCAGGAGCAGGAAAGATTTCTGGCTAAACAGTCTTTAGAGAGACTTGAAGGGAACTGCTTGTGGACAGAAACTGTGCAACTTTTTGAAGCTTAGCAAGCAGCAAAGCAGGAGAAAGGAAGTTGAGAGGCAGAGAAAGAGATTAAAGAAAGGGTGAAATGAAAAGATTAGGAAAATCAAAGAAATGTAGGAGAAAATTACAATAAATAAAGCTGGAGATTAAAGCAGAAGCATGTCTGTATTGGATACTCAAAGTAAAAATATAGAAGAGATGATGTGGAATAAACAGTGTCAATATTGTATTAGGCTTAAAGTTGAAGATTAAAAGCCTCAATATAATGTAGCAAGATAAACAGATAATCAATGTGGTATTTCTAAATGGGAAACAAGACACTGAACAAGATAATTTTATAGGCAGGAGTGGGTTAAATTATTCTATGTGTGTAAAGTATTAATATTACGGTAATTAGTATGATTGGCCATAGTTGAGCTTTGGGATCCTTATTCTGACAAAGAGAGAAAATCCTTACTGAGGAAGACTGTTCATACAAACAAGCTAAGGAGTGATTTAATGTAAGTGCTGGAAAGAGGAAGATTACAGTCAACCCATGCAGGAGATACCAGGGCAGAACAGAAGTGCAAGCAGAGAAAGAGGCAGGCAGGGAACAGGGCTATTGCCTCACCTCGTCAGAGGATCTTGGATCAGGAATGACCTCTCCACCTGGTTGCCCTCATGGGCAGCAGCAGAAGCCATCACCGAGTCTCAAGTCAGACTTCGACTTTTGACAGGAAAACTGATCCAAACACATGCTAAGCAATGCATCCATCTGTATGCGTGGAACAGATATTTTTGTTCTGTTATTTGGTCAGGGAATGAGGGCACATGCGTGAATAACCACGTACAAGTAATAGGAAGAATAATGCTTACATTCACTTTTCAGACCTCAAAGACAGCTTAAAAAACGAGTGCTTACTAACAGTGTCACTTTAGGATAAACAGAGGCTTCCTGCTTTGCCACTCTCTGGTGCGTGGCCTATCTGGAGAACACCACACGTATACTGAATTTCTGCTACCAGCAAATGTTACTCCTTTGCTTAGAATGAGATAATTTATTGGAGCTTGTTCCCCCTCCCAAGAAAGAAAGGAGGCAGGAGTGCACCTGACCTTTCATAGTTCTCCACATTAATCACTACTAGGACTGTAATACAATTCCCACACAATGTGGTTTGGTGCTGCCCAACGATTAATCTCATGAACAGCTGGTGCAGAGCAGCTCTGCGAGGTAATTTGCTTCCAGTGGAATTTTCAAATATGCTTTAAAGTACTTAAGTGTAGAGCTTTGTAAAATGAATAATCCATCACAAATAGTTAGAGCTGCTCCTAGAGGAGCTGGATAGTCAGTCAGAAACAGATGTGTCATGCATTTAACTTCAGGTCACAGTGTGGCCTGAAGAGTCAGTTTTTCTGATAGAGGCTCCGACTTGGATGGGAGTTAGCAACTCCAGAGGGTGTCAATGGGCAATTTAGTCGTGTGAAAAAAGGCCACAAAGGATAGCAAGAATGGAAAAGGAATCAGCAAGTACTTTTACAGTGGTTATAGGGAGATGTGTCACTCTACTTACTTAGGCTTTTTTTTTTTTCTTTTTTTTTTTCTTTTTTTTAATCTGGCATTCAATGTTCAACTAGCATTTGCTAGTTTTCTGCTACACAAGATCTTTTATCTCATTATATTGTGCACTTGATTCCATTATTAACTAGAACATCTTGCTCAGCTGCATGGTTATAATTCCTTCCTGCTTTTAAATTAATCCTTTACTTTTTAGTCCAAAGGTAAATAATTCCGTTTCCTCTCCACTGCTTGTTTTAAGCAACATGTTACTCCTTGTACATAATCAATACATCCCTGTCCCACCCTACTGAGACGTGTTTGGAAACAATTGAGTTTTGGAAATGGAACCTGGAAGAATTTGAGTTTGACTTTCTTTGCAGTCCTCTCCTTCCTCTTCTAATTCTTCAAAAGGTCTTACTTATTCACCAGTAACACTCAAGGATTTCATAGACCTATACAGGCCAAAACACATGGAATTTAAAAAGGCATGCAAAGAAATGGCAACCTGTAATGAGATACAAAATTAAAAGAAACTACATGAGTATGTGAACAGAAGACTTCTCTATCTAGAATTTTTGTGCAATATCTATTGGTAAATTACAAAATCGTTTCCAGTGTAATCTAGATCAACAAGGAGTAGCTAATTCTGCAGTAACGTTGTGTGTCATCACTCCTTGGATCTACGTGGCATAAATCAGCTAGAGGGAGCTCTGTTGTTGAAAAAGCTGGGAGAAAAATTTTGTCCTATGGTGAAGTGGGACAAATGATGGTTTTGTCTGTCAGAAGCATAAAGAAAAATTCTCTTCAAGACGTGTTCTCTCAGTTTTATGATCAGGTTGCTCTGTCTAGCAGTACATTTAGAGAAAACCAAACAGGTCACTGGGTCAGCAAATATTTAGCTGAAAGGGTGCTGATGAACCACCAGTACCTACACCCTGCAGTACAGAAACACTGTAACAAACATGCAAGGCAGGAGCCTTGTATTTTTTTTTTATTTTTTTTTTTTAAGCATAGTAAAACAAGATGTGCAAAAAAGAGGCTGCAAATACGAACTTCCCACTAACAGAGCAGTTGTGTGAACATGGGATCTGTTGTCCAAAGGAGGAATCCTTTGGGTCATTATGGTACTGGTTATCCAAATCCACTTACATCCTGTTAAATCCTTTGCCTTGACAGACAAGCTGTGGTTTCTTGTCTCTTCGACCTTAAGGATGTATATCCTGAATTCCTTTTGGGTCTGTACAGAGGGAGTGGGGCTGCAGCCCCTTATATAAACTGTGATTGGTACAGATATGTTTTAATCTTAGGCATAATTTCAGGCTTGGTGTCTTGCAAGATGACAAAGAAAACTCAGCGCAGGTCCTACTGGGATGACACAGGGTGCAAACATCTCCAAGCTCCAGGCTCCAACATAGGGTTCATTTCAGCTGGGACAGCTGGTCTGGGATGCACTGCTATGGTGCTGCGGCACCTACAGCTGCTCCAGATTGTGCTCTAGGCCAATCCTTCCCTGAAACAGCTATCAGGGTGATAGCAGTTTTAGCTGTGTTAACAGCAGTATGTTAACAGTGGTGTTAAGCCACTGTTGACCTCCTCATCTCCTCAGCTGTGGCAAAGACATGAACTTCTAAACACCCATTAAAAATTCAAAAGAGGCGTTTAAATGGTGCCTCTCCCTCCCCAGGGGGCAGCAGCTGAAAAAAAATGCCCTGGAGTTCAAACTGAGTGCACATGTTGCCCTTGACAGGTGTAGTATTTCACAACCCAAGGACTTATTTTATTTTCTGAAGCATATTTTACTTTAGCTTCTGCATCTGGTCCATAAATGTAAAATATGCAGATATGGAAAGTACCAAAGGGTGCTTAATCGTGTGTAAATATTTCAATTAATTGACTTCCCAAAATTTGAAAGGGAGGGTTCTTTCTTTCTTTTAAAAGGTTTTGATGTTCCTGCTTCTTTTAAGTTGCATTCAACACTCAAGAGATGACCTTTAAAAGAATCACACTGGGTGATCCCATTGCATCAAGCAGCGAGACCCTATATCATCTCTAGTACTCCTAGGGAACCAGCATGGGGGAGAGATTTAGCCCAGCCACTTCAAGTTAATGGGTTATGTTCAACCTCATTTGTCTTCAAGACCTTATCTTCCATACTGAGCTTGTTTTTGAAGTTTTTTTCGTGCTGTAGACCTGTGGAATATTTATTCAAAACCACAGTATGCGCTTGCCCAGCTTCAAAGTCATTCATTCCACTGAACTTGAGATACGTAATTAAAGTAGGATCGTTTAATGAATGTGTGTGAGTAGTGTATTTTCCATCTCCTTAGAGGAAGTATCCCTCTGTAAAAAAATCGGCCAAGCAAAAAATAAACAAACAAACAAAAACCAAAACCCACCCCGCAAAAAAAACCCCAAACCCAACGAGTAAGAAATTTGCACAACAAGAGCTTGTATTAAAACAATCCTTTAACGCAACGAAGTCCAAATTCTTTCTTTACTTCCTCTTCAATGCATACATAGAGTCCACATCCTTGGATAGGCCTTGTTGTCTGTACTAGATGCAAGAGTACCTCTAGTACTAGTACATGAATGAAAGATATTTAGGGTAGCATGCGTCCCAGCTCTCTTTCTCCTAGCACATTTCTTGTGTTAGAAAGAAGGATCTGAGGCAGGAGGAATGGATGCTGGGGGTCCTGGTCCAAGCAGTAAAATAGGGCACAATCCTTAGCTCTCTTATTTTGAAAATATAAGCCTACTGAGTTAACAGTAAGCAAAAATAGGTGTAGCAGCAGATAGATAAAAAAGCAAAGATAGAAACTTTTGTTGGCAGTTAAGACAGTTTTACAGAGACTTCAGGATCAATCTTTCACCAGTGCTAGTGGTTCTCAAATCCAGGTGAATTTACAGTTCTTTGTAAAAATATTTACCCTCATAATGACAGTGCCAGCCGACTACAGTCAGCAAAGTCTGTAAGTAGCATAAGATATGCCAGCTGGGACTTTTACAGCAGTGAAGCTGTAATGTGTGTCTCCACAGGGAACCACACAGAGCACTGTTTCTTCACATTGTTTCTAAATTACCTTGGATCTCAGTAACATCAACAAGTGATTTACCATCAAATGTAAGGAGTGCAATAACAGAGCTTTTTGTGATGTCCTCTTCATTCCCTAGTGTGATGTCCTCTTCATTCCCTAGTAAGTGAGGATTCCTATTGGCTGGTTTAAACTCCAGCTTAACAATGTCCTCCTGCAGTTCCCTGCTCCAGAAACACTGTTAAGTGTGTCAAGGAAGGAACAAGCACAGCAGAATAAGTGTTGTGTTATATGTACAGCCTTTTTTGTAGACGGACATCTAAATACTTTAAGGATTTTTGGTCAAGTTCTTCAGATTTCTGGTCCATGACTGTCCTCTTTTCCTTTTCTTTTTTCCTTTTTCCTTTTTTTTTTTTTCCCCCCTGTCCTTTTGAAATACTTATGATAAAGAAAAACATTTATTTGTGCTGCTAGGGCTTGAAGATCAGTACCATACTGAAGCCTATATTTCACTGTCAGTACAGTGGCAGGACACCTCTATTTGCTTATGTCAAAAACATTTCAGGAAGTAGGTGACTATTATTGCTTAGATTGCAACAGGAACAAACAGTGACATAATAAGCATTGAAATATTCAAAACTTGTCCAATTGTGACCTCACTTTTAAACAAGTAAGAAATAATTGACACTGGTTTATAGCAGAAGATTCTGTTTCAGAAGAAAGACTTCAGAGAGCTGTACAGACATTCACAGCTGGAGTGGCAGTTACAGAAATAATTTATTGTGATCTTTTACATAGTTAGGCTAATGATTACCTGCAGAACTGAATCTCTCAAACAGGGCTGTCAGTAACTCTGCAAATGGTGCAGAAGTCCCCATTGCAAGTGCTGCAACAGCATCTTCGCTTGGATCGGATGAAACTCACTGAACTGTAGTTGAGGTGAATCCTTACAGCCCTAGTGATCCTACTAGGATTATATGCATCCTGCTCAGACCTATTAGCAGGACAACTACTCCAGCAAGTGTACAATCCATTGATATGGGCTATTTTTAAGTACCTACAAAACAGCTTTGAACTTCTTAGCTATGCACAAAAGACTGTCCTACCTTACCATTCCTACATACACCCAAACAGTTTCTACTGACTACTCAAATTTTCTTATCTATGCACAGTTTGGTCACCTCCTTTCTCTGCAGTAGGCACTGCCCAAGAGAGGCCTCAGAATTAGTCAGTTTATCCACCCAAAGTGTTAATCAAAACACGCTCCTAGTGCCTATCCCCTGGTCTGAGCCCAGGAGGGGCTGCCAGGGGAAGCCATGGCATTACTGGGAATCCAGCGCATGGAGAGATCCAGTACCAAATAGGCAGTCGCTTTGTGACAAGCAAGCTAGGAATTCAGTTAAGTAATTTGTCACAAATGAGTCATCTGTACAGAGACAAGCTGGGGAGTTCCTATCACTAAGCACTTCAGGCATGCACACAGGCACAGCCTTTGTATACCCAGCCCTTGTACACAACAGCCGCACCACAACTATACGGGAAGAACTTGAATTTCCTCCTTATACCACAATTATAAATTATTTTGCATGGGTTTTGCCACAACTGCCTTCAGAGAAAGTGCAATATGCAAGCATTACTTACTTTTCATTCTCTTTCTACCTCAGAGGTCTAATTTTCACAACAGCAGTGATTTGCTACCTTGATTTGCTATCCTGGTGACTCTTTGTAGCATTTCATCCCACTTAATAGAAAGGCAAAATAATTACAAACCAAAAATCAACTAATGAGGCTCCACACATGCCCAAAGCTGAACTACACCCTGTGAGAAGTGTATTGACACAATTGTCCCGCCAAAATCAGATGTCTTTACACTGTCTATAGGTTCTATTTATGTGTCTAAACAATGACCAGAAGTTGTGTTGGAAAGAATTGCAGCATAAGAAAGGCATAATTCAGCAAGCAGAATTAATAAACAAACAAACATACAAACAAACAAAACCCCACTGCCCCAAAGAAACATGGTACACTGACATTTTAGCTCACTTTTGCATGTGATTACATTTACAGATTGATGCCAGTTGTATTTCTGTGCACAAAGGTTAGAAGAGACAGTCCAAGTGACAGATAGCCAATAGATATATTTTTTCCTCAGTTAGATTAAGAGAATTATATCCAAGTACCATCTATCGATGAAGACATTTTAGACCAGTAAGACATTAAAAAGCAGCCTTGTAAACCTAATTTCATTTCCCTGTCTTTGAGCTTATGTTCACACAGATGTTCCCACTTACAGATGGCCAAACCCCTTCTGAAACAGTCAGTGAACCTAGATAAGATTTCTACCTAAATTAAGTAATCTCCCTGTTAGTATTCCTTGGAAGAATCCTTCTTATTACCTTTCAGTTTATAACTTACTTCTTTTATTTGGGGTTGGTTAGTTAGTTTATTTTTCTTCTGAGTTCACATCAATGAGCTACAGAAGCACCTATGTAGCCTTATTTTCTTTTACTTAACCTGTGTCATATGATTAAGATGTCACGTAAAATCCTTTTCCTCTGTTTCTCTGAAACCCTGGTACTTTTGGTGTGGTCTCTTTGAACCCTCCCGAAATTGCTACTAATGTCTGAGAATCAATAGCTGTAGGATTCCTGCTGTTTAGCCTTACATGGGTATTTGTCACAAGGTGAAACACAATAGCCCTCAAAGGACCTTGACTTTCATCCGAAAAGTCTTTCTTCCCTAATTCATTGTGGTTTTTAAATATCAAGTTCTTTTACATTAATGTTTCACTCCTGACAAGGGGCAACTTCAGGAAGCATAAAAAAGTTTAATTTCTACTCCCATAGAAAACCGGGGAAGTGAATAATTTTCTCAGCAGTTAGTCTGCTCAAATATTCACACAGATTTCAAAAGTGTCTCAGAGGGAGAGCTGGGAGCCAAAGTAGGAAATGGAGATTTCCTAGGCAAGGGGCTGTGACTAGTGTGGACCAAAGACTGAACTCACAGCAGAACTTGGGAGAGGAGAAGGCAGCACCTGGCTGTTCAGCCACTTCATAACTGTGGGAGTAGTATATTTTCATAAAGTCCATCTGGCAAAAATCTAAAATTATTCTGAAAATGCTGATGGCTTTTCCCCACCATTTATCTATGAAGCAAAAAAAATTCTCCAACACGTGTTATGAAAGAATTCAATGTATTCCAGACAGGCTTGATGTCACGTTGCAAATGCTAGATGCTCTGGACTGTCCAGCCTTTATCCTCTGCCAGCCTCCACCTATGGCTGTCATGTGTCCTGCTCCCTCTACCCCTTCCCTCCTCATTAACTTAATTTTCAAAAAAGTTTAATAATTCCTTTTCTTTCTTAGAAAAAGATTTCAGAAGAAGGAATAGAAGAGTTCAAACAATATCAATGCTTTATGGGGTATGCAAAATATATGTTTGCAAAAAAATGGCTGCAAAACCACCTAATGTTTCTTTAATAGCATTTAGTGTCACTAGGTAGAGCTGTGAAAGATTTTTTGAAATGGAGATTCAGCGGTTTGTGCCCACCTATCATCAAACTTGACACAGTTCTGATTCTTTCACAGCTGTTTATATCTTGGTAAGAACTTTTTTACTTTATGCTTTTCCCCTAAGAATGAAGGACCACTAACAGGGAATTTTGAAAAGAAAAGTTTCTCTTTGGTAAAAATGAGTCCCAAAGTCAGATTATCCAAGAAAAGGGACAATTTACTCACATAAAATTGTGTTTCTTTTCCAGAAGGCAGTAATTTCTTCCCTTCATCCTTTATTCTCATGACACTGTGGAGTTTTAGAGTTTATCTTTTACATTAGTAATCTAACAAAATGTTTGTAAAAACTGAATAGGCCATAGTACAAACACCTGCAGTTTGGAGATTATAGATATTAGCAAAGAATATCTTTTTGGTCCAAGTTTTTTCAGATATAAAAAGGACCTTTTTCACTCAGAGAAGTCAGTAGAAGTATAAGCATGGCTGGCTAAATAAATGTTAGGATATTTAGCAAGAAGTTGATCAACTAGTCTTCTACTTGCCAACCATTTGTGAATGATAACCATACTTTTCTTTCATTCACCTTTCCTTTGAGAAGCAAAATCTAAGAAATAATATAGAATAATCATAAAACCATGTGTCTGTCTGTGGTTTCACTCATCCCACAGATCTTCCTTTTCTTTTTTTTTTTTTTTCCTGGCTTTCACCATGGAGATCTAAGAAACTTTGGCAAAAATTTACATAGAAAACCATGGTCATTGATTGCCAGAATAACATCTCTGGAAAATCCACCTGCATTTTGTCATTAGGTTGGGACTAAGGCTGCTCTCCCCACCTCATGGTCTAGCCCATTTTTAGTCTGAGGTCACAGTTTACCCAGGGCACATAAGAGAGCTCGTTCAAGATTTTATTATCTTAAATCTTTTGAAGTTTTTGCACTAATGAACTAGAAACCACGGCTAAGTAAAATCAGCACAACTGTAAATACTGAATATTATTAATTATGTAAAAAAAAAAATTAATTTTTGAACAACTGTACAAGTCCTAACTATGAAGTTGCTTCCCACAGTTCAGCACTGAAAAAAATAGAATGCCTTTACTCTTTTTGTATACCTCACCTGTTTCTTCATAGTCCTGCTCATCTTCTCTACATACCTAGCAAATTTTTAAGAATCATATTACTATGTATTTGCCTTCTGTGTATACATTAAGCAATTGTGTTGATTAATATTTTTCTCGTACTCAAAACACCCTTTCTGGGTTAGCCAGGCCGCATGACGATTTCCAAGCAGACTGAGCATTGCTGTGCAGTTACTTGAAGCACAAAAAGGCTCTGAATCCTATTCCTTGTGACTAGGATTTCACAGAAAATTTACCTAGCACTGGTGTGGGAAGGCTTTGTTTGCCAATCCAAAGTTTTATTTAATTGCCACGGTACTCCCATTTTTTTTACTACTCAGATCTCTGTATATTCCATGGTAAATACTGATGTCTAGTGTCAACACAAAACTACCACTGCCTGTAAGATACTCATTTATACCAACTCATATTTCTTTACGCTACAGATAGGAATATTTTTCTGTATTACAAAACATAAAGCTCAGCTGAAAGCCTCTTCCGCTATCAAGACCTCTGGTTCCCTTTACCTACACTAGAATCTAAGGAAAATACTTTGAGGGGGTGATGTTTAAGTTTTCTGCTTTCTTAATTAATTTCTGGGGAATTAACAAAAATACCTCTTGTGTTTTGAAGACCCAGGAAAATAATCATAATATATAAAACTTTTTTAAAAATGGTAATTTATCAAGTTTATTCACTTTCTAGGTTTCAGTCATACATGTGATAAAGTGGTTCATTGTGCTAACTGCGTGCAAAATTGTAAAGATACACAACACATTGAAATGAAATTTTCCTTAGTCCATATCAAAAAAGTAGTTTTGCGTACTTATTGTGCTATTGAGTTCCTTTTCCAGGTTGCTGGTTTTATACAATAAAATGCTTTCTTATCCTAGTTCCTCAGGCCTGCTAACCAAAACAGGAGCATTCTTTCAATAAATTAATAAACTTCTACGATTAAAAAGCCAAATGAGAAGCACCTAGGAAAATTAGGTCTTTAAATGAGAATAAACTTCATCCATGCACTATTCACACTAAGAAAAAAAAATTCACTTGTATGTGTAACTCAGTGAAAGAATTAGGCTTTTTCATTGGTCTTCTTATAACTAGGAGCAAGAAAGTCCAGAGTTCACATAGAAATACTGGGATGGAATATAAAGTTTCTTAGTGCTATTCTTAGAAAGCAGCTCTTCAGTTATTGTAAATTTTTCTCTTTGTTATTAGTCAGTAGAGTTTTTGGTAACATGTATTTTCTTGAGCTTAGCACTGTTACTCTAATGTTGTAAAAACACCCTAAAGATTTAGAGTGTGAGTCTTTAATACCTTTTAGTAGCTGGAGGGATGACACAAGAGGAAAACAGATGTCCAGTCTTGTTCACAGTTGAAATAGCAGGATGTGACATCCTTCAGACACATAAGATTTCTTAAAAGTCTCTGTCTTCATGTAAATATTTAAACTAACCAGAAATAGGAAGGGGTTTGCTGTAAATCAAACATAAAGTAGGCTGCTGTCTGATCCTGACAGAAGCTGGCAGTGAGTACCAACCTTTTGTTTAACTCCATGGTCCTTAGTCCACAGGGAAGTGGTGTATCTCATGTTCTCTATAGTGGGTTCACGATTTGTCTTGGATGTGAAGATTTTTTTGCTTTCAGCATCCTGTGTGTTTACTAACATAAAATACAGTTCAGAGGAGGAAATGTCAGGATTGCAGAGGCTGGATTTAAAATTATTCACTGCTTTATTTCCTCTACCCTCTTCCCTCTGAGAGCATGTCCAAAACTGGCAGGAGGAGAGAAGGAAGAAAAGAAGAGAGAAACAGCTGAGGTATGCAGTAATTAGCAGGCAATTATATCAAACTTGTTAAAGATATTTGCAGCTATTTTTGCTGGCTAGTAGTAGGCAGAGAGAAGCAATTAGTCACAGAAATTGCTCTGCTCACAGGGCAAATACAAATAGCAACAAACAGACTGATTTCAAAACATGGGGCATCAAAGAATATTCTAAACACTGAATAACAGAATATATCATTAAAAGTCATTCACTCTTTACTAAAAAAAAAAAGGAAAAACAACTGGTCCTCCTTTCCTCCTTTTCAAGCAATAGTTATGAGATTCAGAGAGTATATATTGCAACTGTATGATTTACAATACAATTAATAGTTGGAAGATTCCTCATAAAGATACATCATCTTCTTTTTCATGTAACTGTTCTTTACTTCCAAGAATATATTAAGTCACATTAGTCCATTCTACCTTTGTTCCTAAAACAGGACATCATTTTTTGCTGTTTTACAGGATGAGGCAAAATTCATGACATTTTTAGTCCCCATGTGGAAAGTTACAAATTTAAGCACCTAATGAGTACATAAATTTACATTTCTGTATTTCAAAGAAACAGAACATTTTCTCATTTTTGTTTTCCTTAAAGACTAAAATTATATTCATTCCAATCCTGTCTGACATTAGTGTTTGTAATAGTGCTACCATTTTCAGTGAATTAACACAGAGCAAGCTTTAAATACAAAGTCCATAACCAACCAAAAATATCGGTAAGAGACTCAGCTGGGAGTTCTAATGATATAACTTTACCATATTGCAAATAGGAAGCCTGAAAAACCTGTATTAGAAAACTCCTCAGTTAAAGCAATCCGAGGACAAATAATCAAGTGACTCTGTGCCATAGGATTTGGCATGCCAACTGAAAACGCACAACAGATATTTGTTTGTTGGAGGTTTGGGATTTGTTCCTTTTCCTTTTTTTTTTTTTTTTTTTTCTCTTGCTAGATGATGTCCTTAACCACTATGAAAATAGAGGCGCGGTAACATTGCAGAAACAGTGACGTGAGAACAGCTGTAAAAAAGGCAAAAACTGCGTTGACCTTTCAAAGATATGGGCGGGGAAGATTTCCCCCCAGGCAAGCGGGGAAGGCCAGAAGTCAGGTAAGTATACCCATTTGTCTTGGGGATCACACAGAGGTACGTCTGCCTCTTGGGGGCCGCAGGAATCCGCCCTTGTTGTCTCAAGAAACATGGAATGCGGTTTCCCACGCTGGCCAAAAGGGGCTGTGCCAGGGGAGTGAGAAGGTGGAGCTATGAGTGAGTGAGGGCAACCTGAGAGTGCCTGCAGCTAACTAGACTCCAGGTGATACCCACCGACCCTGTGAATGGATTAACCGGGTGCTGGCTGCAGTTGCCCTGTGCTGCAAGTGGCTTTCAACGCTCACCCAAAACTCTCCTGCCCATGATAGGCACATGGAGCTGAAGGACACCACTCGTGATCACTCGGGAGTAGAAAATTTGGCCTTCCAGGTAAGCGTGGCTTCCTTTGCCTTGTGGGGAAGAGGAAGGGCTTAAAAACAATCAACAATGCTTACTTCAGTCCCTGAACAAAGAAAAAGCAGTTTCCTCTCTCTGCCTACAGATATTTTACAACACCCCACATGCTTTGCGCTGATACCCTGCCGAAGTGCAGTGCTCTTGTATAAAAACCTGGAGCACAATTGACACATTCAGGAGTAGGCTCTGCTTGTTGCCTTCATCTGCTGCCCAGTGTACTGGTATCTTTGAAAATTCTGACTCAGTAATATTTCATAGTTTGATGGGTCTCACAACTAGCTCATCCAGGTCTCCCATCTGCTGTATCAGTTGCTGCTTTTTCCTGAGGATAGGTAATTCACAGTTCTGTTGAAGGGGACATAATTGTTATGCAGCAGACACATATCTCATCAAAGCAAGGTATATTCATAATATGAGAAAAATGATCATGTAGTCACAATAGTCTTTCTTCCCCATGTAAAATAAATGCAATTGTCTTGTTCTGCTCCTAAGAAGAGCATAGAAAGGAGGTAAGGAGACAACCCAGAAGGTTCTGCATATTACGTGCTTAAGGTAATGCTAACAGCCATTTAAAAAAATGCAGATTTCAAAAGCGGAAACATCAAAAAAACAGTTAACTAGTTATTGCTTCTCAGTGCCCAGCATCCCTGTGCTTTCATAGGAACTAGAGCAGGGACAAACAGAAATTTGTGAAACCACTGCCAGGTTGGTTCACTGTATGTGTTACTTAAGGCAGAACAAGTCGGGGACAGACAGTGGCTCCAAAGAGTGCTGTCTTAGCACAAAGTAGCCTTTCCTCTCCTCTGCAGCCTCTGATCCTGACGCTGCCTCCAGCTAGCATGAAGGGTAGCACGTAGCGGGTGTGAGTATCAGCTATTCAAATAACACAGAAAGGTCTTTGTAGGTGTTAAGCATGTGGAATATTACATAACCCCAATGACATCCAACCACTCTGGATATTTATTCATTGAGCTACAGAGACAGACAAGCAATAGATTGATTTGATAATCCGCCAGTCAGGGAATATTTGTGGAATGTAAGGGAGTAGGGGTCAAGTTCCTACTCCAGTCAATAGTTAATAATTCGCGCTAAGTGGACAGCTTCAAGAGGAGAGTGAGAGATAACTCTCTCAAAACATGATAGCCCGGTGGTAAGGGCACTCTCTTGGGTAATCAGAGCGCCCTCAACACATCTGCGCTTCAGAGCAGATAGACAAGCAGTTTGAACCTGGGTCTCCCTCAGTTAAAGTGAAGGAGATAGGAGATGGCTTCATCCTGGATGTGTTTTCACACAAAATGTGTGCATAACATAGTGCTGTCAACTTCCAAAATCTGTGCTCACAAACCCATTGCTCACCTGGGCAACGGGCAGGGAGTGCAGGTGCTTCCTTTCCTGTCCTTTGCAGAGGTTTGCAAGAGCCTGAAAATCCCCTCTTATTTAAATAATTCAAATGACAAATCACAGACAGTGTCCAATAATGAAACATGAGACCTGAGTCAGGTTTTCTGATTTTTTTTTTTTTTTCCTGGAACACCAGAAGGTATTTACATTGTCTATCTCTGACTCAACATATAAGTCACTCCCTAGTTAAAATAAGACACAGGAGGAAACAGGTAAACTTCTGCATATAGAAAAATAAATCACTTCACAGTAAAAGCCACTGAGAAAAAAATAATACCGTACTTTTTTTCCCTGTTTTCTTCTATTTGAGATTTTCTCGCACAAAGATTAAATGCTTTTCTTCCTCTAGGATACGGTGTCTTATGGTATTAAACAATGAGTTCCTTCCCTAAATCACAAAATACAAAAGTGTTCTGGAAAGGGATAAATTTAAGAATTTTTAAGTATCAGTGAGGGATGGCACTCCAAAGGTACCTTCAGATGTACCTGAGCCATTTAATGATTAACTCAGAAAGGCATACTAAAAATAAGACAGGGACAAAGTAACCCCAGGTTAGGTAGTTTGTTTTATAAAGTAAATAAATTAAGAAAACAGCTCTGAAGAGGTTGTGATATAGAGTAATCTGCCTTTTGTCTAGTTGTACAAATGTTCAAAGGTGGATAATTATTTGACCTCTTCTCAATTTCACATTGGCTATTGATATTTAAACACATACACCCTTCTGTAAGAGGGTAAGATTTTCACTGCATCACAGAAGCAATAAACTTTTTCAGCTATACTCTAGCAGATCCTCAGAAATCAGTTAACCAATGTTAACTTTCAGAGAACGCGTGCATCCATGTAGCATAAAGTTCTATTAACACCGCCAATTACATTTTTAAAAAAATTGCATGATCTTCTTTTGTACATTATGCAGATTCCACTTGAACTATTTACAGACATATCTTCCAAAACTGCAGGTCCTGCATTATTGCCTTGTGGTAAAGCCAGTACCTGGGAGGCCCAGAAGCAACTTTTTTACCTCATTAACAGCTCAAAACAGTCCCAAAAGCAAATAGATAACAGGACCCAAATTTGCAGCTCCGCTGTATGGCTTTCTGTCTTTCTTTTTGACATTAGGGACATCTCAGTTACTGACCCTGCCAGCCATCTGGGTGTGTTACAAAGAGTAAACTTGTATTGATTTTAAGACACATGGGTTAAGATACACAGCCAGTCAAACACACTCCTACCCTTCTGTGCAATGTATCCAAATAAAACCCAGATGCCGCTGTTAACACCTACATGCTAAACTTACCTGCTTTAGATGCTACCTCATAGCTAGAATCAACAGATTGCTGCACTGTTTATACTGAGACATTCAGGTTTTTAAAAATTTTTCCTCTTAAATATGCCATGTAATTTAAGGAACCTAAATCCTTATCTTCATAGTTTCATCACTATTCAGAAGATTATCCATGTTAAGTGTCTACATGCCAATGTAATACATTCTGTATCTGTATCTACAATAATGTCATACATAATGTACATAAACACTACTGAGTCTCTTGCATTCAACGTGGTTCCATTATCTTCTCTCTCATGGCACCAGCTGGGGAATTGCTACAGTTGCCCACAGAATTTCCTGCTCAGAAACTCTGCAGCACTAACAGTAACCCTAAAACTGAGATTGGATTTACCTAGCTTGTGTTTAGCCCTCATTTAAGAGGCAAAGATGTTACCTAATCGGTTCTGATGATTCAGATCTCTGCTAATGATAACATTAAACAACAAGTCACACTTAACTCCTCAAGGAATGATAAGAGCTGGCTCATAAAAAGGAACAGTAGGTGGGATGAAAACTCTCCCTGACTTTTAAAATTAAATCAGATGTAAAAATAAAATAAATATAATGCAGAGGGAAGATAACAGCTAATAAATATTTATTGGTCACTGGCCTCCTATTGTCAGTTTTATGATGCACTAAGCAGTCCATATTTGTTTCTGTAGCAGAGCACATCATGCTCTTAAGAAGCTGATTTGAGGAAGACTCCCCTTTAAACTCTGCCTTTTACTCAAGCTTCATAAGGACATTGGTAATGCCATTAACAAGCAGCTTTTGTAGTCCATATCATTCAAACAAGCTTATAACATATCCTGACATTGCCTTTTATTTCTGTGTTTATTGCCATTCTCCATGGCTTCCTAGATACTCTTGTCTGGTTGTTTAATTAAGACCATAGATACTATTAAGAATTTATACTTAATGGGAATGATTGTTGTGATTTCCCTTGGAAGTTATGAAGGTTTTGTACTGCGTAACTCCACTGGCAGGAAATTATGCAGTTCTTTTACACATTTTCAAAACTTGCTTTTCAAAGCTTTCCAAAGCCATGCTTGTTTTAAAGAACTTTAATTGTACAAATAAACATACTGCTCNATTGTACAATTAAACATACTGCTCCGTCTCTTACAAGAAATAGTGAAGTTAGTCATACCTTTAAGTCCTTTTCTTCTCAGGCTAAGTAAATATTCCTTATGGAAACCTGTTTTAAGATTCTTGTCCTTGTCATCCTCATTGTGTTCCTGTTTGCCATCAATAGATGCTTTGAATGCCATAATTGCAGGGGTCATGTGCACCTTGCTATCTTCACAGAATGTGCAGATGTTTTTTCCAGTTTTGGTTTTTCTGGATTTTGCTTTCCACTTCTCATATATTTTACTTGCTCTGAGAGCAAAAGAATTTCCTTCCTTTTTTTTT
>VXBO01009879.1:119679-142701 GCA_013400135.1 Rhinoptilus africanus
TTTTTTAATGGCCAGTTTGTGCCACTCTATCATTTTAACTTGTTTATCCTGCATTTCAGGATACTATCCAACTACCCTACTCAAGACTGACAACTTAGGCTTCTAAAGAAAACCACTAATGTACTTAGAGATGGGTGAGCCTAATTTGCAACATATTTCAAAACACCTAATGAAGATTTAGCCAGTTGAATTTAAATCTGGCAGTACATGTTTCTTATCTGTTGTCTCTACAGCTCATTTACTGTAGTTTAACGCATGGATAATGAATATTTATCCCTCCTGCACTGTACACTGAATTTTATTATTTGGCAGGAATTTATGAATAGTATGATTATTGATGAAAAAATTTCTCCCTCAATATTTAAAATGCATTTAAACTCCTTCAAGATCATGATACTGTGGCCAGCAAAAGGTAGTACGTGGGGGAAAACTTAGATGAATGCTCTTCAGTTACACTGAATATTAAAGGAATAGCAGAGTTTTGAACTGTAAATCAGATGGCTTCATTTCAACTGACTGAATGCAATTTGAAAACCAAGGAAATCCAGCATGATAACTTAAGACACTTGCTTTTGAAGCTTCCATTTTCCACAGAGTTCCTTAAGTACCCTGATTCTAATCTCCAAAGCAAGTGTAATGATCCACCTTTAAACCATAAACAGCTTAAGCAGCTGCCTGGAAGCTCTGATAGCCAATCTGTTTTTATCACTAACCAGCAGTGGAAAACCATGTACTCTAGAGGGTGTGCTGCCAGATAGAAGTTATGCTTTCTTTGCAAAACCTGTGTTCTCTTGAAAGTCAGGGAGGAGATAGGAAGGGAAAGTCAAAGAAAGTAGTTACACAAAAAGACTTGGCAAATTAACTGCTCATCTAGAGGGAACTAAACAAACATAGTACAAGCCTGTAACTTACAAGATAGCTCCATGCCCTTGCCCTTTAATCAAATATTTTATAAGCAGGAAATTACAATCAGTAAAAGTACAGCAGAGTGCGAAAGCAGAAGCGCAACTACTTAACGCTTTTCGTATTGTCAACATTTGAAGTAGATAGATCAACTCTGTAATCCTTCAGGTGTGGCATAAAGGCAATAGTATTTTCCTATCCAAGCTTCTCTAATTTGGTTTTGACTTCCTGCTTCCTTATGTCGCTACGTTGTCGCTAAATGAGAGTTTTTCATCCAGTGTGCAAGAGCCAATCAGCACACTGATTCAAGGTATTTCGTTTCATTTCAGTTCTGCAGAATCAGTTGCTGGGCATTGAACAACAGACAGCACACCACGCGTTTCCAACCACCCAATATTTATAACAATAAAATACAGCTGATTGTTTAATAACAATTCATTCACCACTCCTAATTATACATATGCATTTAAAACATTTGGGGAGGTTACCTGATTCGCATGCTCATTATTCACATAAGGATGTGTATTTTAGCATTATAATTACCCAAAGGATACACTCTTGGCTAGACTTTGGTCCAGAAGTTGTATTTTTTGCTATCTTACCTTTAAATCAGCAACTGCAAAAGAACACTTAAGACACATTGTTTTGTTTGACATTCCATTGAAGGCTAGGTACATTCCCTGATGTCTCAACCACGTCCCAACCCAAATTTCTTTATAAACTTTTAACTTTGTTCTTTCAATATGAACTACAGATTGAGTAGGTTCAGAAGTGGCTTAGCATATTACTGTACCTGGCCTGCGTTCACAGGAGGGCTGTGCTGGCTTAAGCTGGTTGACTTGTCCCTAAGGCTTGAACTACCATTTTCTGTTGCAATGTTTTGCTCTGTAGAGGTTTCTAGGGAGCAAGTGAGGCAGAAGCTTTTCTGCGTGCTTTTCTGCTTGTGCTGGATGCTCAGGTTAGCCATCTGCAACAGCAGGTGATAAGCACGGACAGACTGACATTTTGGTGAGGAGTTCCTTCAGCAAGCTCAAAAAGACTCTAAGCAAATAGGAAAAGGGAACAGGATGTTTTATTTGTCACTTGAATATTGCTATTCTTAAATTAAAAATAATGCTTTTTCTTCAAGGGGTAGGGTTAAATAGCATGCATTTTCATCAAACAACATTTAAAAAAATGTGTGAACGGGAAGATGAAGAGATTGTACTTGAAGAATTAGCTTTGAAATATACCAAAATTACTCAGCTTCATGACACTTATTCAAAGACTGTTTTAGTCAACAAGTAGTCTCTTACTGAAGTGAACTTGTTATCACTAGTAATTAACCAGTTTCTACTAATTTTGGAATATGCCAGAAATGAGTGCTTTTTATGCTTGTAGAAAATAACACAAATCTATCATTCTGCAGTGTGGGCTATTTAGAGTTCCAGCAATCTTGTGATGCTCTTACTAGTTTTCTGTTACATTA
Organism: Rhinoptilus africanus; assembly: GCA_013400135.1. Taxonomy (NCBI): domain Eukaryota; kingdom Metazoa; phylum Chordata; class Aves; order Charadriiformes; family Glareolidae; genus Rhinoptilus; species Rhinoptilus africanus. Next base: position 122,051 of record VXBO01009879.1, read on the forward strand.
CTCATACATTCATATATTTTAATTACACTATAAATGAAACTCTTATGTAATTATTGCAGTTGAACAGTGGGTTGGACAAAGTGCCTTCTAGAGTTTTCTTCCAACACAAATTATTCTGTACTTCAGTAGCTTGTAGACAGCAGCTTTCATGCTTATTGTTTTTCACATGTTCACTTACAAAAGTCCCAAGAAATCTCTGCTTTTTCTTGCTCAGCAGCAATCATAGAAATCTTCAAAGAGACTATCCCTATGGTGTGTGTGTCGATTACTGAACTATACCACTTCAACTTCACTATGGTGTCACGTATAATATTTTTAATATATTACGTCTCAATGCTACTGTTAAGCACTGCTTCCTGTGAATATGTGGGGTTTTTTGCACTATATGCAGTGTCTCTTAGAGGCTTTAATTGTTGACTGCAAGGCCAGCTATGGTAAACTCCTAAGGCAGTATAGTTAGAAGGCAAATGAGTAATAAAGCTGCTTTTTAAGAAATATCTCCCTCTTAAGGCAATGCAAAGATACTCTTCTCTTAGGAGGAGACTAGCTGGTGTATTGGCATCTGGTTTATGAGGGCCACAGCAGGTGAATCAACAGCCTCTTTTTTCTCCCTCCTATTCGCCCAGACACACAAGATTCCAGAAACACTTTCACTGAAATGTATTTTTTGTGAAGTTTAGAAGCAGAGTAATGAGAACATGGTACTGAAAAGTGTTCTTGTCGCCTCTGAGGTTAAGTTTCCTCTAAAAGACAAAATTTAATTTATGTCTAGTAGTACTGTTCATTCCTGCCTTTATAATAATTTACTATGATTAAGCTTATTTTGTATTATTCATTTGGAAATGATAATTTTCTTAGAAGGCTAAATGTAGACACTAATTTACTGATGTTATTACCATGTAAATGAGACACCTGATGCAATAAAAGACAGTGAAATGACTATACTCTAACTGCTCTTATAAGAAACCACCGAAACATAAAGCATTTATATCAATTGCAGATATAAGATGTCTGGCTAAGTTGCTTTCTTATCAAACCAAAATAAGAACTATCTTTCCAAGGATCATTCAAAAGAAAAAATGTATGCTTCAAGATATTAAGAAACAAGAAAACTCAGCTTCAGAACAGAAAAAAGAAAAGAAAGTAGAAATAGTGGAGCTGGTTATGGCTGTCTTCAACTCTCAATACACTCTGATAAAAGGTATACGACAGAGAATTAATGTAGTAAAGCTAACTGCTCCCTTTAAAGATATTGAGTGTTTTACTTGAAGAGCAATAGAAGTACATATTTTTAAAAAACATGGATTTACTGCATATGTATTACTAGATGGAGTAAATGTATCAGTAATCCGGGAAAGGCCCAAATAGGCCATTTTGCTGCTGGAGGGGAGAAGGGCTGGATTTTTGTAAACTTGAGGCAAGAGGCAGCACTGCGAGGACATCAGTTTGAATCAAGAAAATAGCAGATTCGCACTAGTTGAGCACCATCCATAACTGACAGCTTTGTGTAATAATGCAGGGACTTGAACACCCGAGCTCTGTACACTGAGTTTCGGGCTCCCCTGCAGCAGTAACATAAAAGTTGTAAGCACAGTCATTGGAGTATAAACCAGTTCTTACTGCACATGAGAAAGACTTTCAGCTTTTGTTTTGAACTGATAGAATTTCTGGTTTTGCCATGCCCCAGAACGACAATGAAGGTGTGGATATTATAAACCTGAAAGGTCTTGGAGACAATTCACAGAGAATCAAGAATTCACAAAATAAGAAAACTGTACATACTAATCAGGTATGGTTTTTTTCTTTTTTTTTTTTTCCTTTTGAATAACCTTATGTAAATTCATAAACCTCAACTTCAATGTCAGTAATTGGCTGTGATAATACATCCAAGACAGGTATTTTAACAAAACCTGAATTGATTTAAAATTCATAAACTGATAGGAAAGCGACTTCTGTTCTCAGAAATGCATTAAGTAGAAAAAAAACCACAGAAAATTGACAGGACATGTAGGATTGAGGAAAACGTTTTCTAATGTCATAATGGCTCATGCAAGGTACTGAAGAGGCATCAGAAATGGTGATCAGAGGGAATACTATGTATAAGAAGTTGACATAGAAGCATTTTCTCCTGAGAAGCTGGAAAAAGAGAAGCTGGAAACCTTGAGTTTAGTGACACAATCCTTTGGTCAGATAAGACATACATATTATTAAATATCTACTCATCCGAAACAGGAGAAATTTCAGACAAACACAAACTGGAGGAAACAGCTCTGATGTATACTGACCTGAGAAAGAAGAGGAGAATACAGTACATATGACTTCATAATAAACAAATCCGTTTTGGCTTCTTTTGACTGTACATTAGTTTAAGCCCACACAGTATCTCACTATGAAGACATGAGAGTAAGGTTAAAAACAACCCACAGATATTTTACTAAGTGTCACATATTAAAATTTTCATATCCACACTCCAGAAATAATCTGCTACTCTGAAAGTTCCATTAAAATCTTGCAGTACTTTCCTGCATTGTAATCATATCTACTTACCGAATTTGGTAATGTTACTTGGAGCAGCACGTAAGAAACAGAGGTTTCCTGATACTGTGGATGTTATTTTCTATCTTCCAATGGTTTTTGGATGTGATCAGATGCGGCAAAGGCATGCTGCCAAAGAAACACATCTGCCCTCAAAGCTGAAGTGATTCTAGATTTACAGTGATGGAAAGGATCTCTGGGACTGTTCTGATATGCACTCCTGGGAGCTAGAATGGGATCTGAGATCCTAGGAGAAGAAGGTGTATACAGTACCTATACCTTCCTATTCAAAAAAGCCATCAAAAAGGAAAATGTCAAAACAAATAGGAGTTTCAGAACTGACGGAAACTGTTTAAAAATGAAGAAAAGTAGTGGCAGTCCCTGAAAGACTGATTTTAAGAAAAAAACCTAATTTCACACTGAAAAGGTTCAGCTAAAAATGTCAAGGCACTACTTTGTGCAAGTGTAATAGAGATACATATACCAACACTGACACTTTCTCAGGCACGCTGTGACTGAGGCAGAAGAGTTTATTTTGAAACTTTGCAGAGTATGGACTTCTCTGTGCCTCTGCTGGTAGCAGTCCACGCATTCCACACAGCCCTTGGGTTAGCTTCAGGGAGGGCCAACACTCCCCAGGAGACAGATCTGATATCATGCCCAGCTATGAAAATAAAGAAGTTTAGATCCACTCTCCCTTATCCTTGTGTATCTGCACAGTTAGACACAAAGTGATCTTTGAATTCTGATTTTCTTAACGCTTTTTAATGTAGCTATAGGAAAGCATTTGTGATAATAAAATAGTGACATAATAATATTCTGAGCATATTTAAATACATTGTAGACAATGTGAAAAGATGTGGATTGATGCTTTTCATAAGGCAACACTCAAAAGAAAAAAATAGGTTATATTCTCAAGACAAACAGTATATTTCACAAGTTCAAAGAGCCAGATTCCAGGCCGTCGGTGTTCCAGGGGAGCTCCTTGCCTGCAGAGGATGCTGTGGCATGGGGGAAAGCGATGGAGGAGCACTGGCCTGGACAGCATATGAAAAGGGGGTGCTGGGGAAGGTGGTGGAAATGGAGTCAGGAGGTGTGGGACGTGAGCTTTGAGCCATGACCAGGAGAGAGGACATAGTGCTATGGGGAGCACAGCTGCTTGCAAATGTGGAAGTACGGCTCTGTGACCCAGAAGACTGGACTCTCCTGATTTATAGTGTAGGTTCAAAAATCTGCTAAAAGCACTGGCATGCAATATAACTCAAATTTAAGCCCAGGAATAAATGATATTTCGGTACTATCGGTACTCAGTGTCCATCAGGTGAGAAGCCCACCTCCTAGAGCCACTGGGAAGAATGGTCCCATTTACTAAAAGTAATAGCAACCTAGTAGTCAGCAGCGTCTGAATTTTTCAGGTTTGCTTTATTTCACAGCCAAGACCAAAGAGATAAAGAAATGGAGCTTAGCAAAAACTTGGCGGTAAATTACAGTGCAGGTCCCCAGAGCCACGCGACTCCCATCACCATCACCCCCCTTCCAAAAACTGCAATCAAGAGGACGGAGAGACTCCTGTCCATGTCGTGCTAGGCTTCCTCCTAGGGGAATAAATAGTGGCTTCCGTGTACATATTCCTCTGCATCATTTTAATTTTGCCTTTGAGCTGGTTCAGGTTTCTCACTAGGAACTAAATGTAGCTAAAAAAAAACTAGTATAGGGCTTTCCGGGACTTTTGGTGGCACCTGCAGCAGGAAAGCCAGACTGAAGGCCGGGGACAGGGCAAGGCCTGTGGTGGACCTTGCCTCACACAGCATCTTGGGCTTACCACAAATAATAGCGACGGGAAAAGAAAAGGAAAACTCGCCTGCAGCCTGCTACCACTCCGAGCGGCTGGGCAGGATGGGCTGGCTGCTCTTGAGAGGGTAGGACATGACCAGCAGCTCAGGAAAACACTGTCTGCCTTCATCGTGGTCCTGGCCAGACACCTGAGGGCAGGCCATGCCACTCCAGCACAGCGTTAGAAGAAGGAGGCTCCAGCACGGCGCCCAGGCCTCCTGCGGTTATGCTGCTCCCGCCACCATCATGGAGGTACGTATGCCTGGGAGAGGGGCTCTCCTGCTGCCCCTCCGGACCGGGCCAGGCTGGGCACAGCAGCCCCCCATGGGTGCAGCGCCGGGGGCCGTGCTGCCACCGGCCGCCCCAAGGATGGTCCTCGAATACGGAGAGGTCAGATGGCAGTTGTTCAAAAGCTTTAATGCCACCAGATTTATGTGGATTCAGGAAGCGAAAAGGTGCTTTCCTGATGAAATTGTGCTAGCTGGCTAAATTTCAAGTTTCTGTCACAAAGGCCATTGATGCTACACCTCTTTAGACTATTGTCCTGTTACCTTTTCTCAGCAGCTATTTGTAGGAATAAATATATTGGCTTTGGTGAATCTTTAAAACAATAAGCCTCCCACCTACCCCAATTCAACCATTCTCCATACATAACATTTCCACCTTATTAAAGTTTTGCAAGGAGAGAAGCAAGAAAAGCAGGGGGTCCTCAACAGGAGGAGCTGGGCAAGCTGGCTAATTGGCAGCTCTAGCATTCCTACCTGCAGCTCTCACTTCTGGGCATGTATGTAGCAGTAATCTCTATGGGGATCTCTTCAATTCCAAGTAATACTGGTATTCCACCCAACCCTTTATTTCCCCTTTCAAAACGATGTGGATGGCTTGGGAAAGTTCACAGCTGTGGTCTAACCGGCGGGTTTGCCTGATACAATCACGGGGTTGGTGGCAGACAGGAGAGCTGGAGCCACCTGCTCAGTGCAGACGGGAAAGTCTCGAGACTGCTTCAGCCATCTGCCAGCGGGGATCTGTTTTTTCACACTTTACTTAACAAGCATGCACCCTTCTCACAGCCTCGGCACCCCATCTGTTTTCCAGGAGGATGAATACATCAATATTGAGAGTGAAAACAAATGTGACTCAGTAGATGATGAGCAACCGCGCTTGAAAGGGTAATGTCTTTTGGATGAGTAAGTTTTCCACTCACTTCGCCCTGGTTTAAGCAATAAGCTGCCGGTGTTTATGCTTCTGGAGCAACAGCTCTAAATTTCACTGGCATACCCCAATGCTACACAGACCTTTGTCTTGCCTAGCAAATTGTGTAATACAGAAACACATTGTATTTAAAATTATTGTATCTTTCAACTGACATGTGTGATTGTGGAACTATCATTTCAAACGATAGAAGCAGTATTTTTTCTTTTTCTACATTAACTACTTTTCCAATGTTTCCATAAGAACCTTTTTTGAAGAGAGGTCTTAAACAGTGATCTCTTGTAGGAAGTTAAAGATTCACTATTGTCCTTCAGTTTGCATAGCTATTTACCCCAGTGCAAAATAAGAATAGAATAGCTGTAAAAGAAGCCATTTTGATGGAGCAGAATTTTTACACTTTGTTAGCACAGATAGCAAGCCACCACACACACCTACATTTTACTTGAGGATTAGGGGGGTTTTGGCAAAAACTATAAACCCTGTATAAGACATTTTAAAAATTAACATACAATACTTAAAAATTATATTTTAATGTCTTAATATTTTTCCTTCCTACCGAATCTTCATATAAACCTTCCTAGAAATCTTACTGTATTTTTCTCCCTGATTTCAATGACTGCATTCTGCTCTACGGCACACCATTTCAGTTTTGAACCTGTCTTTCTATCAGCCAATTCTAGCAACTCACCTACTGCTTATCTCAAATAGGAGTTTGTCTCACTCAAATTGGAATACTTGGAAAGATGTCGTACCTGTACAAATGATGCACTTATATACAGTAGTAGTTGTGAAGATCTTAATTATGGTTTCAAGTTGTACATACAGAAATTAAAGACTTGTTAATATGATCAGATTTATTGATGCCATCATATTAAAATACTGCTTCAAAAATCTAGCAAAACTATTTAGAAGTCATTTAAATAGTTTCTCATTTCTCCTCTCTGTTCTTTGGAGATTTGTCATTCCTTTAGCAGTGCATAACATGAGACACTTTCTTGTTTAAAACATTTAGGGTCTTGTCTAGCAAAAATAAAAGCTGTGATTTCATAGATCAAACATCCAAGTTTGATAAGCCTCTCCAGTGGCAGGTGTCCAGCTTTACCCAGAAGTAAGCTAATCAATTTCAAAGGCAACTGTTGGCACCCAAATGGCTGCACAAGGTTAGCAGAGTCTCTCCGCCTCAAACCTGGTGCCACAGGAGTCACTGGACAAGAGGCATCTCTGCACAGAGATGAATTGAATTGTGGCAGAGATGAAGCCCGTATGTTTTTTATTTATTTGTACTCCCATGGAGAGCCGAGGGCTAAATGAAGTTTAACTCACAGGGTTTTCTGTTCCCGAGGTCTCCTTGCTCTTCCATCAGCAGTAGACACCGTTGCCCCTGGCAGTAAAAGCTCCTCATAGGCTGTAAGCTCAAGAGCACTTAGCTCTATTCTGATTACATTCAGGATACGGCTTGTTCTGTGCTTTCCGGGTATGCACATGGTTTTGTACTTTGTCTAGGTTTTGTGTTGAGCACCTGACAAGGTCAATGGTATCTATACCAAGTTATTTTTTGCTAAATTAGCTCCTATAAGCAGGCACTAATGTGATCTAATGTCTTCCTTGTACTTCCTCAAAAGGGGCGTTCTAAAGGCATGCCTTAATTTTGAATGCATCATCAATTTCTTTCAACAGATATAATTGAATAGCCTTGGTTTGAGACAAAACCCCTTTGAAAGATCAGTCTGTTGACAAGGATTCACTACATGTGCAAGGTGTTAATATCCACTTATAGAGTATGCGCAGGCCAGAAAAAGGATTTCTGAGTTGCAAAATGCAAGCAAGAATAATTTTGGCATATGCAAATATTTTATATTAAAGTTCTCCTTTAAGGGTGCTTAAGTGATACTTGCTTTTTCAACATCTTTGGTTAAGTAAAAGCCATTAGCAAAATGTTGTACTTTAAGCCTATAGGGCCAGCTTTAAGAAAATAATTTTTCCTTAGCAAATTAATTAGGTTTCATAAGAAATGTTTTTTTCTGCCACCTTTCAGAACTGAGCTGCATGTTTATGACAAATATGCCCAAACATTTAAGATATCCTGCTACCAAAGTGGTAATCACCTAAATTAATAAATTAACAAGGGAGAGAGAGAGGTTAGAGCAAAGAATAGATTACAAGGAATTGTAATCTTAGAATAATGATTTTAAATCCCAAAGGACACATAAGAAGCAGAAACAGATAGTAGTTAATATTTTTTCCTTTTTTTTGATTGATGGATGAACTGTAAATTTGATAAAGTCACTCCAGCTTATTCATGCATCTGTCTCTCATTTCTCCTTTCATTTCGTGTTGTATCTAATCTCTCTGCTGAGATTGGATAGATAACTTAATGTTCTAACAAGGAAAAAACCCCATGAGCTATGATTTGTGAGGCAACAGGAATTCCCAGAACTAGAATTGAAGTATCAAAAGCAATCAAGATTTCTCAGAGACCCTGTTACTCTTTGTACCGGTGAAGGAGCATGTTTGTGCTCTGCTGTTCTCGATGCTGATATGAATTAAATTAACATTCCTTGTTTCCCTCCAATTTCTTCTAAATTAATTGGGCTTTTTTTTNATACAGAAAAGAAAGGTATTCATGCTGAATTTTGGTGTGTATCTGACTCCAGCTGCATCTAGTATCCAAACAAGTACAGTCTGGATAACTCGCATCTCTAAATATAACATTGTCTTTATAGACTGCAGGGTGTGAGGTACCACTTTAGAGAAACAGAGCTGTAGCTGTGGTTCTGCTTGCAATATAAGAGGATGTTTATTACCTACAGCTTTTGTAACTGAAACACATCCATATCACCAGCACACTTAACTATGGAAATCTGTGTTGACTTACCTCCTTTAACTGCTATTTCCCTGCATTTCAGCCTCCCTCATAAAATCACTCTGTGTTACCCTTAATGAGATGAGAAAAGAACGGAGATGAAGTATGTAATGATTGGAAGAACAGGTGCTAGAATAGGACATTCAAACACAACAGAGCGCTTTAGCTTCCATGAACTGATGAGTCTTAGATGAAAAGTTAATGTAATTAACAACAAAATTTTCAAATCATAGAATCATTTAGGTTGGAAAAGACCTTAAAGATCATCAAGTTCAGCCGTTAACCTAACACTGCCAAGTCCACCACTAAACCATGTCCCTAAGCACCATGTCTATGTGTCCTTTAAATACCTCCAGGGGTGGTCACTCAACCACTTCTCTGGGCAGCCTGTTCCAATGCTTAACAATCCAATGTAAACCTACCCTGGTGCAACTTGAGGCCCTTTCCTGTCTTCCTATCACTTGCTCCTTGGGAAAGGAGATCAACACCCAACTCACTACAACCTTCTTTCAGGAGTTTATCCAGAATATCCAGAAACACCTATGTGCACTGTAATAAGTTTTTAGATGAATATTGGTTATTTTTCACTCATAAACGCAGTCTTAGCCCTTCACAACTATAGCAACACTACCCCTGCACATAGCAATGCTGGGCTGCCTGTATTAGCAATCTGTGGGTCTAGTAAAGGGCACTGAATCTTTAACTACCCACCCAGTTTGTACTAATCTTGTTAACAGACCTCCTCATGGAAAAGATGTACTTCAGAGGCTAGCAGAACTGGGGTGCTATCTTCGGTCCATTAGATGGCTGATGGATTGGCCCATTAGATAGCTGACAGATTTTCTTTTTCACTTGTCCAACACCAAACCAAAGAAGTCGCTCTGCCAAAGCTTTGCAGATCTCGGCATGATTTTCTTTGTCACTTTGGGATACAAATCTGACCGTTACCAAGTGCAGCATATGCCAGTGGAGAAATTCTGATCAATTTAACCTGATATTCCTGTGCAAATTGCTCTTCTTTTTTATCTACAGCTGAAGTTTCTGTTTTGTTTGGGTATTTTTTTTATTTTCCTAGGCGTTTAGAAAAGAAATATGATAAAGTCTGTGACTTTTGCAAGAAACATAAGACCAGAATTCGCTATATGACCTATGGAATTTTAATAACAGGTACAGTATACTGCAGCCAGGGTTGCTGAAGCATTATTTATTTACCTCTATGAGATTACAGACTGTCCCTGTCTTCTATCTGACAGAATAACTCTTGACTGTCTTAAATGTATTTCAGATGAGGTAAAACTGAATTTAGTCCCAGAGAAAGCTCCAGATAACAAAACTTCCACTCCTTCCCAGACGTAACAAAAACACAGATCTTGCTACATCATTCTTCCAACATGTTTCCACTCTGACTAGCAATTACATTTGGATAAATGTAGTAGTTCAGTCTTTGTGTTTCCTCTATTATCTACCCCATCCTAGAGACCTGTTAAATTTCAGTTTTGTGAACTTGCCCAAAACCATGTAATCACATAAAGAGTCAGGCTCCGACTTGGACTGAACTGAAGTTGACAGGCTAGAAATTAAATTTTTCTGTTCTGACCCATATCACTCGATATTTCAGCAAATGTTTGCAAGAGGTTTAATCGTTTGATAGAAGTTTGTTGTGGTTTGTGTCAGCATGCACTGCAAAGTCATTCAGATATTCTTCTTTGTCCCTTTGCTAATTATCCAGTGGGTTGTTTTGTTTCTGTCCACTTCACCTTTTTTCTTTTTGAGATCCTCCTACCTGAAAACCAAGAACATCTAGACCTAAAATATGTCTGTGTGATAGGCATCAGCATACCATGAAGTGGTTATAAAAGGGCTTCTAGTATGATGAATACCCTGCCCTCCTATCATCAGCTTGTCTTGTTTTGTCGTAGAACAGACATCTCCTGGCTCAAGAAAGCAAGTGAGGTCTAAGGATATGTCAGGATCTCATATGCTAATTCTGTAAAAAACAACTTGCCTTACACAGAACAGTAATTCTTCTTCCTTATTTGCCATAGGCAAAATAAAATTATTATTTTCAAGAACTGAATGTTTCATTGTGCAGAGCGTATTAGCAATGAACCTGTCAAACGACAAATCATTTCACTGCTACTTTACAAAGTAAGCTACTTCTAAGCTTCCCAATCACTTGAAAGGGCCAACAAATCAGGCAATTGACAAATGTTTCTACGTGTTTCTTCTAGTGTTATTGGATAAACTCATCCTCCTGTGAAAGAAGGAACAAGGCCCATGGTTCTTAATTCACAGTCTTTACACAGGAAAAAGCAGTTCTCTAGATGTGTTTAATTTTCTCAAGTGATTAACGTGTTTGATATGAACTTGGCTTGGCCAAAGCATATACCTGCTTTGACAGGATGAAAGCAACCTCTCATATCAGTAAGCTTATTATAAGTAACAACACTGTGAAAGCAAAATTTTTCAGTATTTAGGCCAAGTCAGGAAAACACTTAAAAGATAAACACAGTTCTGACTTTAATCACACCTTCAAATTTAAGATTTGATTCTGCTTTTAAAAAGACCAACCTAACTGACAAGTATATTTTTGTTTCTGTGACAGCATACTTGGCAGTAGTTATTGCAGCCTGCATCTTGAATTTTCAGAGAGCCTTGCCACTCTTTATCATCACTGTCATAGCCATCTTCTTCATCTGCTGGGATTTTTTAATAGCTAAGTATGAAGACAGAATTGCTGCATTCTTTTCCCTTGCAGAAAGATACCTGGACAAACAGTGGTTTTGGATAAAATGGTAAGTATGGATTACTTCCTATTTATGCAGAAGGACAAATAATTAGTCATTTTATCCCTATAGCTTTATTTCAACTTACATCCCAATGAGTACAGGGAGATGGATCAATCATAAAAATTGCAGTAAGATCAAAGAATACATACAGACTAATTCAATATTTTCCAGTTTATACGTGTCATACACATCTTTAAGATTGCAATACAGTAGCTAGGTATCAAAAATCTTGACAGAAAGTGTAAAAAAATTCTCAAATTGAAATAGAACAAGTTTCTTCTTGCAAGAGAATATGTCTACAGAGTTCAGGTGTGTTGTAGCACAAGAAGGGCATGGACCTGGTGGAACAGGTCCAGAGGAGGGCCGCAAAGATGATTAGTGGGCTGGAACACCACTTCTATGAAGAAAGACTGAGATAGTTGGGGTTGTTCAGCCTGGAGAAAAGAAGGCTCCAGGGAGATGTTATAGCAGTCTTCCAGGACCTAAAGGGGGCCTACAGGAAAGATGGGGAGGGACTCTTTATGAGGTAGTGTAGTGGTAAGACGAGGTGTAATGGTTTCAAACTGAAGGAGGGTAGATTTAGATTGGGTATCAGGAAGAAATTCTTTCCTTTGAGGGTGGTGAGGCACTGGAACAGGCTGCCCAGAGCAGTTGTGAATGCCCCATCCGTGGCAGTGTTCAAGGCCAGGCTGGATGGGGCTTTGAGCAGCCTGGTCTGGTGGGAGGTGTCCCTGCCTGTGGTGGCAGGGAGGCTGGAACTAGATGATCTTTAAAGTCCCTTCCAACTCGAATCATTCTATGATTCTGTGATTTCACATTCATATTGCAAGCCAGAAAATGCCTCGTTGTCAATTGTTCAGAAAGCTGTGAGATTCACAAAAACCTTAACTCCAATATATGCAAACTGATAAAGCCTGAAGTGTGTTGTCTAGACATTACTTCTTCACATATCCCCATAGCAATGTTTACCTGGCCTTTGGGAATCAAAACATGTCAGACACATTTGGTGTCATAATAAGATCATACAACCTTATTTGGGATGGTGGACATAAATCTGGTAAATAAATGGTAGGTACTTAGATCTGGTAGATAGTTATTTCAAGTATTCCTGAGTATTTATCAGGAATTTTTAAGTTATTCCTGGGAAAATGAGGAGACAAAGGAGGCTCAGAAACCAAAGAAAGGACCAAATGAAATCTCATTGAAAAGGAAAAGGAAATTGGCCATCTGTCTTCTATCTCAGCTAGGTCACATTCTATCTGAGAGAGAAAGAGGTCTAAGGAGGGGTCCATCTGGGTTCAGGAAAATGCCCCAACTTATTATTAAGATTTTAAATAAGTTTTGCTACAGGAGCAGGAATTTCTAAGACAAATGCTATAAAGATTGTGGCCCTTCTGCTCCGGAGGCACATTAGAGAGCAGTCACATACAGGCACCTCCATTAGACAATCTGGCAGCCTTCTGGGGGAAGAAGGAAACAAAACAGGAAAGCCCTGATGAACACATGGAATAAGCCAGGGGCAGTAAGTGCTGTATTACCTGGGCTGCAATCCTTAAACCGTATGTATGACAGATAAAGTGCTTAACTGTAAGTCACAGGTTCCTCTCAGAGACAGAAAGCCTCCCAAGTGTAGGCAGTGTTATTCTGCATTGCAATGGCCAAGCCATTTTGTGTAGTGGCCTGCAATATTTTTGATCCAGGTCTAAAAAAGGAATTTAGGTATCTAGGTATCACTGAAATCGGTAACGCTAAACAACTGTTCAACACAAGCAACATCAAAGAACTGGGACTATATTTAGTTTTCCCCTGTGTAATGACTATTTCCTTGCCTCTCAGGTTGGTGTTGTGATAACTACCTTCAATATGCAAGCTGAACATGGTTCTGTGATAGTAAGGATGACAAAAACACTGAACACAGGTGTACACATGGCTCTTGTCATTGTTTCTGAGATAGTCAAAATTGCTGTGATTAAGTCATTTTTTTAAACAGACTACAGCAGATTACAAAGGAGTAAACAGTTTGTAACCTGCTTCTCAATAGTGTGTGTTTGATAGGCCCACCAGTTAAGCAGCACAACACAAGTCATGAAAACCACAGCCTGTCTTGGCCAGAACTAAGAAAAGATTCTAAAAAGAACACAGGAAAGGAGAAGGAGGATGAATTGAGAAAAGAGGGTATCTTCTCACACTTCATGTAATAGAAACAACACACAGACAAGAGTCAGTTATGCTTTACTGGGTTTCCTTCATACTCTGACTTTGTGGATGTGACTGGAGGAGATTTCTTCTGGATGCCACCAAGAGATGTTGTTGTCAGAGTTGCATCAGCAAAGGCAGGTTCCTGCTTGTGTAGGGCTACATGTTTCAGCTTAATACATTGCCCAGAGAGTTCATTCACAGAGATGTAAATGCTATGGGGAGAGGCAGGAGAAGGAATATCTGGTCTTCTTCAGGATGTCATACTTAATATATTTTTTTTTTCTAGGGTGTTGTGTGCAGCTCTTATTGTAACTGTGATCTGCTGGCTCATATTTGACACAGCAAAACAGGGATCCCATCAGCTGATCTCCTTTGGTGGGCTTGTATTGTATGTTCTCTTGATGTTTATCTTTTCCAAATATCCAGCCAGAGTGAGTATTTAGTCCATGTTGGATCTTTTGTGGGTTTTTGTTCAACATCTCAAAAGCTATTCCCCTAACCTGGCACCAAGTTCAGTAAGAATAACAGAAAACCCATGAAAATCAAAATTCAGGCTTCCAAAACCCAGTGATGTATCTGATTTCCTAGGAAAGTAATTTTGCTCTAACATCTTGGGGAACAGGTGTGGGGATGTACCAGCATCTGGCTCTTGCTATTTTGGGAGGCCACTGCCCATCCTTTTTTCCAGATGCAGATCGGAACACATTTGCTTCTGGAGCATCAGTGCAAGCTAAGGCAGGTCTGCTCTATGGAGACCTTAGGACATCACAGATACTTATTTGAGGACACTGTCATCATATCAACACAAAGCAAATAGAACTGGAGATGTGCTTCCCTCATGTAGCTCTTAATCTCTGAAAAGTTTGATTCCCACTGCAAAGCCAGCCGCTGAGGACAAGCTGAGGTCCTCAGTTTTCACTAACCCACTCCCTTAGCCTTATCAATGCCATTTATTTTAATTTTCTAGCTGAGATGTCCACTCTCTACTGCTGTGATATTACAAAGGGCTTAGTTACTTCCCCCACCATAATTCCCACCTCCGCTTTTACTCCTGTGTGCATGCCTAGCATATAGCACATGCTTTCATCAGTCATATATTAATCCATTGTCCAGGCCACCAAGTTTCACTAATGCTTTTTCGACACTCCTGCATCAGCGCTGGTACTTTCTTAAGGGGAAAAAAGTTCCCTCAGCAGGGACTAATGGACCTGCCACTCCCCAACTTTGCAAATTGCTGCTGTCTCCAATGGAGGTGAAAACTCATGTACTTGAAATGCTTTGTGCTCTCCCATGGGTCCTCATTACACTCAGTTGGCTTGTGTTATTCAAATATCATCTGAATAAATTAGAGCGTGCTGTCTCAGCTCTTTGCTTAGTAAATTAGATTCAATTTTCACAAAACAAAGATATTTTCTGAGGCAGCAGAGCAGAAATCTGTAGCGTAGTGAGGAGGGACTGGTCATAGGCAGCCACAGTTTTTCCTACAATTGCCTTACGTCATATGAATTGCAATATCTGTGAGTAGATCTCAAGTATCAAAGCTCTTTAAAGCTGGCAAACAGAAATAGAGTACAAATTACCCAACCACACATAAAAAACTGTAGCAAGTCTCCTTATTCCTAGTCCAGATATATGAAGAATCTGCATGCTCAGTTGCTTTTTTATTATGTTTCCATTTAAGTTAAAACAAAATAACATGTCTGCTGCCCTCATATATGTCTATTCTGTGTATAAACTGTGGCACAGGAAGAACTGTCTCTCCTTTTCCTACTACTTGGTTACGTGCAGCCTGTGCTGGTGAAATGAGCATGCCCATACTTACTTAGCCAGGCTTTCACAGCTAGCTCAGATGCAGACATTCACAGTGCAGAGCTCTCAAATTAGGAGAAGTGACTCCTCCAAGTTCCCTACAACTGT
The DNA here is from genome assembly GCA_013400135.1 of Rhinoptilus africanus. Lineage (NCBI taxonomy): Eukaryota > Metazoa > Chordata > Aves > Charadriiformes > Glareolidae > Rhinoptilus > Rhinoptilus africanus. The sequence continues at coordinate 137,399 of VXBO01009879.1, forward strand.
TTTTGGCAGCTGCTCCTATCTTGCTGTATAGTCAGACAATCCCCTTACGTTATTTTAACAAATATCAAAAGTGAACTATTATTTATTTAAATAACAAGTGGTTATTTTTATTTTTCTATCCATCTAGGTTGCTTGGAGACCAGTATTTTCAGGAATAGGAATGCAGTTTATTCTTGGGCTTCTTATTCTGAGAACAAAAGTGGGGTTTGATGTGTTTAACTGGCTAGGCAATCAGATCCAGGTAAGCTACTGGCAAAAAATGTATTTTTTATATCATTTTCTGTCTTGAGGTAGCCAGGCAGTTCAAGGGTCTGTTTGCCCTGGATGTTTTCATTTCTGGAGGAAAACTGGGTTCTCAGAAAGGTAATTGACTACCTGAATTCAGGTAGTCTGAATACTTTCTCATTTCTTTTTTGTCCAGTTAATACAAAAACATGTGGGACAGACTGATGAGTAATCATCAGATTGACCAGAGTGACCCTGTTTCTTAATGGCTTTACCGTCCTTGAGCTCTAATAACTGCACCCTCCAAACACAAGACCGCTATTGTACCAAGGCACTCATAGAAACTCTTAGGCCTGGCCCAGCTCCAAAGCATCCTTGCAATAAACCTGAAATCCTTGCTGAAAAACCATGGCATTTAGCAAGGCAGAGACACTGATATCTTCAAAGCAGTCATCGTCCTGGCCCCAGGAGCATTTCATAGTTCTCACAAAATATAAGAAACTGAATTATACAGGTGAAGGATCTAGAGCACAAACCTTATGAGGAGCAGCTGAGGGAACTGGGCTTGTTTAGTCTGGAGAAAAGGAGGCTGAGGGGAGACCTTAGCGCTCTCTACAACTACCTGAAAAGAGAGTGTAGCAGGGTAGGGGTCAGTCTCTTCTCCAAAGTAAGAAGTGATAGGATGAGAGGAAACAGCCTCAAGTTGCAACAGGGCAGGTTTAAATTGGATATTAGGAAAAATGTCTTCACTAAAAGGGTTGTCAAGCATTGGAACAGGCTGCCCAGGGAAGTGGTGGAGTCCCAGTCTCTGGAGGTATTTAAAAGCTGTGTAGATGTGGCACTAAGGGACATCTAAGGGTTTAGTGGTGGACTTGGTAGTGCCAGTTTAATGGTTGGACTCAGTGATCTTAAAGGTCCTTTCCAACCTAAATGATTCTATGATTCTGTTCTACAGAAGTCAAAATCCACAGCCAGGAGCTGGCAAACCAGCTCCCTGCGAGCAGCAAACGATCTCTAGAGAGTGGACAGATCCATCCATTGGTGTCCCTGTAGGCAGTCTCCAGGCATAAGGTTTTTTAAAAAAGTCCATTACTGGAAAGCAATGAATAAGAGAAATATAAAATGTAGATCAACCAGTACCCACTGAATGACATTCAGTCTTTTCACCCTGGGGATACTGTTCACACAGCTGTTCTTCACAGTAGAGATAATTAAGCAAATTTAAAACAAGACAGTGCAGAATGTACTGTCTCTGTGCAGAAGCGAAGGCACACATCTGAATTCTGTTGCTGCTAATCTGTGACCAGTGGGAGTCACCTGGGTTTTGTCAGCGGGTTCTCAATCTCACCTTCCATTTCCAGCTGAAGTGGGTCTGGTGCCCCCTTTCGTTAGCCCCATATGACTTATGGTCACTCCTGTCATAACTCTAGCTATTATGTCTCCATTTTAAACTGTATCATCAATTCCATATGTTGGCATCAGGAGAATAAAAGTTCTCCACCAATATCAGAATTAAAAAGTAGAAGATTCTTTTAGACTAGCTTTTGTTTACGCTTTGCAAAACTCTTTACTTCTAGCTAGTAAATCTCCATTTTAAACTGTATCTTTAATTGCACGTATTGTATGACAAGGAGTGTAGAAACGCACCACAGGACCAGGACTGAAAAAAATATATCTTCTTTTAGTGTGGCTTTTGGCCATTAACGTGTTGGGCACAGCAGAACACTGTGCCTTATGCCCTTGCTGGTTATCTACATACTCTGAAGAAGCAGAGTATGCTCTTGGCAGGGTAGAGCAGAGCAAATCAAAGACCCTCAGTTCAGCCAGACACAGTGAAGCCTGGACCCATACAAAGCACAGCACAAGCTCCTTGGACCTCACCAGATCTCTGCAAGAAGACTAGCAACATTTGCTTATTTTTTGTCAGGGTCCCAGAGCTTATGGCTAACTTTCTTTGCTTTCTGTCCCTAGACTTTTTTGGAGTATTCTGACACAGGTGCTAAGTTTGTGTTCGGTGAGAAATACACAGATCATTTCTTTGCTTTTAAGGTAAGACAGGTTTTATGTATACTGTATGTGGCAGATTGACAACAGAAAAAGGAACAGTATGTCTGGGAAATAAATTCATTATATGTCTTTTGATACCAGTGCAGTCACCAGAGAAATCACCTGAGAAGTAAACTGTTCCTTGTTCTGTGACACTGAATAGAAAATTTGGGAACCTCATATGAAGACCTTCATTTATTACCTTACACTGAGTTAGGTTACACTTATTTAGTCTAATTTTAACAACGTATATTAAAAGTGGAGAGGATTTTAGGGTATGTTTCTACACAGAATAGGTTGAAAGGCTCCTACATGGTCACTGAAAGAAATATTACCTCCAGCCTATCTTCTCCACCTCTCCACAGGTAAAGGTGCTATACCATGCTATGCTGTTCTATCCTAAAGTGCTGTGCAGACCACTGCTTCACAGACATTGCCTCTGTAGAAGTGGAAATCCTAGGTGTATACTTATCCAGGTAGAAGAGGTAGAAGCTACCCATGCATAAGAAGGAAGAATTACATTACATTATTTTAATGTTAATAAGATCCCAGGCAGATTTCCCAGCTTTCCCGTAGGAGATCTTGTTGGGAAACTACTGGAACACAGCTCATGTGCTCTGTGCTCTCTAACCTGCATCAGCATCTTGCCTGATTTTGCTCCCACGTGTAGCCCATGCCATAATACCTGCTTACACTGGAATCAAGAACATAGAAAGCAAAAAACCTGCAACCATGAGAAATGTGTCAGGACTTTCTTAAAGACTATCCTTCCATCTGGTATTTCAAGCACCTGAGCATGGTCCTTTTATCTTCTTTTTTTTTTTTTTTCCTGGAGGTGATATTCTAAACTGGGTATTCTTCACACTTAAATCTTTCATTAGTTAAGAATAAAACCTTACCTATAAAATATGTGGTTACTAAGAATAGTCAGAACATCTTAGAAGGGAAAACAATTAAGTATTTAATCCAGAAATATAAAGTATATTGTAATTGCAGTATTTTTTTACCTTTTTTTTTCACTTTCCAGTCTCTCCACACCTTTACTTCATTGAGCACTCAAATCACAATTTGCATGCACAATTACATATTCTGGGGGTAAAATTGTTTAATTCCCACCCCCAATGATATTTTTCCTATGTTTTTCCAGAATGCCTTATAAGTATGATTCTTTCAAGGTGATTTTTTAATGGCTCTGTGGTGATGCAAAATGCTTTGCTGACTAAAGCCATAACTAGGGACCAGCCAGTCAAAAGTTTGCCTCTGTGTATGCACATGTCCTTCAGTCTTATTTTATGGGATAAGCCAGCAAAAGACATGTGGAATTTTTAGAACAGGATAACAGGAACAAGTAGCTTATTTTCACACTGAAAAACAAGAAAACACAACCCGTGAGTTAATTTTCAGAGCTGCATATGTCCTGCTATTGGACTATATGTGGTAAACAGAATGGTAAACACTCAGCAAGACCAAAACATACTCCCTCTGCTCCTCCCATAGGAAGAGCATCAGTGAGTGACAGCCAGCCTATTCTCTCTTGAAATACTTGTCATTTATGTAGAGTATAAGATGGTCAAAAATACTTTTTTGTGTCATTCTGATAATTTATAATGTTTGCATGTAGCACTGAGCTGTACAAATCTTGCCCCAAGATATTTCAAAGCAGCCTCCAAAAGAGTCTTAGTCTCAGTTTAGCTCTTCAGAGAGAGTAGGCAAGTGCCAGGGTATATCTTCAGAGAAAACTGAGAGAGTTCAATTGTACCCATACTGCACCCTTAGCAGTATGAAGGGACACCTCGGTTTTCTGCTAAGTTAGATGCACAGTTACCAGAGCAGACACATCTGATGTGTGCACCCACTGTGTGTTCAGACCAGTCCCGCTACAGCCTTTGAGCATATTGTCTCAGAACTATTAATTAGTGATAAATACGTGCATTTGCATGCATAAATGGTGTTATTTTAAATGTATATTTGTGTATGCAGATGCAGAGTTTCAAAGCTGTGAAAAAAACCACTTGCCCACATAAACAGGCTAATGTGCATTGTTTTACTGTAAAAATACACACTTAAAACTAACAGCCATACTATTTTAGCTCCAGTGAGTGAGAGAACACAAAAATTTCTCATGACTTTAGCACATCCAAGTACTTAAGTAGTTGGAAAAAAAACCCCTTAGTACTAAGCCATCTGTCCTATTGACTACAAAAGGCAAAACTTTTCTTCGAGCAAGCAGGGAAATAGGCTTCTGTTATATCAGTAGCTTCCTTTCTACGCCAGGAGCATTATGGTTCCCTGAGAAAGGCTTTGCTTTAGAAGTGTCTGAAACCAGGATGTTCCTTAAACATTAATAGCAACTTCTCCTTTAAAGTAAGATAAGGAAAAAGATGAACATCAAGCCACAAATTGGAAAGGAATTGTGAGCAGCCAACAATTTGAATGCCTTGCCCTGCATGTAGCATAGGGAATAATCATGATCCAGAAAGTAGCTCTTTAGTAAGGTCAATACTGCAGAATTGATAATAAATATGAAATAACAGAGTTTATGAAAAATACTAATTAAAGAGTTTATTTTTTTAGAGGCTGTATTATGGGAAGCATTAACTGCATCATTTGTAGATCACATAAACGTAATACTAAGAAGTTCTTTGATACCAATTCTGCATTGAAGTATTGTGGGATTTTTCAGAGTGCTCATTAAATTTATTCATCAGTTAAAACTTGACTGTTTCAAGGAATGTAGTAGGTATCAGGAGCTATACATATTGGAGACTAAAGTTTCACACAAGTTTGTCCACAATACAATACAATACAATACAATTCAATTTCAGTAGTTTAACCCTGCAAGTACAAGTATAATTACACTGCAGGACCCATCCACTCCTCCTGTACGGAAATGCGCTAGCCCTTTTTGAGGAGCAGGCTTCTGCTACAGCTGAGGTCCACCTGACTCCCCTGTAATATTTCCTTTTGCAACTCTCTCCCCACTTTCTGAGTTGACAACTGTCTCCACCTATAGGCTGTAACGGTGTGTGTAT
>VXBO01009879.1:142709-162557 GCA_013400135.1 Rhinoptilus africanus
TTTTTTTAATGGCAGAAGCAAATTGGAAACAGTCTCTTTGTCACTCTCTGTTCAGAGTACACACATCTTTGAGGCAGGCTCCTGCGCTCAGAGAATAAGAGCACTACAGTAGAAAGAGGGAACTGTGAGTCCATAAGACAGAAGAATAAGTTTTAAGAGCTTTTCTTTCCCTAAATACAATTTAATGCAATCAGTACCTGTTTTTTCAAAAACCAAAGGGGCCTCTTGACCTTTTATTTCCAAATATATTTCACATTTAACCAACAAAGGAAACACTGACAATTAGGGCTGATGTTCCACCATGACCTCTCCCTGCTGTGCAGATATTCTTACACACAGGGTGTGCAACAGTCCAGTAGTTACAGAGGGAAGATATTCTCAGACTCCTTGGGTCATCCCCATGCCTCCTTTTTTCTGAAGTCCTGCCTCCATGTACATATGCCCGTTGCCCCCTCCAGACCCCATTTGTATGGTGCGTTCCCCTCCTCACCTCTCCAGATCCTATACCCACAGCCCCAGCAAGGTTAGGCTCCTTCCATGCTCCCCAGACCTTCTTCCAGCCTGGGAGGTCCCTTTGCCTTCTGGGTGCTTCGCCAGGTCCTTGACCCTGGAGCACCACCAGGGCTTTACCCTCCCTCTTCCATGCTCCTTCACAGCTCTTCACCATCGAGGTGTTGCCTGGACGTGCACACCCTGCTACCCAAGCCCTAAGGCCTTCAGACGTTCTGAAGTTAATAACCCTGTGCCACCTACTCCCCTGGTTTTGGCACTGCAAAACGGGGTAATGGAGAGAGTGGGGAGTGGGAGGAGACATTCCTGCCTTATCAGTTTTCCCACTCTTGTCCCACATGCCACCCTACATGAGCCCAGTGCGAAGGCGAAGATCCTCTCAGGGCTGGTGGAGGGCAGGTGGCTGCTCTATATAGACACAGGACAGAGGATTTGTCCTGAGGCTGTTCTCTCCTCACTCCCAAGTTTCAAAACTACTGACTTAGCACTACAGTGTATTAACACCATGCAGAGACTTTTGGTAAAAGAGTTCTGGGCTTTTTCAGTTGAACTAGTTGTCTCATGTGAAGTGCTTTTCATTGCATTTATCTCTGCAGACAAGGCAATTGAAAAGTCGCTGCGAAGCAACGTGTTGCAAGTACTAGGTTATTTACATGCTCGTTATTTTAGAGTAATAATTTGCCAGTGTTTTCTGCATTATTTTGTTATGCCTTAGATAAAAGCGAGCCCAGACATGAAAAATCATTACAATTACTTACCTATTAAATGGTTGCTATGCTTTTCTGATAAAGATATAACATAATATGTGCCACATTAAGTCATCAGTGATTTAGGCAGGAAGATCTAGTTATAAAATTGTCCTCAACTTCTTTATGCAGTCAAGGCACAAATGATCACACCTGGAAAACAAACCAGCTGTTTTGTAAAGATGAATGCTTCATCCAGAAATGCCTGTGACCACAAAAATGGAAAAGCATGTTTTAAATGTTACCTAAGGTATTTCAGATGAATGTTTATGAGAAAGGGTCTGAAGCATGCCAGCTGTCGCCCAGCACGGGCAGAACATTGTCTTCTCACTCCTTCAGCTAAAACCAATCTATAGTAATACCTGAGAGATCCTCTGACCCATTTGGAGTGAAAGATGGGAGGACACTCATGGTTTTTACCATGCAGTACAGAGAGCTGACCTTTGCCTGTCTGCACAATGCCTCTCCAGACCCATCTCCCTACAGGCAACACAGCATTCCTGTCTTGTGCCAGGGTATGGAGTCGGCCATGAAACAGATGCCTCTCAACCTAGCTTTCTCTAAGGAGCAAGAAAGGGAAACGTCAGGAGAGAAAAGGCAGGGGAGAAAGGTGTTACTAAATTTTCTGCTGTCACTGCATAGCAAACCACCCTGAGAAGATGGCCAAAAGGCTCAGAGAATCAAACTAGAGAAGGCAACCTCATATTAACTTGAAGATCTCAACGATATCTGTGGATTTCACTATCTCCTTTCAGTGAAAGGTTCTGATCATCTAAATAGAGTTTCCAGACCTTTATGAAAATTGGTGATAGTACTAACTCTCCTCTAGAAAGGCACAGCTTCCATTTACTAAAAAAGTCTGACCTAATAAAATTTTGTTCTTTTTCATTCTTTTCCTTGCTTTTATTTATGATGCATTATGCCCTCAGTTGAACACATATAAAAGGTAGTACCACTAGAGTTAGTGGCACTATTTTAACTGTAACTAATCTGTCTGCCTAATTTTCAACCTTCTGGGGGGATTTTTCTTTTGGTTGTATACTAGCATAGAAATGCTGAGATCTTGTGTATTTAACATACTTGAGAATCAAGTGATATTAATTTTCCTCACATTTAATAGCCTATCAGATGGTGGGTTAGGCATTCATGCAATTCTTTAAAATTGTATGTTTAAGGAAAACATTTTTCCTTCAGTCTCCTCTGAAAGAGACTTATATTCACTTCTTGTACTTATACCTCTGAATTTGGTTTAAGCAGATTCTGACTCTGAGTATAGTTACAGAGCGCTTGAATACTCCACATTGGTATTATAATCAAAGCTATAAATAATACAGGATAAAAGAAGATTTTACCATAGTGTCTTACTAAAAGGCAGCTACACAGTATGGGCTTTCAAAGGAAGCTATCTTTGATTCTGTGAAATCAAGTAATCTACAATCCAAATCAAAATCTCTTCAACTTCTACTTATATAGCAGTCTAAACTGTGGTTTTTAAACACAGACACAGAGAAGCTGAGCTCTGAATTCTACACCACAGTCCCGCTGTATTTATCTCTGTTCATGGTTTTCAAGGTCTATGGATGTATATATCCAAGTCTTTGTAGATGCCATTGCCCAGCAAGTGTTTGAGCTGACTTAAACATGGCTTGGCTACAAACTAATGCATATCATGTTAAGACAGACAGTTTCAAAACTATTACAGTCCTATTAGAAAACTATGTAGATACATTAAAAAGTAGTTAATTCCAACACAAACATAAACAACAAGGCTAGAAGGTTAAGAATTTTACAGCATAATTCTAAACTTAATAATGAAGTTTCAGTACATTTATGTGCATCTCCAAAAATGTGACCCTCTTTTTCAAAAATTAAATGTGATACGGAATCAAGGAAAGAAAAATCACTCAAGAAGTGTTAATGTTTTTGTGTCTCCAAATCAGGTCCTGCCAATTGTCGTTTTCTTCAGCACAGTAATGTCTATGCTTTATCATGTTGGATTCATGCAGTGGCTCGTTGGAAAGGTATGAATTTTTATCAGTAGGTACTCATTTGCCTAATACGGGACCCTTCTTGAACACATGCAGCTGAACTGTAGCATTAGTCCTGACCAAGCTGCTCAGGCATCGACATATGAAAAGCAGTTGTTTATTTTTAACCTGGAAATAGTTCCAAATGTTACCACTGCAAAATCCTAATTGGCATCACATAGCAAGCTTTTCTCCCCTCAACCTGCTTTATTGCAAAAGTCACGGTAATTGTTATTGCCTGGCTAGCATAGCGTTCCTCAGATGCCATGCTTGCTTCAATCTTCCTTGCCCCTTTCCCAGTCCCCAGAATGCAGTAGGGAAGTTAATTCACAGATGGTGGATTTCTGCTTTCTACTAAGGATTGCAGTAGCAATTGCATATACCTTCCTATCACAGGTCCCCAGAATAAGATCAGAGGCTGGTTCCTCACTTCATGCTCTAAGTGTTCATTTCTGTCAGGTCCGAGTGCCAGTGTCCACTAAGCTAAAAGCAAGTCCACAGAAAGTCCACTTTCTACCTTGTCTGCCCAATAAACTTATCATACGAGGGAAAAATTCTGCCTGCATGGTGGTAGTTAAACCTTATTTGAACATACTCTTAAAAAGTCCTTTGTCCTTCTCAGTTACAAGACTGTTATATAAGCATACAAACCTCACCAAGCTGAAACAGTGTGCTAAAATTTCTACAAGGCATTTTAGCCTTAATCTAAATTTCACATTTTTTTCCCTTCATAAGATCCAAATCCCTTTGGACAGGTACATGAGTAATAAGGACACATCAAAATATCTGCTTTGATTAATTTATTTTAACAATTTAGTGCCCAGAAGGAGCCTGGGGTACTCTCAATTCTGTTAAATTATTTCTCCTCTGGCATATTGCAACATGCTACTATTAAATGAATGTGCCATATTTTGAAGTGGCAATCATTAACTCAGGAAACAGTGTAAGGTGTCTCAGAACTCTTACATTGACACAATTAATTAAAGAAGTGAGGGGAATAGGCAAACCAATGTGTTTTGGTTTTTGTTTTCTTTTTTAATCATTTTAGGTTGGTTGGATAATGCAAATTTTCATGGGAACAACTCCTGTTGAGTCTATGGTAGCTGCTGGTAACATATTTGTGGGACAGGTGAGTTGGAGCACAGAAAAATATGCCAGCACAGGATTGCTGAATATCGTGAAATATTGCTGTTCAGTGATCATCTGTGTATTAAAAAATCATCATTTCATATGAAGATAGGACTCCAGTACAGCAGGACTAGTGGCTGATTTCCAGAATTCCAGTATGTTCATATATCAGCAGTGATGCACAATGGGGTGGGGTTTGGGTACTATATGTTTTCCCAATGGAAAGTGAAACATAAATGTAGGTGATAGTTCTCCCTTAAAATCACTACCAGAGTAGTCTAAGGATACAAAGAAATAACAATTTCAGGTGTTTTTTCAGCTGAGAAGGCAAGTGGGATGAAAACAGGACACATGAGCAGGCAAGGACAGCAGAGACAGATGGTGCAGAAAACTAGGATCCAGGGCTGACTGTGCAAGACCTTAGCCCAAAAAGCACGGGACAGAGTCTAACAGTCCACTTCAACGGGACATCCATTAAACCCACACTACAGCAGTGTCTGTCCCAGGCTTTAAAGTGATGTGGAAAGATCACCAAGTAGCATCCAAGCCAAAAAAGTGACATTAGCATATCAGTTATTCAGCAGTGGCGCATCACTGGATCATACTGGTTCAAGATTTAGACTAGTGCTTTTGCATGACATTGCCCCCAGGATGTGCTCACACACATGCCAGAGGGGCTGAGAGCTTTAAGATGCTCATAGTGGCTGGTATGTTTATTTCACTTGATGCACAGCCTTACCTGGGGCTCAGACCTATGTCTGTCACTCACTTGCTCAGAAATGGATTAGGACTCCTTGGCAATTTCACTGGGCCTTTAAGGGAGACGCTAAATCATCAAGAATTGTCTTCAGACAAGATGGATGTTGGTACAATTTTCCTTCTTGGGGTAAAAAAAATACCAACCTATTAATATCCAGAGCACTCATTAGCACTAAGATTAACTAGCCAAACACCTCCAAAAGTGTGATAGAGCCGCTCATTTTTCTGTCCTGTTAGTAAAAGAAACCTGTGAGAGTTTATTAGGAAGTTCTTAATTTGGTAGTTGTTTTTCCATTACAGACAGAGTCACCTCTCCTGGTACGGCCCTACTTACCATACCTCACCAAATCTGAACTGCATGCAGTCATGACAGCAGGATTTTCAACTATTGCTGGAAGTGTCTTAGGAGCATATATTTCTTTTGGGGTAAGACAGGGAAAGAGAACTGGAAAATACACTGTTTATCTGAAATCATGTAAGTATAGAAGCCCAGCTAAAATGCTTTGGAATTGTACTTGAGTCATTCTCATCTTTTTCTCTGAAGGAATTGACCACAAAAATCCCCTGTCTTCTAACAGTAAAAAGGGTACCAAGGTCTGATCCTGATGATATTGTCACGTAGCAAAAACAGCTACCTAAGTAATACTTAGAGAGACTTCCTGCCATAGCTGCAAGGGAATGATTGATTTGTATATTTTCCTACAGTCCACATGAACTGGCATGTGAAATATACTAACTGATCAACCCTCCCACTCCTGTAGCAGTGATATAAAGGTCCTTCAGGAACTGTTACTAGACATATGAGCCTAAAGAGCTGACTTGCAACTGAGGTTCTAGTGATGCTGTACAAACACAGGTAGTAAATGTCTCATCTGCTAAGAGACTGGCAAGACAAAGCCAGAAAAACAAGTTTGAAGGTGTGATTTATGGTCACTGTCACTGGGGGATGGTTGATAAACAGTTCCATATTTGAATAAAATACAGTCGAGAGGCAGAGTCAAGAAGGGAGGATTGGCCAAAAAGACTGAGAGGAAGAGAAGGAGAGATGCAAATACTGCAAAATTTAGCAAAGAAGTAATTTTGTGTAGAAATTTGTGGAAGAGGGGTGAAAGGGGAATAGAAGAATTTATGTTAGGCCATATAAACTCTTTTTTTAAACAAAATTTCAAGGGACAAAAGCTATTTTCTGCCACAATAAGGCTGGCGCTCACCTGCTCTGCTATTGCTGCCCCCAGCTACACTCAATGGGCCTGGCTTTTTTTTTTTTTGTTTTTTTTGCCTTCTGGCTTGCCAGTAGAGAGGGGTGAAGAAGTTTGCTTCTTGGAAAGATTACTTCATACTTTTCACTACTTTGATTTTTCCTTTTTCCAGTTGGCTTTCTCTTTTTTTCCAATTGCTCATTCTCTTCTTTTCTTTATGAGCAATGTGAACTTTCTAATGACTCCCTGTAGAAAAATCATCCAATCATCTCACAATTTTAATTGCTTTCTTCCATGTTTATGCATGATGTGGTTATCTCAGCATATATTCTGTCACCTGGAATTCTAGGTTTCTGCCTCCCACCTACTGACTGCTTCTGTAATGTCAGCACCAGCATCATTAGCCACTGCCAAACTCTTCTGGCCTGAAACTGAAAAGCCTACAGTAACTCTAAAGGGTCACCTACATATGGCAAAAAGGTAAGCTATAGTTAATAGTAGTGCTTATGCAAAAATGAGATTTGGAAAAATAACTCCTCACACAGAAGCTTTAGGGGTCGTAGTACATGGTAGATGTGCAAGCAATAAATTAATTGCACACCAGTACATCTCAAATAAGAAGTCTGTCAATTCAGATGCAACGTGCCCCAATGTATGGAGGTATCACTACCCATTGGGACAGGCACAGAGATGCCAAGGACCTGCGCCAGACAGTAAACCCTCCAAAGAAAGAGGGAAATGCCTACCTGAGGTGAGCCACAAAGAGGTTTTCCTATTTCCTGTGTTGTTTTTGTTTTCTAATGAATCTGTAAATGCAAACATGCAAAAGCAAAGGTGCAGCAATCATTTCAACAATGACAGCAATGAACTTATTGTCTATCTACAGGGAGACTCCCTTGCCTTGAGAATGACAGGCAAAACAAAAATACTTGTAAGGACCTGTTCCTGAACAGCCTGGGCATCACTGCAAGGGTTGCCTACAAGAAGAACTGTGCCCACTCCCTCATCCCAGCAATGCCACAGGCAGTCACAGTGCTAAGACCTAAGCCAGAGCTCACCCAACCCTGAATGTGCCAGAATTCATCCTCAGGGCACCAAAAACATACCCTCCCACTGGTTCCCATAAGGATCAAGAGCAAAAACACAATCCATCATTATTTTCCCTATGAGGGAACTGACTGCTTTGGTAGTAGATTTCTAATCAACTCCATGTAATTTTTAGTTCTATGATCTGTTCTTGAATTAAAAAACGTTCACACTCTGGGTTTCTTTTCATTGATAAAGTGAATCAAAGAACCTGCTGGAAGCAGCCAGTCAAGGTGCCTCCACTTCCATCCTGCTGGTGGCAAACATCGCCGTGAATCTGATCTCCTTCCTTGCTCTGCTGGCTTTCATTGACTCAGCCCTCTCTTGGGTGGGCAATCTGTTTGACTATCCACAGCTGAACTTTGAGGTATGGTCTTCAGGTCCTACATGCAGCATATATACATGCATAATGTATATTTTGATGTGCCTATTCTTGAAAAATGTCTTTACAGCCAAAGGAATGTTATTGCCATGTAACTATTTCTTTATCCATTAGTCCATGTATAGCTTCCCTCTGTAGTGCTCTTGCTAACCAGCAGAGTAAATTTACAGAACATTGTATGCTAATACCTACCTCCTCTGAGGTATTTGGCAGTGCAGCAGATTTGTCCCTTAGTTATACACTTGCCAAGCCATTAACATGCCTGTCAGGTAAACACTAAAGTTGCTTTAGCTTCAGAGAGCCCTATCCAGTACTTAACTCTCACTAGCTTCACTTAGATAAGGACATTAAGGCAAGGATGGCAAGTGTGATTCTGAACTCACACTTAATCAATACCACTTGGTTGTCAATACAATTGAATTGTAAAACTGCACCTAAATCACTCAGCTAAGCAAACAGGTTTTAAGCAGGACTTCTTTTTTAACCTAGGTCATACCTATTTTTTGACCTGTTGCAACAGTTTTGGTTCAATGATCTTGGTCTTTTTGTTTTGCAAGCTCCTAATAAAAGTGACATGTGAAACACAGACACAACATTGCGATAAAGGTGCTGCAGAAGTGGGTAGACACTCATAGCAGATGTGGCTTCAGCAATATTAAGATATTACCTTGTACAGGTTCCACAGACTACCCCACTGCAGAGGAAAGGCACAAGTACACATACCTCAGCCACAATCATGCAAGGGCTAGTATTTTGATAACTACTGGATTGGGTGAGATTTGGACAGACAGATAACCCACAAGGAGCTGAGACCCACAGACACATTGCATTCAGCCATCCATCCCTTTTGAGAGGCACTAACCTCTCACTTTTTGAGGGTAGAGAAACCAGGAACAGTAGCTGCTTAAACAGCTCCGTTATATTCACTAAAGACAATCTGACCAAATCCTTTCCCAGCTAGAGCTATTTTCTCTCTCATATAAAAATAAGCTATGCTGTGGTGTGGGATTTTTTTTTTTTAAATTTGCATAAAACTTTTAATACTAGGATACAAGGTACAGCTTTAATTATATCAGATGCACAGCTTTTATGCAAAGACATGTCTTTTGTTTACACCAGTTGGGGCCCAATAACCTGGTAATTAAGCATCTTCATTAACATGCTTGATTGAATCAGCAGAAGAACTAAACTTCTCAATTCTCTTACCAGCATCCTCTCGTATCAACACTATAGAGTCATAGAATGGTTCAAGTTGGAAGGAACCTTAAAGATCATCTGTGCCCAATCTGAAGCCATTTTTAGAGGGGAAAAGGCACAGAAACTTCTGTTTTACTTTAGGTGTAAAATTCAGGACATACCTAATTACTTTTTATATCTAGATTTTGGGTTAGTCTTTTAAAAATTACACAAACATACCTTACTATTTAAACCCACAATCTTCCAGATGTGTTGGCAGTAAGAATTCAAGGCCAATTTTGCTCTGCTGAAATAAAACCATCCTTATTTTGTCTAGAGAATTTATTGCATGCCATTGTTCTTAGACCAACCATATCTTTTGATGTGCTTTGTCTTACGTATTTTGCAGAACATTTGTGCTTATGTCTTCATGCCAATCTCTTTTGTGATGGGGGTAGACTGGGAAGACAGTTTTATTGTTGGTGGACTACTAGGTTACAAGACTTTCTTCAATGAATTTGTGGCTTATGAGCGCCTCTCAAAACTGATCCACGACCGAGAAAAGGGTGGGAGCATGTACGTGAATGGTGTGAAACAGTATATGACGGTAAGTAACATTTTATATTGTACACATCTATTGGATCTAGTACTTTTCTTCTGAAACTCAGCTTATCTTCTAATATGGGCACAAAGGGATGATGGCGGCATACTACTCTAAAGAGTGTCTTTCAGTGTCGTAGTTCAATTATGAAAATGCAGCTCTGCTTTGTGAGGCTGCCGTGCCTGCCATCCCATAGCTATCTCAAGCAAACATAGCAAAAGAAAAGCAACTTGCAATGTATCACAGGGCAGGGCACTTAAGATCAAGGCTGTGTTCAAGGTGAGTTTTTCTTACTTCATTCTTAGCTAGCACTTCCCTACGAGACACTCTCCCAGGAAAATCCTGGGCAAGAACTGGAGGATTCTCCTGCCCGCAGAGGCTGAGCCAAGCATTAAGCTTCAAGAGAGGCATCCAGCAAGATTTAGCTGATGACATTTTAGATATTACTGGCATACCTCTGGCTGGAGGTTATTGTCCTCTGTCTGGAGGGCAGTAATACAAGACATGTATTACAGAGCATACACCTCCTTTGCTGCACTGAGTCCAACCAGTTTGTTTCAATTGCCAGTGAAAGTTAGCTTCCTCGAGGATTTCCAGACAGGTCATGGGCACACCTCTCATTCACATATACACCCACATTCACCCAACAGGATACTTAATTCCTACTACAATTCCCTGATGAATAAACCTAGAGGGTGGCAATACAAAGGACATCCTAGGTTAGTCCATAGGGATAAAGATCATGCCGTGACTAAGGCTTAGCTATGCATCCGTGACTGCTCCCCCATCTGGCATCCACATGCAGAGCCTGTGCTGAATTCGTCCTCATTCTAAGCACAGGCAACAAAATCCATGATACCCAGCTTTACGCCTGCACTGGCCTCAAATCAAGACAAATTGTCACTGTAGAGGACCCTTAATTAGGAAGCATCCTTTTGTATAGTTTTTAATCTTAATTTGATGGGGTGTGATGCTCTGGATACCTGCCTTATATACAAAACTAAAAACATGTTCCTGACCCCTTGCATTCCTTATTACCAGAACATATTACACAAGTGGAGGTACAAAGCCAGATGGTCTGATCAAATACTCACATGCTTGTTTGAGCATCCATTACCAGTGTTCCTGGAATTCCTGGAAATGGAGTACTGGGCTAGATGGACCTCTGATCTGCCCTGCTACAGTCATGATACCCTCTGCAAGGGGAATGTGGCTCTGAACTCCTGAATGAGTGGGGTTTTTTTTTAAATGTGGAAGGCAACCTTAAAATTCAGATCTCATCAACTCTGTTTTGACTTTTTTTCTTTTTTTTTAATTTTTTTTTTAAATAAGATGTCATATAGAACTTCTATGTTCATTTCTAATACCTATATAGAGCTGTAGAAACTTACACTTTCAGGTAAAAAACTCTGAGATATAACAATAATTTGGATTCATAACACTAGTAAATATTGCCCAGTAACCATTTTAATTATGGCACAACAGTTCAGGTGAGAGTGCATTTGACTTCCACTTTTAATTCCTCTTCAGCTTCAGAACTCTCTAATACATTCAGGCACAGATGTTCAGTCAGAGAGAGCAAACAAGCAGTCTTCTGAATTCCCTCATCTGAGTCAGTAATAACAAAGCTTCCTGCTTTCAGAGCTAGGAAAGTGCAAATGAAAGTGGGGAAATCAAAGTACACAAAGCCATTTCTAGGAAAAGCAGGTAGAGTGGGTACTTGAAAAGCATTTTCCCGCGTGTGCGCAGAGTAACTGAAAATATCTACAAATTGGTTTTCATAAAACAGGAATGGAAACAGAGAAACTTCTAATAAACCACTAGAACACTCAGGCATCTTCAGCTTGGGCCTGAAACACAGTAAATAGGAGTTCAGAGCTGCCACGGGGACAAAAATCCATTTACTGAGATATGTTGCCTCTTTTCCCAAAATGTTTGAACTACATTTGTCTCAAGGTTTGCAAGGTTTGTAGCCTGATTTCACCCAAAGTCATTTTGTCTCCTGTGACGGGTCCCTCCATGGTGGGCAAAAGCCAATCCAACCTTGTCTCTGCTCTGAGGACCAGACTGAGCTGATGTTGCCCACAGGGAGGAAGATGGGTGAAGCCAGGAAGGAAATAAGCTGCTAAAGGGGATTCCGAAGTCATAATGTCCCTCTGCCTCTTATCACATCAAAGCACCAGCTCTCTAGGAGACCCATTTCCCTTTGCTTCCTGGAACACACACAGAGCAGCTTTGCATGTAGAGCCCTCTGCTTGTTCAGGGACAAGGGAGTAAGGGATACATACCAAAACTTGAGGTTTCAACAACGTGTTATGGAGGCAGTCCAGCTATGAATAACAAGCTGAGTTAAAGTTCTTTTACTCATACCTTCAAAAAACAGCAGCTAAATTGCCACTAGCAAGATAAGAATAATTCTTTGTCTTCTAATTACTAGTACTCAATTCAACAAGCTTGGCACAGCAATATACATGAAAAATAAAACCATCACATGGTTTATGAGTCCTCACACAGGCAGTAGGTATGAAAACTTGCATCTTTCAGCAGGAGAATGAGCCTACCTTGCTGAAAGCTCCACGCTGGGGCAGCAACCAAGCAAAACAAATTTATTTCAGTACACGGAGCCCTGAGCCACAATGCCATGTTTTCAGACGTCTAAATCAGCACCGGCTGCCTCAAACCACTCAACAGGGTGTATGTTTGTTTTCCAGGTTCGCTCTGAAGTCATTGCCACCTATGCTCTTTGTGGGTTTGCCAACTTCGGCTCTCTGGGACTGGTAATAGGAGGCCTGAGTAAGAACACCTCTCATGGACGATATGTTTGGCAAGCAAATCCCAAAGAAAATGTGCAAAGAAACAGGTTGTGGGTGAAGCTTGGCAGTGTTAACGGCTGAGCAGCTGCTCTGCCAAGACATAGCACCCAACTGTGCACAGAAGGGCTCCCAGAGGGGAACAGGCTTCGGTGTGGAGGTCCTGTGAGAGGAGCTAAGAGCAAGGGGAGGGAATAAACCGCTGCCAATAGGCCTCTCCATCTAGCCCTCATGCCATGAGTGTAAGGTACTACAGCCTTCAGGAGGAGCACATCATCTCTGTAGCCTGCTGGTTTGAAAGACAAAGTTGGCTCAAATATGTGCAGTAGGCTTAGTGGGGTGGGGGGAGGTGGAGTGAGGGGAAATCTTTTCAAATCTCAAGGGAAAAAGAAAAATTTAAAAACTGTCTGGGTTCCTCACTGGGTGGCCAGAACTGCTGGCAGCCGCCTTTACCCTGGAGGCTGGGTGGGCTCTGCGGTGCCAGCAGCACGGAGGAGCAGGGGACAGACACAGGGCCAGACCCCGGTGCCGTTCCCGGGGTTTGCGTCTTAAAGCCAACATCAGCCAGCACAGGCACACAAACTGCCAAAGCGACCAGAAGTCGGCATTTTATACACAAGCCGCCCTCTTAACAGAAAGAGCCAACATTAGAACCTAGCCTTCAAATGGCTTGCTTAAAACTGTCTCATTTTCCCTCCTTGTTTCTCTTGGTTTGAACTGCAGGGAGGGAATTTCCTCTTCTGGTGGGAGAGCTGGCAGGTTCATCTTCTTTGTATCTATATGTATTTATGTTTGACATACACTTAAATTTTCTTCCTAGCAAGCATTGCTCCCTCAAAAAAAAGGGACATAGCTGGTGGTGCTTTCAGAGCAATGATTGCTGGAACTGTCGCCTGTTTCATGACAGCCTGTGTTGCAGGTACTGTACCCAATTTTGGTGTCTCTTACAGGCGGTGACCGCAGGGTGGCATGGCAGCGATAGACACAGCTGGGCAACTCCTGATACTCAAACACTAGTATTTTCGGGTTTGGCAAGATTAGAACTCAGCATGTGACCAAAGGTCCCTGAAAAATGGAATATGAAAAGATTTATTTTATTTCTTCCATAATATCTTATCTCATTTTTGTTGTAAGTCTGTGTGTGATGCATGATTGCTGAACAAAGCAAGTTAGAGATGAGTTGCAATCCCTCCTCCACACCACTGGCTACAGAAATACAGATGTAATTATGGAGCAGAAATGGAGAAGTGGAATGAAAGGAGGGTGTAACAGAGAAGGAGAAAGGGGGAAGCTAAACAACTTTTTTCCGTAATGGATATTTTGGGCTGATAGTATTCCCACAGAGCATTTAAGTTAATGAAACTGTCCTAAGGTGGAACTTAACAGCAGATCCTTATTTTCAAAGTCTCACCTTCAAGTTGAGTAAAGAGACACAATTCAACAGCCATTTTAGGGAGGAAATAAAAAAATAAAAAAACCACATAATATTAGTGATTCAAAAGATTAATTGACCTGATATGATTCATCAGGTAAAATTTATCCCTAGTATTTAACAATCCCTTTCCCAGCTTTCTTTTCTGAGCATGCAATACGCAGAATTGCATGATGAAATTAAAGCACTCATATTCCTCCAGTGAAGAAATATCTTGGTGCTTTATGTAGCTGAAAACAGCATGTCTGTTTCTACCACAGCATCCCTATCCCCTTGTGTTCACTGCAGCAACAGAAACATACACTTCTTAAGGATAAGACCATATTATTTTCTGAAGGTTATGGAACTAGTATAGAATTTAAAATGTCGTTAGTGTCACAGCCCTCCATAATATTTTAATATATGACACTACTCTGTACAACTGAGGAGTCAGGAAGTCTTACTAAAATGTGTTATTTCACAATCCTGGCCTTAAGAAGGAAATTGTGAACAGCCACTGTGAAATCTTTCCAAAGCAATAAAAACCACTTTGGAAAGAAAATTACATTCCACCCACTCTTGCCATGGCAAATTCTTTCCTTATGCCCAGAAAAAGGTAAAAGAGCCAAGTATTTTCTAGTACCCCAGTCAAGATAAGAACATATTAAAAATGTGTCTGGATTCCACAATACTACATACAAGAAGGAACTGTCACATTCATATTTTTGTGTCTTCATCATTGCAATGAATGCTGACATTACTATCTATAAAAAATTTTGGAGATCATTTAGCAAAGGAAAGACAAATAAACCATAACTATCTTCATTTGAAACAAAATAAAAGGTCCTGCATTTTCTTGCACGGCTATAAATACGGTATAGCTCAATTTTAGTTAATGAAGGCACACTGGTTGAGCAGTGAGAAAGCCATTAGCATACCTTTTTAGTAGCATTAAAAGAAGCAGAAAACTACAGCAGTTTAAGTGTAACAGGTTACCATAATTTAAATTCTACGTATGAAAAAAAAAAAGTTTGTGGTCATTCTTTAATCCAGTTCTAAACAACTTTTTTGATTTTTAAAAAAACCTACAGTTCAAGGGTTTTAATCACCTTCTACAGATCCATCTGAGAGGGTGATTTTGTGTCAGCCAGAGTGTTTCATCTGACCATAGCCCACTGACTGACATCCCCAAGTCTTATCTTCCTCTTCATTACTCATTAAGAAAATTATAACTTACTTCACAGGAATGCTGACTGTCCCTGGTCTGGAAGTTCCTTGCTACACCTTATTAGGAAATGTCTTCAACTCTACAGATTTCCCTGCCAACAGCACAGAGCTAGTTGAATGCTGCCAGCAACTCTTCACCAGGTATTGAGGAACTCTTTATCCTTCTGCCAGCATAATACTGCTGAATAATTTTCTTTTTCTTGGGCATTTCTTTGTTACATCCATAAGACAAATAGAACCAAAAGAGAACTCAAAACATGTTTGTGCAAAACTCAGCTTTTCAAAAGGCTAAAGATAGATTATCATGTAATGATTCAGTGGCCTAATTCAGGCCCATCTCAGATGTTAACAAAAAATAAATCAAATATTTGAACTAACATAATGTTAACATAATATCTGAGGATAACTCTAGCTGATAAAAACCAGGAGCTTTTCCTTCTGCTGTCTATGACTCTGGCTGAAGATAGCAGTAATCGTGCCTGCTTTCATAGAAAACTTTACACACATTTGAAGTAGAAAAATATTCTGAGGTAAATTGTATTTGATAATTCTCTATCCAAGATAGAGAAGAAAGAAATTATTAAATAAAGAATATATTCAGACATACTTAACACTATCTCACAAAGAACCAAAGGCATATTTGTTTAGATTATGGCACGAACCTAAGTATTCATCGACAATAAAAGTATACAATGTAAATGTGACAGTGATGTTGCTGTAATCTAACCTGAATGAATTCTCTCCATGAAATCCTCAAATAAGGAAATTTTTCAGACTTGTTTTGATTTCACTGGATCTGCCTTCATTCCCCCTTGCTTAACTGAATCAGGATTTTTGTGTATCTTCTTAGTATCAAGACTTGTAGCAACTTGAAATTTCTTATGATTTACTCTTCAAGTTAGGAATTCAAATTTCAGTTCTAACTTCAGGTGATTTTTTTTCCTGCATTATTCTTTTGATACATACATTTATTTCTTCCATGCCTCATCAAAAAATATAGCTTTGAATATGAGCATATACAATATGTAAGGTGGCCTTATTTTTATGGTAACATTTTTAGATTTCAAGTATTCACAAAAATGTAATTTAAAAAAATTATCCATGTTGATATCAAGATTACCGACTTCTGCCTGAACATCAGTGGTTGCATACCACTCCAAGAAATCTCTGTTCTTGCAGTTTAAAGTTACAAATGAGTTTGTTATAACCTTGATCCAGTGTCAAAAACTTTTTTGCACAGTGAATATCGTCTGTGATATTGGGTATATTCCTTCATTTGTATTTCTTCATCACTCCAACTTTTCCTCATCACACTAATTTTAACTCTACTATGTTGCTACAAAGACAAGAACTTGTTCTGTTTTCACCAGAATCAATGTTGAGCAAATGCTTCAAAAACTCAGAAGCCTTGAATAGTGAAGTGATACCCTCAATCATTTTTGTCAAATAGGAAGACATACCCGAGGCATGAAAACTTTGTACAGAAAACCAGGCATCTCCCCAGTAAAAAGTGACAATATCTGGTCATGGCACATGGCTGTTACTTGGAAAATCTTCTCTCTGTTTCATTTCCATGAAAATTTTAACACATTCAAAGTTGCTTTGGCGAAAGTGTGTGTGTGTGCATGAGCATGTGTATGTGCATATATGTGTGTATATTTATATATATGTATGTGTATAGAGATATATTTTTTTTTCCCATAAGAGAAAAGGAGTATATCTGATTTCTGTTTTTATTCCTTCCCCAGTGTAAATGACTCACAGATCTTCCCTGGAGGAAACTATAGCTTGAGTTCCTGGAAAGGGTGTTGCCAAATACTGGATCGACCTGCTTTGCATTGCACTTGGATTAAGCCTTAATTTTTGCAGAGGGATAGATTATAAATAAGAGCCATGTTCCTTGGTGGAAAAATAATAAAATATTTCCTTTTACATAACAAGCATGAACCCCTACCCAAAGCTTTATTTTCCATCTCTTACCAGCCCAGTTCCTCTGACTTGCTTGTAATTACTCATAAATTAAACTGGGATAAATGCAAGACACCTCTGGCTGAAGATCTCTGCTCACATTACAGATCAGAAGAGAGAGAGAACATTTCTAAGCCTAGTTCTCCTTGTTTAGCCTGAAACTGACAAATTTGTAGAGTTAAACTGCTGTAGGCAAGAAGAAAATCAGATTCAGAGGATTTCACAGCCACTTACAGGAAATTCTGAACTAGAATAATATTTAGAATTGCCATCCATTCCCAATAGTATTTCTACTCTTTTTGATACCAAATTAAGTGGTTTTCCTGCACAAAGATGAGTGACTCTGTTCTCAGAAATCTCTGCACATTTCTTCACACACAAGTCTACGGGGCCAGATGAGATCCAGCCAAGGGTACTGAGGGAGCTGGCAGAAGTGCTCACTGAGCCACTTTCAATCATTTATCAGCAGTCCTGGATAACTGGAGAGGTCCCAGTTGACTGGAGGTTAGCAAAGGTGACACCCATCTACAAGAATGTCTGGAAGGAGCATCCAGGGAACTACAGGCCTGTCAGCCTGACCTTGGTGCCAGAGAAGGTCATGGAGCAGATCATCTTGAGTGCCATCACATGGCACATACAGGACAACTAATCAGTCAGGACTGCTCAGCATGGGTTTATGAAAGTCAGGTCCTGCTTGACAAACCTGATCTCCTTCAATGACAAAGTGACCCACTTAGTGGATGAAGGAGAGGCTGTGGATGTTGTCTGCCTAGACTTTAGTAAAGGCTTTGATGCTATTTCCCACAGCATTCTCCTGGAGAAACTGGTTGCTAATGGCTTGAATGGGACTACTTTTCGCTGGTTAAAAAAACTGGCTGGGTGGCCAGGCCCAAAGAGTCGTGGNAGCAGCTGAGGGAACTGGGGTTGTTCAGCCTGGAGAAAAGGAGGCTGAGGGGAGGCCTCATCACCCTCTACAACTACCTGAGAAGAGAGTGTAGCAAGGTAGGGAATCAGTCTCTTCTCCAAAGTAAGAAGTGATAGGATGAGAGGAAACAGCCTCAAGTTGCAACA
Organism: Rhinoptilus africanus; assembly: GCA_013400135.1. Classification (NCBI taxonomy): domain Eukaryota; kingdom Metazoa; phylum Chordata; class Aves; order Charadriiformes; family Glareolidae; genus Rhinoptilus; species Rhinoptilus africanus. Next base: position 160,811 of record VXBO01009879.1, read on the forward strand.
GGGCAGGTTTAGATTGGATATTAGGAAAAATGTCTTCACTAAAAGGGTTGTCAAGCATTGGAACAGGCTGCCCAGGGAAGTGGTGGAGTCCCAGTCTCTGGAGGTATTTAAAAGCTGTGTAGATGTGGCACTAAGGGACATGGTTTAGTGGTGGACTTGGTAGTGCCAGTTTAATGGTTGGACACAATGGTCTTAAAGATCTTTTCCAACCTAAATGATTCTATGATTCTGGTAAATATGATGGCAAGTGAACTGAGCTGCTAATGTGGTGCTCCTCAGCAGCTTGTCAGTGAAGCACCAAATCAGAGGCTAGCCACTGTCCCCCACAGTCCCGCTCCTGCCAACAGAGATAACCAAGCAATGTCTTTATCCAGGAGGCTGGTCTCTGTTTAGAGGTAACTCTATAAATGAAAATGTCCAAACCCCAGGGAAAGTTTCTTGTATGGATTAGTCTCAATTTTGTTGTTAACAACTGTGAAAATTGATCCTGGAGTCACCAACCAGGAATTCAGAGCACTGTTCCTACCAGAAACAACACAGCTATACTGCAAATAAAATGTGGGTAAAATCAGATCACAGACTACTCTCTGTGAAAAAAAACATTAATGAGTCTTGAAGATCCTTTTGAAGAGGAAAGTCTGTTATGTTTATATATATATTCCTATCCTATGATATTGTTAATGCCAAAGACTTGGGAAAAAAGCTCAAAACTGAAGTACAGGAACATCTTTAAGTCCTGACATACCCTCCAAATAATACTTGAGCAGATGGAAATGAACCAGTCTATTGTGATAACACAATAACTAACTTTTCAGTCTTCCATTAATTATTGCAGAATTAGTTCTCAGAAAACCAGTTTCCTAAGCATAGAGAGCTGACAGTACAGCTGTTTTCAGGGGAAATTTATTTGGTCTTACTGTAAAAGATGCTATTTTCCTGTAAAACTTTGTTTATTAGCTAAATGCCCTAAAAAATTGTAAGTGCCAGTATTACTGCTACGTGTGATTTTTATTATGGGTTTCATATTGTTAGCTGTTTTTCTTTGGCGTCATCCACCTAGATTTAGGAGACTGCATGTCAACCTCAGTTTTCAATGCTTTTAAAGAATGTTGCAAATACTGACTACAGCAGATATATGCTCAAATATTTTATGCAAGCCTTTCTTAAGGAAACTGCATGGATTTAGTCCACAATTTTTAGCCAATATCCTGGTTATAGCAGGATTTAGTTTTCAAATAAGGTTAGAGTCTGAAATAGAGAAACAGATTCTTTCAAGGGAAATTATTCAGAAATATAAACTCACGGACAAGGAAAACACACCCCACACCCCCTGTTTTTAAGACATCACTGGCACTCTCCCTCCTTGCTGCTCCCTAGAGTGCTCTATTTAATATTAGCCTTTTGAAATGGCTGCTCTTCCCATTCCCGCAATTGTAAGCTGGTTAAAAGGTCTAGCCAATCTATTAAAGACATCCATGCATGAAATTCTCAAAAAGCCTCTCATACAGCTTGAGGCAGCAGCCTTTCTCCCACTGAATAGATGTGGTGTGTTTATTATCTTTTTCAGGAATCCTCTATAGCAGGGTTATATGGAAGGCAATTTTAATAGAGAACATGTGACATTGCTCTACCTACATCCGGTCAAAGAGGTTGCCCGTCTGGTTTTCTGATGGCTTAATCAAAAGATGATATACGACTTTTGTGTATCAGTGTTGTATCTTAAATACAGAATAAAAAAAAAAAAAAA
>VXBO01009880.1:1539-111472 GCA_013400135.1 Rhinoptilus africanus
AGAAGTTTGTTCTTAAAAGATATGCAGAGATATTTTATTAGCACACTGGTATTAGTTAGTGGTAGCAAACTAAAAGAAACCTTGGCCATCATCACTCCTTAACTGAAAAGACAGAAACCACACTACCTTTATAACAGTCCATTAATTCACATCTGCACAAATAACTGGCTGGGATGGAATACTGAGGTAATATTTTGTATAGCTCTGTTAAACTCCCTTCTCAAAGCAGCATTAACTCTTTACTGGAGCAGAGAGCACTCTTGACTATTCTGAGACATGAAAAATAATTAAGCTTTGTACAGCAACTTAAAGCCTGAAATTAGGTACTAACTACATTTCACACACCAAAGTGCAATTTCTATACTGAAAAAATCATAAAGCATTCTAATGGAATACGGACAGAAATCTGGAACAAAAATATTAAATATTAAATATACTGATAGTTCCTCCTCAGATTTCACATGCTTATACGTATATGTCTATGTGAGGATTTTGCATAACATTTTCACATTTAGTCTTTAGCAAACATATCAATATATTTGTCTTTGAATTCTATTCAAAGACAATTTTACGTTCTTTGTAGTATGCTTAGACTCTTTAAAGATTTGAGAAAACTGCAGCATCAGTTTTTTCTGAAGAGTTAGATACAAACTCTGCAAACAAGATAAACTTGAGATTTTTGCCCTTAACAGTCTTTGAATACACAGTATCCCAGTAGAGTATAGATGGGACTTTTAGCCAGATATGAATACCATTGCCTTTATCCAAAGCAGTACAGACAGTTTCAACACATAAAATAAGTATCCCTGGAATTTTCTAAGACTCACTCTGCATGTCATATTTCCCACTAGCCTATTTAAATTAAAAAAAAATAGATAAAATCTTACTTCAGTGACTTCTCAGTCTTCCTACTCTCCATATCTGAGACAAAAATGACAACTTGAAGTTAATTAGTAGGTCTATTAAGATCTTTAGCCTCTGGAGGTAGTGGAAGTTCCCCCCTGACTTGCCAATTGAGTCCATAACAAGTATTGAGAAATATAACAAAGTTGAAATAACACACAAATCTGAGGAATGAGTGTGGAAGAACTCATTACTAGATAGGACCCAGCTCTTGCTCATGTCTTTCAGACATCCTTAAAAAACCTCAACTCCAGCATTTGAACTAGTCCCAACTTGAACTCTTACTATTCAGTTTCTCAGATTATGAAAACTATAATCTGAGTAGTTTGTCAATATACTGCACATGAATTGCAACAATAAAAAACGTGTTTGTACATGGACTGAATTATACCACGTATCACGCAAACCACAAGTGGTGGAGGTATCTTAAACAAAGATGAATCCCATTTGAATGGGAGGACTTTCGTACAATGTGTTGACACTGCTAAGGTGAAATCAGCTTTGTTTATCTTGTCGTTGTAAATGAGAAGGAGAATGGGAATTAGAGAATGTAAAACAAAATTAGCTAATCCTGGGTTTAGAAAAATTTAAGCAGAATTCACATAAAAACAAAGACAGAACAGAGAATGGAAGAAAAAAATTGGATTTGTTTTCTGCCTGAGAATAATGAGGAAAAAAGAAACTGATTTCACAGGGTACAAAGACAGTATCTGTGGTTCAGAGAAGAAACTAGAGGGACAGGGAAGATCCTGGAATATACAATTGCCATTTTGGTGCAGACAAAGCACCTATCCAACCCAGAACCGTGTCAGCAACCATGACCATAGACAGATGCAAAGGGAAGAAAAACAACATGATGAATTATCTCTCCCAGCTATTTTCAGCTCAGAGGATTTCATGATTTTGATGTGATTTGTCTCTTTAATGACACTCAATGCATCGCTCTTTCAATTACTTGTCCATTCTCTCCTGTGACGAGTGTAAAATTTCTGTATCACCAACACCTTTTTGGAAAGGAATTCCTTAGTGCTGTTTGCTTTTGCTTGTTGTGATTCCCTACCAGCTTCATTTTATTGTCCTTTTTTCTTAAATTGGAAGAGATGGACATGCAGAAGGTTAGAGACCTTAAAATCTATGTCTCTTCTCTGCTTTTTTCACTAACCTTAAAAAATAGAATGCTGCTATAGAAACTGCACAAGTTAACCGCAGAACTGAAATGTTTGCACAACATTAATGTTTCTTTTACAGAGGGGAGAAGAACAATGTCAGATTTGGACTCCAATGTGGTATAGGTAGCATATGTCCTGTACAGGTCTAACAATGTGTCTATAAACCTAAGTCCTACTATATTTACAGGACCAGCTGACAAAAAGGCAACCTAGAAAGTGGCCAGCACTTTTCACCACCACAACTGCCAGTTAGAGGTCAACAAATACTAATATGGAAAGGAGTGTCAGGTGATCATCTTCACCATTTTCGGTGACAGTGTGAAATTAATACCTTTTTAAAGTTAAAAGGTAGGAAGAAATTATCAGGTCCTGAGAGATAATGGTATTTGCTCAGAATAAATAGAGCAAGCAGAGAATGGAGAGATGATATTCACCATTATCATCATCATTGTTATTATTACTATACCATCCCACCCATAATTCAGTCTGAAAGTGTCCTTGATAAAGCAGCTGTGGCCTGAAGGATAAACAACGGCACAAGTAGTCACCATCAGGGAAAGAAGAAACTCAACAAACAAAACAAATGATTTGCTATCAAGGTTGTCTTGTTTTCAGATGACCTCCCCTTTTCTGAATTCCCCTTGGTAAAGGTTATTTGCAAATGTTTAGTAAAGGCAGCTTCTTAATATTCTCTCTGAGCCTTGTCATCATAACATGAAAAAATATATAAACCATCGAGCTGATTGTTTTATTTCATCTTTTTCCAGATTTCATGGTGATATCACAAAAACTTGAAAATCTTCTTGAACTCTTCACCTCAGAATCTGACATGTGCTGTATTTCATATATACCTTTGGGATTCATGTCCTCTAGTTAATCTTCAGCATACAAGAAAGCTAAATGGAAGAAGCCTTTTCAGCTAAGAAACCTTTCTGAAGACAAAACTTTATGGTTGCTACCTTTCTCAGTTTATATACATTAAGGTTTCTTTTCTGTAGCTTGTTCCAGTTATGACATTAATTACAATATTGATCTGATCACTAATTTAACATGCTTTACACACTGCCCTACCTGAAGTTTCTTTAAAAAAAACCAGTTTGCTTACAAATATTCAGTAATAGTTGAAGTTCAGCCATAAAAAATATGAGCTATGTTGCTGTAAAACATGGTATAAATGGCATACAACAAAGAAATCAACAGGTCATTAAACCTGAAAGACACCATATGATGAAGTGACAGCCCCTGCTGGGTAGAGATGGTCAAGACTGCCCCTAGTAGAACAAGGCAAAAAGCGTGGGACGTTCCTGGATAGAAATCTCCAAGTGGAATCAGCACAAGAAAGCAACAGAATATCTCTAAAAATGGAAATTTCAAAAACCTGTTTAATACAACACCAGCAAATTTTTTTGAGATGTATGTCCTGCTTCCTCTGTATTCATCCTGCTTTCATATCGCTATCCTTGCTAAAATAAAGGAAAATGGAGGCAAAGAAAGAGTTCTAGATCTTGCATGTTCTATATGGACTATTGCATTCACTGGACATTCTTTAAAATATGTTCGTGCCATAAATTACCTATACTTCCATTATACGGTGAGATTTCTGCTATACAAAACTTTCTCCCTGTTATGAATTGAGTGCTTTGCTTGCACTACATCCTTTGCACATTTGATCAATGAATGTAAGACTTTATTAAATCTTAAAGAGCTTAAGATAATACAGAAGGAGTTTATTTTTCTAGGCATGGTTTGCATTATAACTACCTGCAGTTCATTTTAGACCTGGAGAGTTTTATTTGCCAGGAAAAGAAAGGAATACACTTATCTTTAATATATGATCATTAAATAAACATCTTTCATGCAAGAGATTTGTTATATTAAAGAGTATTAAAATTATATCAGCCAGCTCTTTTATTTTGGAAGGCTGCATACAAGTGAAGAAATACAGTAATACTGATGTAGAAAGGTATAAATAATAAGAAAAGCTTCTCACTCTGTCTCCAAAGAAAAACTCCATTATTTCACTTGCTATCCTGCCAGTCCTCCCAGACAGATAAAATTATTCCTACTCATAGCTGACTTTGGGTAAGACTTTTTAATTTTCTACCATGGGTATGCAACTCCATCTAGTTTTCCATGAGACCTGAGTATCAGCCTCTTTTCTACCCTAGATAAACCAGGAAGCCCCAAATGTCAAATTTTTCCAGTGATGCTCACATTGTTCATGAAAGGAAGAAATGTAACTGAGCTTCTCTAACTACTACTAACAACCAGATGCATGAACCAGATTTGTTAGCCAACAAATCTATGGTTCACCAAGGACTGTAAAAGTTTGCCTTGGGTCCAACACTGCTTAAATTTTGCAAAAATGCAAAGTATTTCTCTTGGACCTTCAGAAGAAATTTTCCAGAAAAGTGTGTCAAATGGGTGATGGAGGTTTAGGACTATAAATTCAAAGCAAACTGGGCACACTAATTAACTGTACTCTCCATTTACCCTCCACCATACCCTGCCCTGCCCTGCCCATCCTTGACCAGCCTAACTCTTCCCATTCAGAAACAGGAAAGCAATGATCACCTGGGATGATCTGTTATGTCAGTGAAGACAAGCAGAGAGGGACGTCTGTATAAAATATTTCCACAAAAATGGCAAGAAACTAAGGCAGCCACACCAAGAAGCAACCTCAGAAAATTAAATAGCATTGTTAGTAGCACCACAGTGAAAGGATGGAAAGCATCAGTCCAAGTCTCCCATGCCAGATCTGGCAACAGACTGGTATGTTCTGTTATTTATTTTTTTTTTATCTTTTTAGGTGTTCCTAAGGCTCTTGGTCACTATTAGTAGATCATTTGTCCTACATCAATATTATCTGCAATTATTATTGAAAAAGTATTACCCTAGGTCCAATGCTGGGAAATATCTGAAAACCCAGACTTCATCTACATTCAAAGAATATGTTAAGGTCTATATGCTTTTCTGAAGTTCAGATAAGGTACTGCTTCTGGTTTTGCGGAGATTTTTAAGGACCAGAGAAAGTGAAATCATGTGAGTTGCATGAAATCTGTTGTACACAATTCTCCTCACTGTTTTGTTAAATGATAACAAGTAAGTTTTAGTTTATATCCCGTTCCTGTGTAAAATTAATTTTCATGCACAGTTTCTCCCTTTGCACCAGTTTTGTTCCATGGAAGCCCTGGGCTCTACTGGTTTCAGTTGAGCAACTCTGGATTACCCAGACTGAGAAAGAGGTTTTTCAACAGCTCTATAAATCTCAGATACTCCCTTGAAACCTCTGCCAACAGGTGGTAAACTGCTACCATTCACTGCAAACAATTTTGCAGCATCGGCATCAAGATGCTACGGTAACGGATGGCGCAAAGCAAATGGACTTGTGAAGTTCCTGGGACCACACACTAGGTTCATTCAGGCCATGAAGCAGCCATCAGATGGCAACAATTTTGTCACCACTAGTACAGAACATAATGGAATATGTGTCCTGGAGCTGAAAAGCTCCATATCTCATTAACTATCCCCTGAGTCATGCCTGTCACCACTAGCTTTAAGTTTTAATTTCCTTGCTTTCACTGGTTGTCAAGGCTATTTGACTATATCTCTTTTGTGTTTAATCAGCAGTACCAATGCTTTTGATGAGATTATGTTGCTAACCTGGTGCTCCAGGAAGTCACAAACATAAAATTGTTTATACAGGAACAAATTAAGTACAGCTCTTCACTTTGAGATAGAAAAATAACTAGTCCTATGAAACATAACATCTTTAGCAAAAATGCTTTGGAGAGCTAGATTATCAAATGTAACAGTTCAGTGGTTCAATTCATACCTGACAGGCTTCAAAGAATATATATGCAAATTGATCTCCCAGCTGCAAGGGTAATTAACATGGCCTGCTGCAGGGGGCTGTTCTTCCACCCATTCTGTTTCATTATTATTTTAGTGACTTCACATTTTTCTCAACCCACTGTCTTTTGGTATGGAAATAAATTTAACTTCCTGCTTTATGTAAACTTCATTACACTACAATCAGCAGGCAATCTAGCCTGCTGGAAGTGCTAACGTTTGAAAACCAATACAGCCTGACGTAAAGCCTAGCACTGTACAAACACTTTTGTTGTTGATATTATTATGTGTATTTTCATGGGTTTACCCAATACACTTCTTGTTCTGTTTAAAGAGACTACAATAAGCCTGATTCTTCCCTCCTACTTAAACTAGTTTAACAACATTAAGACAGAGCTAGCAAAGGACAAGAGAAGACAAAGGATCTTGGAACATGCTGTTTAATCCACTTTTTTGCTAGGGTATTCAAATCATATTTGCACTCAAGCCAGTGGGCTTTTTTTTTTTTCCAAAGCAGGAAGGATACAGTGCTGCGTGTATAGCATTTCATGCAGTATTGAACCCATTGGCTGTATATTGGGTCATGAACAGAAGTATGTGGTTCTGTTTCCACATAGAGATATGCCCTGAGTATTACATATTGTAAAATGTTCCCCATATGGTTATGAGGGAACACCAAAACTATTTTCCCATTATACACTAAGAGTGCGACTAACAGGGAAGCAATCATATTACACATGCCTGGGAAAACTATAGGCATAAAAACATTACTGCATTTGGATACCTTTCATAACTAGAAACTTCTGTACGAAGCCATTTCTACAAATTATAAAGCAAAATCATGTGTTAAATCATTTTAAGCAAATATTTATGAGTAGATATAAAATAACAAGTATATCTACAATTCATAAGTGGCTAAACTTTCCTTTCCAGAGGGTCATCAAAGTCAATAGATTTACTACAGCGATAAACATAATCCAGCCCAATGCATGTTTTCATCTTATACATTTTTATATAAAAGTTTGATATTGCTTTTTTCCACAAAAACCTTTACAAGCTTCAGAAAAATATAATACCGTGTGCATGTGCATAACCACACATCCATGTGAAATAACGTTGGGAAAAATCCTATCAGTACTTGAACTATTTTGTTAAGCAGTCAGGCGGTTTCCTCATCAAATCAATGTCAGCTACAAACGCAGAAAAACTGTATGTTACTAGATTTAGGCCAGTGCCCTGGAGGGTCAGGTCATGCCCTGTATTTATCCTCATCTGATGCTCGAGTGCTAAACAACTAGAGGAGCTCTTCTGCTGTCTACACACTATTGCATACCCAATACTTAACTGAGGTTAATTGAATGTATACTAAAAGAATTCTGGTGGGAGTGGGAACAGAATCTCTACTGCATGGGTGGATAAGGCCAGTCCTGACCCTGGATATCAACCCCATATCTTTCCAGAAAGCAAGCAAATGGACTACGAGAGGGAAAAATAAAAATATGACAGAGGGAGAAAGCGAACTATCTGTTTGAATCCATGTTTATGAAGATATACTGTTGTAAGTATTAACAGATGGGATTTTCCAGTGTTGCCTTATAGAATTAGGTGTCTATTTCCCTTTGAATTTTATTGCTGGTGGAGAGTTTATCTTTCTTAGCCTCCTTAGAATAAGCCAACCTGCATTTTGGTCTGAAAAGGAGACTTCATAAATTACATGTTGCCAGTATGGCAAATTGCACCTTTATGAGGCAATTTCTGGCAGATTAGCTGATGTGCATCACCACAGCTTCACATTCAAGTGATTTGGACGTGGCCCATAATGAATAAGACATTCCCAGCAACAGAACACTGATTTTGCATTATTATAAACCAGGGGTTGACAGCAGAATACCGATTTTGCATTATTATAAACTGGGGACTGAAAGTTACTGCTGTCTGGCAAGTGTTCAGCAATCATTTGTTGGCAGTCTCAGCTGAAAGGCCAAGGACTGTGAGAGCAGGGAGCCTGAACATAGCTTTCTGAGAGAGTCTCTCAGGTCAGCATTGAGAAGTACTTCAGTGCCCAGGGAAGGAGCTAAGAGTTAAGTTTGCCATTGCCCCTCATGCATCATGAAAGAACAAAGTTTGAACTTTCAGATTGGACAAACCTCCACGTTCCACATCCCACAAAACTCAGGCTTTAAAAAAATTACAGAGAAAATGGCAGACCTGTAACATGAGCCCAAAATGCTGACAGGATTAGAGAACACTCACAAGCAGGGACTGATTTTTTTCATCTCTTTCCAGTTTTGCTGTAGAGCTGAAAAGGATGAAATGGCCAGCAAAAATTCTGCTTCTCTAATTTTCCACTGCGTCTGCAAAATGGCTCTTTAAATGCCACTTGACCTTGAATGCGAAAATAATCTGTCTTTTATCAGTCATGTCTTTTTGTGGCCTGGTTTACAGCATCAAATTTACATCCTGCCTTACCGTGGAGCTTCTTGCGATAATGAATTCAAGCAAGTACCTGTGCTCCAGAAATGCGTTCCTCTTCACTGTATAGAAGGAAGAATGCGGGTGTCTTTTGTCTGTCACTTGCCATTTGACTCTGACCTATGGGCACCATGACCACGTACTGGCTCTGGCTCAGAAATCCACACACCCCTCCACTCAAGGCCTCTGCATTTTACAAGAATGCAGCGGTCGAGCTTTTGAAAACTTAAGACCTCAAGTCAGTCTTATGTAATAACAAACATTTCTTCTTTGTTACCGTGCACATCTTTTTCTCCATCCCCTCTTTCTATTATTCTGTTTTACTAAACTTAGTGAGATTGCTCATGTAAACATAAATACTTACCTGAATAAGAGCTGCCAAAGCCAAGCATTTATATCATATGGTTGTGGATTTGGCTGAGTCCTTCCCTTCATACTGCATAGTGCTCAGTGCTAGTTCAGATGCTAGATGACAGTAAGGCTAGGATACGTGGCAGGGGTAGCCTTCTTGTGCAAGAATCATCAATTCTTATAAATATCTAAAGGACAGGTGTCAAGAGGATGGGGCCAGGCTCTTTTCAGTCCTGCCCAGTGACAGGACAAGGGACAACAGGCACAAGCTGGAAAACAGGAAATTCCACCACAACATGAGGAAAAACTTCTTTACCTTGAGGGTGGCAGAGCACTGGCACAGGCTGCCCAGGGAGGTGGTGGAGTCTCCGTCTCTGGAGACATTCAAAACCCGCCTGGATGGGTTCCTGTGCAACCTGCTCTAAGGTGGCCCTGCTCTGGCAGGGGGTTGGACTAGATGATCTCCAGAGGTCCCTTCCAACCCCTACCATTCTGTGTTTCTGTGAAGACTGCAAGGCAGGCAATGGAGTGGGATATGGCACATAGGCACAGCCTTGTCTCCTGCTTAGCATATAGGAGCAAGAGGCAAACGAATAGAAGGAAAATTTAACTGGGGTAGTGGGGAGGGAAATCTCTCCTAGGCCTTCACACCTACTTCCATTCACATGGGAGTATGTATTTTTCTGGGCAGAGCTGCATCCTTGAGAGCGGCTGGGACCTGCTGTGCCTGTTTCTGATTCTTTGGATCATGCCCAGAGGCAAACTGCAACAGGAGGTAAATCCAAGAAAGAGTAGGATAACATGGATAAAATGACATCTCCTCACAGGTAAATTAATGTACATCTAAATTATGATGCATTCAGTTAAAAGTGCAAATACAGGCTGTTTCCACTGAATTCAACACACTAATTATACAGCCTGGAACAAAGATATTTGTCTAACAGAAACTAACTCAGGGATTTGCAAGGCTCTTGACAGAACCTTTTAACAAATCGGAGAAATTATGCGACTGTGGAAAAAAACACTGCCCTTCTACATCCCCACCAGCAGTAGTCTAAATGAAAATGTCCCAAGAAGGTTGATGGCCTCTGTAATTCTTTCTCTCCTTTTCAAAAGACCTTCCAAGCACTATGCAGGGTGCCTCTCCCTATTGAACACTGAATGTGCAAAATTGATGGCAGGTGTCCTATGCCCTCTCTGCAGCATATAATCTACAAGTAACACTGCTGCACAGCAGAAGATGCTGGGCTTTTTCTTTGGAAGAATTGCTATTCTGAGATTCTTTTTGTCTAGCCATGAAGGCAGGAGGAACAAATGTCCTTGACATCTATGAGGGGACACCTAACTGCAGATCTGAAGAAAAACCTCTGATTATACGCCCTTCAGCTCATGCTGGATCAGTGTCAGCAGCTAAAGCAGCAAGCTGCGCTGTGCCCAGCATGTGCAGAATGGAGACAAATATATTAGAGAAATTGCAATTTACTGAGGGGGAAAAACTGATGAACTCCACTCTCTTATTTTGAGCCTTGGTCTCAGGAGCTGGTAAATATATCAAGATGTTAGAGCCACATCACTATTGCGCTTCTGAACCAACTTCTTGAAGGAATTCTTCTGTAGTAAGGAGGCCATTGCCAGGATTCTCCCAACTCATATGGTGAATAACCACTTTACTGCAGGTAAACCATCAAACTGCACATCCTACATGTTTCTGGTAGAGAGAACTGGACCTCCTTAACAGTACTGAAACATCATTCTGCCTTCTCCTTGTCCCTCCTTCCTCTTCAAGCAGGAAGTTTCTTTATCCCTTATCAAAGCCATATTTTTAAGCAGATATTAAGCTTCATCTACTGTGCCATGAGGTATGTCTGGGCATGCATGAACTGATACCCTTATGTCCAAAATAAAGCTCAAAAGAATATCTTTAATGCTCTTGCTAACTTGGAAGGTATCAGGCACAGGCCATTCTAGATCATTATTTAACAGACTCATTTCACATGTTTTGAATGAAAAAGTTCCCAGCAACACCCAGCACCTGGACACTTAGAGGTTATTCTGCTTGTCTGCAAGGTAGGAATGTGTCTTAAATAACACTATCAAGTTGTCAAGTGGGGAAAAAAAAAAGCACAAGCATTTAAACTGCACACACTATCACCGTATTAATTTTTTTGTAAATTAAAAAGGAACATCTGTCTAACTCAGAAATGTGTTGGGCATTTAATTAGTTTCATGAAATAGATGAATCTTCCCCTGGAAAGTGATCCAGGATGATGCTTCTGAATCTGATTGGTCTAAACATGGAACAGAGTGACAAAGAAACCTATTATTGCTCTTATAGCTCAGTATTTCCTACAAGAACCTCAAAGCTTCTTTCACCTCTAGCAAGATGCTACTGATCTTGCCTGCTAGGCTACTGCCAGCAAAGGACCCAAGCAGGGAGTGTCCTCTAAGGCAGGGGGGTCTGGTAATACAACACAGAGCTGTCAAGCTTCAGAAGTCCTGAGGACTCTTCACCTAAATGTTTGCAAGGGCTGATATAAAATATGAAAGGATCTTGTTATCATTAAAAATGTTTTAGACCTTATAGCAAACAGTCACATGTGCTGGGAGTAGTAAGTGAGGGAGTTTGCAGTTCCCAGAAGCATAATGTCTGCTGCTTCAAAACCCTGGCAACACTCTCATTAGAGTCCTCCTCTCCAGTGAAGGTTCACTGTTGTCATGGTTTGGGCTGGACTGGCCACTGAAATGAATTAGAGTTTTACCTCAATCCAGGTCAACTGTCAAACCTACACACAGAGCACAAGAAGGTATTATAGACAAGTATGGATTAGACAGATGTATAAAAGCATTCTTAATCCCTGGCATGCAGAGCAGCCAGTGCAAGACTAAGAAAAGTACACAACTTTCTCAGATCACCTATACCCAGCTGCTGGCATGACCGTAGCTGGGTATCAGATGGTGGTAGGCACCAGAGCTGATGCTGTAATCCTGAAGCAGGTGAGCTGGTTCAGGGTTTTCTGGACTCCCTGGTGAATCCTTGTGGTCACTGTTCCCACGGTGACTACTGCAAGCTGTGTCACCTGCCTGGGAACAAAGCCTTGAAGAATCTCTGCTCTTCTAAAACCACACAGCTAGGGTTTCTTTGGGTGTTAGCCTTCTCCCCGCAAAGTACAGCTGGGAAAGCTGAGCTGTGAAATGGCAGAAACAAGAAGAACCAAGAAAACCAGCCAGATAATAACAAGAGTTCTGCATATCCTGTAAAAAGAAAGCCATATTCAAACTTAGGGCCTTGATTTCTTGCTATCATGAAACAGACACTTACATTTCTCAGGTAGCTCAGGTCATGTAAATATGCACACTATGACAAACACCACCAAAAAAGCCTCTCAATCATGTGATCATTTTAACTTTGGATGAGTGCTTTTACTTTTCAATTTCAGTACTTGAACTCTTCAAAAAAAAGCCCATATTGACATCTTCTACAGTCTGACTTCTTTTTTACCCCTATTTTTCTTCCCTACTTGGGTTTTCTACCTTGGCACCTCATTTGTCTGGCTCTGCTTGCTTACTTAAAAAATTCTAGAGTCAGTAGTTTAAGCACAGTGCTCTCACCCAGACCCAATTCCAGTTGATTTACAGCTATAGGGTCAAAGTCAGAAAGGATGAGTTAGGCTAACAGCCCTATTGGCAGCACCCCACATCCCAGGTTAACCGCCTCTAGTCTGCTACTTGAGCTCACACTTTTTTCTGCTTCAGACAAAATTAAATGTGTTACTTTTTAGATAGTACAAATACTGGTTCTTCAGTACCTCACTCCTTCTGACTGAGGCAGGTGAATTCATCTGGCTGATCAATGGGTAGTTTCTTTTGGGAGAAGAAAGGGCTAGAGGTGATAACTTCTTGATCCAATACAACTAGACAAGGATATGGTCCATGAAAATACTGGTAGCTTTGGTGGCAAAATCCAAAATTCAAATAAGCAAAAATTTTCCCCTTTCCTGGAAATACCTGCTTTATCTAAGTGCTTAAGCAGTAGCTAAGTGCACATAGATCTATGCATATTTCTAGAAATGGCTTTTTGAACTACAATATTATGAGAAATTGAAAGCAAAAGTATTATTATATATGTCTATGTTTTCTATTTATCTCAGTTTTTCAGTTCAGTTTCTATTAACATTTTACAGCATCTGGCTTTTGGGATTTTCACATTACATACATGCACACAGACACATTTAAAGATAATAGAATGTTCTGATTAATATGAGGGTCCTTTTCTCTTTCTGCAGAAGAAAATTTTTAATCACTTTCATTTCATGATTTTTTTTTTTTTTAAATCTGAAGGATTAAATCAGAAGACTGTTTTTCCCCAAAATTTTCTGCAAGGTGTAACTAGATTTTCAAACCAGTTCCACTAGAGATGCAGAATACTAGCCCTATCCTTTCATATTGCTTATAAAAAATTGCGGGTACTTCTAGAAATCACAGGGAAGCATTAATAGCTTCTGTCATGGCCAAATTTTGTCACCAATCCATGCTATTTTGCATAAGTAGGAAATGTAGATCTCAATGTTAAAGGTTCTCTGGGTTTTGAGAACAGATGTTTCTCCTCAAACCCCTCAAAAAATATTTTACAAAGTTGTGCCTTCCCATTCAGTGGCTTCCAGACCCACAACAGTCTCCAGGAGATTCTTCCTACAGTTAATTTACCCCTGTAAATTCTGTGCCAAGAGGATCTTGCACACAATTCTGAGGTTCCTGTACTAGGAAATGGTATCAGCTGCAGAACTAGAGAATGAGTAGGTGCAGAGAGTGTTCATGGACATGGAGCTTAGAGTCAAAAACCCAAAATCTTGATTTAACTGGGAGATCTAAGTTTAGAAATAGCTCCTACTTGCAATGGAGACCAGGTGGCTACATGCATAAATCGTATCTGACAGCATAATGGACTCACAGGTGAGAGGAGGAGGAGTACTTTCAGGACCTCCAGTTTAGCCAATACCAGTTTCTACTACTGTTTCCCAATTAACCAAAAGAGGGGGCTAGTTCATTCCTTTTTTCATGTTTTTCAAAAACATGTTTCTATTTCCTGACCTTGGGTTATTGGAATATTCCTGGTGGAAAAGGAGGTGGAATCTTCTCCAGTGACACCTTTATTACTAGCAGATTGACTCACAGTGAGGATCTTTGCTTTCCATTTTGTTCGTAACACTTCCATCTGCATGACTGTCCTTCATATTAAAAGGCCTCCACCTAACCACAGTACCTTGCAACTTTGTTGGACCATTTCATGGCATCAAATTAACTGCGGCGAGGAAAGAAGACCTGTTGGACAGTGTGTTTTGAACTACAGGAACATGCATTAAGCTGTTCTTTGCCCATAGCCCAGCAGAGAACCAGGAAATGAAAGGTGTTACGCAAGTTTCAGTATTAAGTATCTTTGACTTATTGCTGTGATTATACTAATTGCTCATCTTCCTGGTAGGAGGTTGCAGGAAGCTGTTTTGAAGTAATCAAGCTGAGATGCGGCCTTCTATTTATAAGAGGCCTGGAAATCTTACTTTCACAAAAAGAGTATCTAATTGAATCTCTAAAAAACAGCAGATAACGATTTCTCTTTCCTCCCTTGGAATCTCACACAAGAGTTTATGATTCAGTTCTCCCTCACTGTGAATGTCTGTGAACTTCAAAGGATGCTGCCTGAGAATACTGCAGACAGCACTTGTTCTCCTGTTTGCCCAGGCTTTTAACACCCGGCAAAAACTCTGAAGCTTTGTATTAACTCCAGAATCATCTTATAGAGCTATATGGTGCTATATGAACGTACATATTACTCAGCACCTAGGCAGGTTAAATACAAACATAATAATGCTTCATATTCACATGAAAGATTTTGGCCCAAAGCAGTTTAATGTTGTGATATATGCATACGGCACCGGTGAAAAGGAGTAAGTCCTGGCTACCACCCATTTGCAGCCCCATGGAAAGTCTCCACCTGAAGGGGAGGGGGCTGATCACAATAAGGACCACTGAACATTTTTTCTCCATACAAGAACTTTCAAAGCAAAAAAAGGCCAAAAGTCAATGTATTTACCTCAGACAAATGAGGGCAGAGCCCAGCACCAGCAGGATTTGAACCAGTATTTCTAAGTAATTTATTGGGGGCCTTTGTGTGGTAAAGCTGGGGCAGCCTTCCTCAGAGCAACAAGATCATTCTGCTGAGATGAGGTTAAATTTCATCATAGATCACTGGCAGGATTTTGCTGTTGTAGATGTTGTTCTGCTTTTTTTCTGAGTTTGTGACTACAGTTTCTTGGTAAAACTGGGCACGTATTCTTAATAAGTTGTTCCAGGAAAGCCAGAATGACTTGATAGCAAAGGTTATATTTTGCCCAATACTTTCAACCAAAGAAAAAGAAAATGGAAAGTCTAAGTGAACTGTTCTGACATTTCTGAAGCACTTCATTTACAGGCACATGCAATAAACACAAAGGAAATAAAAATCTAAATCCACACTGGTACTGAAAGAGGCAGCAGAAGTGACCTTTTTTTTTTTCACAGTAGACTCACTACTAGGGATTTTATGGAGGCTGAGCAAAACTCAGGTTAAAATACCTTCTCTGCACATGGGGATTTGAAGGCATGTGCTTCATCTCCCAAGGAAACATCTTACCCCCTGACTGTTTTGTAAGGTATCCTGGGGTATAGGAGATGTAAGAAAGACAGGACATTCCTTCAGGCTATATTTGCCTTGAATATGAATATGAATATGGATTTATAGGAGTGGCTTTAAATACGAATTAAGCTGACTTAGGTACTTGGTCCTTTAAATTCTATCTAAGAGCTTTCTTTCCTAAATGCTGGTATTTCTGGATGTAGTCCCAGCTCAATAAATATCTCGCAAAAATTGTACAATGATGTATACAGGACTATGTAAGAAAGGACATCCCAGACTAGCAAGGATGTCAAGGCACTTTCCTGGCAGATGAAATATCATTTCAAATCACCTTTGGCAAAAGGATCTCAACTGTGGTCTCCTACATTGTGTATCAATGTCCCAGAGCTGAACTTTTCAGGGAAAGGGCTTGATGTCTGTGTAAGGTCTATTTTTAGATAGCTTCCATCCACAGATACCGGATGCTGAGACACAAGAAAAGAGGGGTTTAGAGAGAAGAACTTAGCATGGGAAACTAGAAGGACTACTGAGTAACATTTGATTGTTTTATTAGACAAACTTATAGGAGTCAGAGGCCAGGGAGAAAAGATCGGTCTTGAAATGGGATTTGAAGACAGTCAGGAGGTCACTGAAGCAAACAGCAGGGCATCTGTTACAGAAGCTGAGATTCACGGGAGAAAGACTGGGAGAAAAAAGTCCAAAATTAAAAGTCCTCATCTCCCTCTATACATCATCACAAATCAATACAAACCAAGTAATTCACAGAAAGAGGCAATTTTGTGTGTTTGTTTGCAAGCCCTGATGGATCTATTGGCTGGCATGCCTATTGTTCCTACCCTTGACATGACATACACAACACAGGTATCATGATGTATATAAGCCATGAAAAACTCCAGTGTGTTTCATTACCATGAGAAATGCAAGGGCTGGCTGCTTTTGACAGCCAGTGATGCTATTGCTAGCCTTTTGCGTTGGTAGCTGAAGAAAATTCAGTCAACATATTTTAACCTTCTGAGCAATCCCAGCACATTGCGATCTTACCAAAGCAGCTGATAACAACTGAAGTACAAGCTCTGCGTCAGACAAACAGCAGCTGGGGGAAGGGAGCTCTACTCTCCTTCCTCCCTCGTGCCAGCCCGGCTTGTAGATCAAGCTCATCATCCTTTTCAAGGCAAAAGGCATTGACAACATCTTTCTTCCTCAAATAACGGAGAGAGAAGGGAGCTGAAATTTTACAGAGCGGTGAAAATACATGAAAGCACTCAAAAGCTCTAAGAGAGCACAAGGAGGACAGCCCAAACCCACCTGATGCTGGGACTCCAGCATAGACTGTGCATTATAAACTGCATTAGGCTCTGGTCCAAGACAAATCGTGAACTCTACAGACTTAATTTCAGCTCTTCTCTGCAACCTTTCATTAGGAGTGGTAAAAGTTCCTTCTGAGCTTTTTCAAAGTAAGGAAACCCAAGTGGTCTCCAATTTCAGTTGTGCACTGTGATAAAAGTGGGCTGTCTGGGAGGAAAAGAGGGGGGGGAACTGGCCAGCCCTTTGAGTTCAGTCTGGGTCTTACATATGTAGGAGTGCAGGAATTCTTCAGCTTCACATTTGGAAAAGGGCCCAGGTCAGAAAGTAAAAATAGAAAAGTGTGTATGCAATTCTAAGAAGCTCAGCTGCAAGGAAAGGGGGAAAAAGTTTCCTGTAGTCCTTGATTCAAGCTTTTCGGAAGTTTCAAGGACAAAGATGAAGCAGCTCCAGGGCTCCATTTCATTTTGGAACTCATAATTCATTATTCTGCACAGTGGAAAACTATTCCCAGCAAAATGAAACTTCTTCTTTTTTTAATCTCATTTTATAGTTTGCTTAAAAAAAACCCCAACACTTAGACAAAATATCCATATATAGTCTCCATGGTTATTTTATAGCAGGACCACATTTTAACCATTATTCTTTTCACATTAGGAAAGGAGAAAATATCTGGTAAATGGAGCGAATTAACAGTAGGCAACACTGTTCCTTTAAGCTCCAGCCTTAGTAGAGAGCAGCTGTATGATTTCCCTCTGGGAATACAGTTCTGCTTCCTTGCTCAAATATCCCCAGAATGGGTGAAACAGGTTTGCATGAGTATGTGTATCAAAGAGAACTGAGCTTGGAGTGGCATGCCCAAATTATCTGGACACGTATAGCTCATGCACATTCCCTGTATAGTCCAGAGCACAAGCTACGTCCAGCTTCAGAAGGCAAGTACAGAAGAAACCAAGGAGTAGCTAACATAGGATTAAAACACCTACCCCTTGATCTGGTCTGTTGGGAGATGGATTGCGCAGGACTCAGCCGGCAATACATATCTGTATACATAGCTCTGTGTGTGTGCGCGCTTATGTGTGTGTATACTCAGCTATAGCTACACACAAAGGAGACAGCTGTAGGTGGAGACACAAAGACCAGGACACCACCGCCTTTTTTTCTTTTCCACAAAAATAGTCTGGCTGCTACTGCCGCTGCTAAAGGAAGAAGTGGGAAGCGGGAGGAAGTGGCAGCATGCCTCAGAAGCAGCACTGCTGCTCCTTCCTTTCCCATTTCCACATGAAGCTTGACTTTCTAAAGACATCCCTGCCACCTCTTGTCCCCTGGCTGTATCCTTACTCCTCCCATGGCAGAGGGCACATGGCCTGGCATGCCCCTGCACACCACTCTGGGTGACATAACTGAATTTTGCTTACCAAAAGCATCCTTGAAGTAGCTCTGCAGTGCGTACCCAGTGCACCCCCAATGCCAGTCTCCGCAGGACAGATTGGGTTGCCCCTTTGTCTTCTAGGGACTCTCATTACCCCCCAGCCCCCATGCTGGTGCTTCAGGTCTGTCCTGGTTCCAGCGGGGATAGAGGTTAGTTCTCCCCAGGCTCCAGCAGGGACACAGGCATTCCATCTCGTGGGAGCCATGCCCACTCGGAGTTGCTGGGGGAGTGGGCAGGAAGCCATGGCTTGGGCAGGCTGGGGCATCCTGGGTCCGGTCAGGAAGCGGGGGTTCCATCATCCTGTTTGTATATTCCTCTATCCATGTTATTGTTGTCGTTTTCTTGTTCCCTTTGCTGTTCTGTTAAACTGCCTTTGTCCCAGCCCACGAGTTTTGCCCTTTTTTTCTTCCGATTCTTCCTGTATTGGGGAAACCCAAGCAAGTGGCACGTGGTTCTTTGTTGCTGTTTGAGGCCAAACCATGACAAGGTCCCACAGCACAGGACCAGCATAGGGACAGAGCAGCTGCAGGTGAGCTACATGGAGCTGCAGAGACACAGCATTTCCCTCTGCCAGTCTCCTTTCCATTTGTGGCAAGATGTACACCATCCCTGAACAGACAAGGAAAAGCTGGGCTTTCCCTAGGACTTACTAGACCCAGTATAATGAGGTCATCTTCTTGGGCCTTTTCTTTCCAACTATTTTTACAATGACAGCCAAAAGAGGAGGAGGCATAACTAGTGGTCTACAGTGGAAGGATACATGTGTGGGTAAACACACACGCTTTCAATTTTAAAAAAATAACAGCACTGTCAATCTCCCTGGTATCCATTTTGATGCAAGATTGTATTTTATTCCTACTTCACTACAATCATTTTCTGTTTTTTTGGGAGGGCATAACAGTAATAAAATAATCTTATGTGAAAACTTTCAAAACTTCAAATAGATCAAGCATGAAACAGTAGAAAAATAAGAGCAGCTTGCAGCACTTCTTGCAGACTATAGCTTAAATGAATAAATAAAATTACTAGTAATTTTATCAAAATATATTGTTTGGTTTCAATTGTGTCCCCCAATATAAACAGCCCAGTGACTGATGTGTTATTGTGAATTTCTGGATTGTGTCTGTAATGAATGTGTTCTGGAATGACCTTCTGAGAGTAAATCAATATTGGAAAGAAGAGACCTCTGCAGATTTGCTTTTCTAACTCTTCTAAATGAGTTTTCAAATGGTCAGAATTTCTATTAACAACAAAAAACACCCCAAAATATGAAGAATAGTGACAGTTTTCACAGTACAGGTCCTCTCAGCATCCTCAAATGTTCTTACAAGGTACTTCGTGCCTTTCAGACTCCTGAGAAGGTAGGCAGCTAGGAGAAGGAACTAGCTACACATTTTCCAAAACAGTAGCTTCCAACCTGTGATCACCACAAACCCCCAGGCTAAATGGCCTACAAAGAGAATCTATGAAGAACAAGGTAGTCATGGGATGTCAGTTTCTTTCCTAAGTAACAAGCAACAGGACAAGAGGAAATGGTCTCAAGTTGTGCCAGGGGAGGTTTAGATTGGATATTAGGAAAAATTTTTTCACTGTAAGCGTTGTCAAGCATTGGAACAGGCTGCCCAGGGAAGTGACTGAGTTACAATCCCTGGAGGTATTCAAAAGATGTGTAGAAATGGTGCTGAGGGGTATGGTTTAGTGGTAACTTGGCAGTGCTAGGCTAACAGTTGGACTTGATGATCTTAAAGGTCTCTTCCAACCAAAATGATTCTGTAATTCTATGAACATTCTTGGTTTGGCAAATAGTCCACAGAACAAAACTAGTGAAACTCTTCTTTTAAAATAGAGTGAGATAAACTCTGCAAAGTTCATCTTTCAGCATTCAGTGAGCAGAAGACTGAGGAAACGTGGTCTTTTCTCCTCACTTTCAGAATAGTCCACATAGCTAAGTCCTTTGATTTGAGGGTATGGCTGGATGGTATATCTCTTTGTCTGGCATTGTACTCTTGAAAATTTCTCCATTTCAAGTACCACTGAGGACTTGTGTTGTTAAAGTAATTCAGCTGCTGGAGGCATCCCCAAATGTCTCTGTCATCGTGTCTGTGTCCCAGGGCAGCAGCATGTCCATAAAGCCATGTCCTTGACTGTCACATTGCTTACCAAATCCAAACAGAAACTTAGAACTAGATCCCCTCAAATCTAATGGAAAAATTGCTACCTATGTAGCCAAAGTTTTCTAATCACTCTGTCTTTATTTTATTTACTTAAAAGTCTCAAGCTGGCACTAATTCATTCACTTCATTTATCTGTGCCACAATCAAGAAGATGGGTTTTAAATTTGCACTAGAATTTAGTGCTGCTGAGTCACAGTTACAGAACTTCAGTTTAGTTTTTCTGCTTTCAAACTTCATTTCCTATTTGTTATGAAATCAATATTGCCCTGCTGTGAGCTTAAATGGGACAGGGCAGCCTAAGTTTTTCTGATGAGTAACTTCAGTGTTTTGGGGGTAAAGAAGAACAAATTACTTCAGCTGCAAAAAATTAACATACATACTGTAAGGAGAAGTTACTTAAATATGGACAGGTGACAGTCAAAGTCACAAGTATCATTGCAAAAGAGCTGCTAAAGTGGAATAATATTTGTGCGCTGCAAACAGATCTGTGCTGCTGAGCAAATCTGACTCCTCTTGGCAGTAAACCTCAGAAATGCATTCCTTTGCAGGCAACACAGTGGGCAAACAGTCATTTTTGTGTCAAGTTAAATTAAATATAAAACAATATGAGGAGTGCTCAAACGGGAAAGTGAGAGATGGATATTATATATTAACACTTCTCAGGCCTCTTGTTTGAAAAAGCATGACTGGGAAGAATTTTTACTACTATTTGTTACTATTTGTTATAACCTCAGTGCCCTAGAAGATGGAAAGTGGATATACCAAACATAAAGGAGCTGGTAGGAGGAGAGCTTACAGTCACACTCATGTCCTACTCTGCCTGCTAGTCATCAGCATCCACTTGCAAAATCGTATTACCTTACTCTTTCCTGTACCAAACCTGCGTTAATGGCAGTCTAACTGTGACAGAAGGCACCAGTGTTCTGTGTACAATGATGTGACAGCTCTGAATAGTAACGCATGAAAAAAAAGCACTGGTTCAAAAAATGATCCAGCCAATCCTGCCTGCCCTTCTAGGGGAAATGTGGTATATGAATATACAGGAAGATACAGACATCTCATAAAATACACTAAAAACTGCATGCATCTGGCTGTTGTTTATTGCGCTCTAATGGCATGTTCAGTAACTTGCATGGGAATCTTCCAATGCAATTATTTAGTTTGTTCCAAGTTATAGCATCCCATTTTTCCACCCCAATATTTACAGATTTAGATTCCTTATGCAATTTCCAGCTCTTACAAGGCTGGGGTGTAATTTCACTAGTAGGATGTATGAAATTGTTCATCTTTAGTATCTGCAGCCAAATGTCCATGACCTGCCCCGTGGATATACAGATTTCCCAGTTCTTTTGAGTTTGCAAGGCCAAATTGTTCTGCTTCAGTATAGTTCAGAGACTGCCCTGCCTCCACTGGTCTTATTCCCAAGATCACTTGGAGGCAAAGGGGAAGAATAAACAGGACAAATACATTCCTGATGTAAGCAGATGAAACCTTATAACCTCATTTTTCCTCTGCCCCCATTTTAGGACTTGTCAGTTGAGTAGCAGCTGTTTACACCAATTATGAATTTGGCCTAAGATATAGAAATAAAGCAGTGGATTATATTCCATGGAGAGTACATTAAAAATAAACAATGCATGCGTGTGTGTGGCAGAACTGAGTCTTCAGTCCTTAATTATAGGAAACAGGAAATACTTTGGTTGCCCTCCTTCCCAAGATCAAAATTAGTTAATAATTACACCACTTCTTAAAGGTTCCTTCTCCCTTTGGCTTTACTGCCACTGGGGAGGGGGAGGGAAGGGGGGAGGAGGGGGGAGGAAACCAGGGATCACCATAACAATATGTAGGTGGAAAAAAGAGATGTTACATGTTCTAAGATAAGAGCAAGGAACACATCGCATGATAAGATCAGGCGGTCCTTCCCTTTTGCAGCACAGGAGGTCATTCAGGAGCATTCAGAATTCTTTTACTTCGTTATTTTTTTTCACAGCCATATTTAGGAAGCTGCAGAGCATTATCAAATGACATTCAGGAGCTGGGGTGGAGGGCAGTCTTAGCAAAGATTTCAACAATCTTTAAAACGTCAGGCAATTTTCTGTGCAAAAAGACAGCTGGAGGTGGAGATGGGGAGACAGAAGTTTTTCTTAAATAAGAATAACCTGACGTTCTTCTCTAATTTAAGGCATTGTCTCCTCTGTGTTTGCATTTCTTTCTTTCTTAAACTAAACAAATTTAAAATTAACAACTCGTTAGGTAATCTGAGCTAGATTCCCAAAAATGTTGCATGAGGCAATTTAGTGGTAGTTTAGTCTGTTGCAAGCAGTCTGCACAGACTCAAACCCCGATAAAACTCCTATATTAACATTTTTTAGACCACCATAATGATACATTTTGCACAATAGCATAGGTAAAGAGTGAGAATGTTGGCCTGCGGTTTCATTGTAGAAAGAAAATTCACATCTTGTCACTATTGGGCAAAAAGGGCTGCAAATGAAGATGTAAAATCAGGTTCATGTTTAAAACATCTAAACTAATATTGCTTTAGGAAAGAAACAACACATTAAGAACAATGTGTGAATATCCACTGACAGCCCTGAGTGCAGAATATTGTTCCAATAGTGCAGTTTGCTCATATACATAAAATAAGTAGGATTCAGTTGGTTAATAATTTATCTGGTGACTTCTTAATCTTGAACCAAAAATATCCTTGAATGTTTCCAGAGAAGCTGATATCAGGCATCCACAGCAACTGTAAAATCTGCCCTTTTTCTGCTTTATACTGGCTGACAGTTCATCATAGTCTTGGCTCTGCAAAAGACATACATACGTGATTAATTTAATGCACAGCAAGTACTGCCATTAGCATCATGTGCCTACGCCTTCCCAAACTCAAGGGCTTACATTTGCCCAGTGCCCTCTCCACACAGACAGACCTCTTGGGAGGGGCTTTGAGCAAATCTTATTTCAAAGAAGGAAGGAGAGGGGAGGAAAAGGATTTTTCTCCATAAAGGAATATCTCTGCCAGCAGTACAAAGCCGGGGCTGTCCGCAGGGGCTTGCAGGATCCTTTCTCTTGTCTGGCAGCAGCAGGGCACTGCCCAGCTGGAGTGGCCACCACCCGCTCTCCAGTTGTGCTGCATGATAAAAAGGGTTGGAATCTCAACCGAATAAAAGGTCCTCAACCAATGTAAACAAATATACAGTTGCTTTTGCCACGCTGGCAAAAGAAACCTCTGCTTTTGAACCTCTAGGCTTCCCTCAAAGAGTCCTGGCCTTGTTTTCCTGAAATCCCTCAGAGAAATGCCCCAGGGCTGAGGCAGTGAGCATTCAACTGCTCTCCCTTTTCCAGCAGATACCATTAACCCTTTGGCTGCTAATTCCTCTCCACTGAAGAATGGGTGTCTGCTCTCGGACTACTCAGCATTTATCTGCTACCCCAAAGTCCTTGAAAGTTCAAGGTTCAACAGCAGCCGAGCACTTAAGCAAGCACTTACTGCAGTTTGGTGGTCAAATGGATAAAAGCAATTACCTCCGAGGGCTCCCTGAGTGTTTTCAGCCCTGCTGCTGACTCACTGGCTATCCCCAAGCAGCTCCCCCAACTTGGCTGCATGACATGCATTGATACTGAATCTGTGAGCCTTACTTAACTACTCCTGTAAAGGGCTTTGTGTCTTCTGAATAAGAGGATGCGATGTGAGGAAAACCACCCAATGTTGTACTAGATTTTAAACTATGAACCCGATCAGCAGATTCTGGATTGCAGCTATGCTGAGTACACACGTTCATCAGCAGGAAGCATCGATACTTCACCTCTCCAGTAGGACAATGAGAGTGAAAATTTCTTATATCAGCCTTGCAAAAAACGTGCTCCCTTGCTGCAACAAAACAAAGCAAAACACAATTACCCAGCCTGCTAAAGCTCCCCTTAATTCATGTGCTTACAAATACAGTGGGCATAGGTATTTGGAAGTTAAATCGCTTTGTAACACAGTGCTGTAAAAAATAATATCACTCTTGGTATTAAGTGGTAATTTCAAAATGTTGAGGAGAGGCTCTTAATGAGTTTACTGTTGGCTACCATGGAGAAGATGATAGGACTGGGATGCCAGATCATTAAACACTTGGAATTATTATTCCTTTTAATATTGCAGTGGTCATAAAGTCCAACTCACTCTCTGTTACAAAGGATCTTACAACCGAGTCTTGATTTTTCCCAAAGTTTATTCGTTGCTTTTGTTTTTCGGAGTTTAAGAACAACCAGCTAAATCTTTGCTCTCTCAAATTCCATAAAAAGCTTCCAAGACTATATTTGGTGAGAAGATAGTGTGTATATTTAAGACACAGAATAGCCACCCACTGCACTGTATTATCTTCTGCCAGAAATCCAGCTCGGTGTTACTGAATGGTTATCAGATTCACCTAGCATAATTCTCACAGAGAAAAAAATGGCTTATGGTAAAAGAAATAAATTGCCAGTGTACTCTGACATATGCCCTGCCCCCGTTCCCATTCCTCTGGAAGAACTCCTAAGTATTAAACATAGGCACTAGACAAGCTGTACAAAGCAGAATGAAGCCTGAATTTCTGTTTAATGAGTTGTCACATGCTCTCTTAGTAATTCTCTTACGCGAGAACTTCCTTAAATTGTGATCATTAATAACACGCTATTCGGATGCCTCAGATGAGTTTCAGGTTTCCACTATAAACACACTTGCTTGTGATTACCGCTGGAATAACAGGATTTGAGTGTTATTGCCCTGCTTACCCATGAACACATAACTCTTAGGATTCAACCCCTGGCAAGTTGTCTTACAGCCTGGCCTGCTTTGAACCAAGACGGCTAAGGCAGGTGCAGTTCCGCTCACACACTGACAACAGTGACTCCCTGGCAAACTGTCTCTGAAGTCTAGCACTGGTCTGATTTTTTTCCAGCCACTTTTTTTTGTTGTTTCTGTAAACCTGTTTTCACTGCTCAGGAGGTTAAAAAAAAAAAAAACACTGCAAGTGGTCTAGAGGTTTGGGACATGGAACAGGGCTGCTTGGAGGAAGCTATGATCCTGAGGTCCAAAAGACACTGTTCACATCCTAAGAAATTATATCTTTAGACTATGGTGTCCCCAGTATTATTGCCACAGATCTTCACAGTGTTTTGGACTGAAATAAATGCCTTGCCTCTTAGATATTTTATTTCAGCATGTCAGGAATGCAAGAAATTTACACTAGCTTAGGTGTAAATTTCCAGGAATCCACCAGGAATACAGTGGATGCTCTCATAAAGAACAAACTGGTTTGGTTCCACTTGGTATGCAATATATTGATTATTTAATGTTTTTTTTAAACAAATAATGAACATTCCTCTATAATTTTTTTACGTTATTTTTTTTCTGCATTGTTGCCTCGTGCAAGTCCCATAAATTGTGACATCAAAACAACGTAGCATAAAAATCTGCAGGCAGATACATGATCACACACATAGCTTTAATCTCTTTGCATTTCCTATGGTCACATCAGGTGTTGGCTAAGACTTCAATTTTTGCTTTTTCCAACAATGACAACACTGCTAGCTCCTGCATGAAATATAGGTCATTTGGAGAGAGAGATAATAGGTATAGAGATATATACTTACCTACATATATATTCAGGGAGAAAAAGAAAGGAAGATGATCATAATACATATATTCTTGTCTAGAAAATAAATGATGTTTGCATTTGTATGTAGGGCTCTTGATTCCCACGAGGCAGTTATTAGAAGTTTCCTTCTCATATTTAGTCATGTTTGGAATTGTTTTCAGGATGTTTAGACTCTTTTCTTCAAGTTGTCACCAGCTCATTACCACAGAATTACATTTTACAAACAAGAGCTGGCTAAAGCCAACTTGGCTTGGCTACTGCTGCCTGAGGGAATTTGAAAAAATGATAATTTCCCTGCCTTTGGAAATAGACAGGCATGGACCCAATTGCAAGCAATCTCACCTCTTTACTCCCTTTCTGAGCTGAAGCAAGCCGCTTTTGTTTTCTTGGAGGAGCTCTCCTGTTATTTAGAAAGACAACATGCATACAGAATATTTGTGCCCCCAAAACATAGTACATCTGAGCAAACGTGAATTTTCATCTTAATGACTATCGAAATGCAGTGCTGCACAATAAGGTCCCCACTGCATCCCCCTTGAAAGAGTTACTCAAGGTGGGTTGCAGAAAATCTTCTTTCAATGCAGTAGTGAATGGTGCCACTGCAACCAGCGCTCAGAGCAGGACTCCACAGAGGGTTCAAAGCAGCCCAACTCCTTGTCTTTTCCAAAAGAGGTAAAGTTGGTGATGGCACTGACTGCTCCCAGAGCCTTTTCCATTAAGAGTCCCTGGGACTTAAACCTTGTTACATTTATGATTGGTGCATCTGCACCTCGCTTGACAATTTACCCACCACTGCCCCTTACACACACGCCCACTCCCCTGCATTATGATAATGTCATAATTAGAAATTGATCTTTTTGTGTAACAAAAATTGTCTTGCTGCTGCCTTTGATCCATCTGAAAGTGTCCCTCCTCAGCTTCAGCTTCATAAACCACCTTTAAAACTGCAGCCTCCACTTCCCTATAATTCACCATTTTGCAAAGGACTTGCAAAGATCTCCTCAGAGAAGGGAATGCTAGCTTTATAGAAAATTAGAGGCAAACTTTAAGGGATGATTTGCCCACATGATTGCTCAAAGGTCAAAATGATGTGCTTTTTCTTATAATTACAGTTAGATAGTAACTGCTGGTTAGTGATAAATTAAGTCAGCACATCTGAAGTTGACTTGGCATGGGAACAGGATATTAATCACCAAGTAGCCATCATTTACCTTCAGTTACAGCATAAATTGCAATTGTGACTAGATCAAGCTGAATACAAGCTTATTCCAAAAGCAATCTGTAGGACAGATTCTCACGCAGTGAGAGCTTCCAAAGTTTAATTAAATTCAGAGCTACATCAATTAACACTAACTGAGTTCTGAGTCCAAAGGATGATCTGCGGAGTAAATCGAACTCAATTTACCTTAATATCAGTAAGAATATTCTTTTTTTTTTGTCCTAATGGAATAGCAAAGCTGTTCTGAGTGCAGAGGGCCATATTCTGATGCTTATTCCAGGTGTAACTGTACAAATAGCTTCACTGCAGTCTGCAGAATAATTCCCTCACAATCATGCTCTAAGTTTAAGTGGTTACCTGTACTTGTTGGGAACATCAAGTTAATTCCAAGTTAGTGGTTCTCATTGCTAAAACCTCCTGCAAGAGAAAGTCAAATTATCTAAAAGATAAGCCTTCACTCAGATTGTAGGAACAAAAACAATGGAGCCAGCAAGTTCAAGTATTCAGGTCTTCAAAGGGAGGAAATACATTGCCTGATTGCTAGCCCAAGCTTGTGAAAACCAGAAAAGAGCAACTGTGCCCTTGAATAATCTTCAAAATGCAATGTATAATTCGATGTTTCATGGAACTTTCTTGAAAACAGAGTAATAATTAAGAATAAAAGAGGATAAAAGTTTTAGAAGATTTCTAGTGAGGTATATTTGTTATTTCCTAGCTCATACTCATTCTTTTGGGGATGATTTCAGGCAGCACAGTGCCTGTGAAAGCAAGAAATCCCACTTTTCAATTTTTGCTGTCATTTTCTTATAAGATTCTGGTCCGAAAATTAGACTAACATTTTACAAAAATGCTTGCAACATTTTTGTCACTGTCTCAAAATGGATAAAAATGTGTCAGAAAGTTTGACAAACATCAAGAATGTGCCTCTGTGCTGTCAAGAGCATCCCCCTTCTTGATGAGCCAAGACATGTACTACTCCCACATTCACACTTCTGCCTAAAGCTCTGTAACTTTTTCCTATGGGGAGTCCTAAACCTTAAGCTGGGAGATTTGCCCTCTGTTTACATTAGGTAAAGCACAGTCTTTTGCCACGTTAACAGAAATGCTACTTATCTTGGAGACAGACTGACCATCTGAGCCCTGCATCATCTGAGTACTTTTAGATGTTCAGCAGCTGAAGTGTCCTATTGTGGCTCATTCCCTTACTGAACAAATGTTGCTGTCTGAGACTGTTCCAAACATTTGTTTGGCACACGAGCATTCCCTCTCCTTTTGAAGCAGTATTAAAAGCTCCGTCAGCTCATTAATGGATTTTTTTTTAACTTTTCTTTTGGCAGAAATGAAACTATCACTGAAGGAAATATCTTGTAAACATTGAAACAACCACAACAGCATTCCATGAGTACACGCTGGAAAACAAAAACAAAATAAAAGCAGCCTTTTGCAATGAAACGTGTCTTTCCTGAATCAGCAAAGACTCCCATGACCTTGCAGCCGTTCTTTGGAATAGCCACAGAGAGCTGCATGAATCAAATAACAAAATAAAAGCACTATAGTGCAAAGGACAAATCTTCCAGGGTTAGAGGAGAGCCACTGCTCTGAAAACACTGAGCACTGAAATCTTAGCCATGGATTGACTTGTGTACAAATGTCACCATGCCTACGTCAAAGGCCAGATTTCCCAGAAGACTCAGCTTCCCTTAGAGAAATGCAGTAAAGATCAGAGTTTTAAAGACCTCAGCAAGCCAGATTTTCAGAAGAGATTATTCCAGAGGGCTAGCATTCATATTTAGATGAGACCTGGGTACCACAAGAAGTTTATAAAACATACATAAAAATGTCCTCCTGATAGATAGCATGATGAGCGTTCTGTGTAGAAATGTAGGAATGTGCTTGTGACCCTTATTCTCCCTCCTCCTCTTCTTTCCCCATTTATTTTTTTTTCAATGTAAGAAACTGAAGACATTTTAATTCAGCTTGACACACTCTATGTATGAGAAGAAATGGGTTTTATCTGCATTCTGTAGCCTCTGCATAGGCACTCTCTGTAAATAGCTGTGTGTATTTCCTTCCATTATTGATATTCTTTTTTTCCCTAGACTTTTTTGATGAAAAGCGTGTTGTGAAAATCCAAAGCTGATTTGGATAAAATATATTAAAAAAACCCCAAACAAACAAACAAGCAAACAAACAAAACAAACCACTAGGAAAAGGCCTTTCTCATACATGTTTCATTTAAACGTGCCTGCTCTTTGCAAGACAAGACAGAGGCAGAGGAAAGTTAAAGTTGGTCCTGCCTTCAAAAGATCAATATGGCTTGCTACAGTGTACCTGTGTCTTTTGAGTATGGGCAAAATCCAAATTACTCTAGATTATATTTAGATGTATGTATAAGAATAAAGGAACAGGACATGTTTATCAAACTTAACCTCTGTGCTTTAGGAAATAATTTGTTAAGATTAGTGTCTTGCTAATTCCAGAAAACTCTAAATCATTTGTTAGAGCTACGAAAAATCAGACACATGACTGCAAAAGCATGCAACTTGAACAAAGTATACTTTTGTGTTCTTTTGATTCACTGTCTAGGGTTGGTTTACACCTTCAGGTTTGTAAGAAAGGCTAGATAAAAATTCTTTTAATGAGAAGTTGGGTGCTTGTTTAAAAGTGACAACAATAGCTTGGGGAGATTAGGTAGGTAGGTTGGTGGGTAGGTAGATAGACAGACAGACAGACAGGTAGATAGATACATAGATACAGAGAGGTACTGGAACTTGGAATGAAATTACCTGAAATGCTCTAGCCTCAAGTGCTCTCAGTCTCATGACAGATTTGTGATATGGACTTTGTCATCAGTCAAGAAGAAAACTGGATCTAGAACTGCCATGTAATGTATGGGACAGTTTCTCCTAAGGTGCAAGTTTTATGTAACATAACCATCTGTCTCACTCATGCTTACAACAGTTTGGGCAAAATGACTGTGGTCCTCTTCCACTCTCATAGCTGTCAAAATCCACTGAGCAGTCAATGATTCAGACACCCTGAGCAATTGCCTAAAGTAGACCCAATTCTGTGCATCTTACTTACAAAAAATCACAGGAAAGCTGGAGCTTATTCTGATGTCCTCGCAAGAGGGCCTACAATAACAAATGTACTTGCAATGCATTTGCAAGAACTTAAATCACCGAAAGGAACCAGTATGTAAAGGAAAAAAGAATCAGATCATCATAGTATCAGTATTTTAAATACTTTATCTTAAAACATGATCTGTAAAATGGAAGATTGCACAGAACATCTTGAAAAAAGCCTAGATGATAAATTTATGGGTTTACATGCCTATTTTGTGAAGCTTAGCCTCTCTTTTTGGACCATACTTCTTTATGACTTCAATACTGTATAAGGACATTCATTAGCTCCTGTTGTATTTAGTCTACAAACAGGCAAAAGGGAATACGTCCCCTCCCTTGTCTATTGAATGTACCCATTTAGCCACTCAGTTGCCCAAATCTTGTACAAGTGCTTGAAGGCACTGTTAAAGTTTTTAATTTTACATTGGGAATTGGGCAGGCAATATACATCCCAATACCTGCATAAAATATTCTTTGGAAAAAGGATGACGACCCTGATGTAGATCAATTATTAGTTTGGCTCTGTATTAGTGTGTTTTGGTTACAGAAAACCAGTGGTACAGTTTAGAATATCCTAGAGCACTTGAGTAACTAGTCCCTTTTCCATCAGAACAGAGAAACCATCCCTCACAGCCCACATTACTTTTCAGATCTTAGCATGACAAGAAAAATATTGTGTTTAGTGAAGCCTTTCAACTAAGAGAAGGGATAAAACTCCACGACATTACAAAAGTCTTACAAGGCTGAGTCTCACGGCAGATCTTGACATAGGTCTGGAGAAAGGATGATCCCTCTGTTCTTGCTACTTTCCCAAGATTTCTGCTGTCCCACAGTGTGATACCTGTGTTAAATTTTTTTTGTCAGTCTCTGCAGATTTCACTCTCCCAGTTCTGAAGGAAGCAGTTTAAGATGTAAATTAGTTCAGGTCTTCTGTGTTTCAAAATATTGCTGCATGTCTCTGATCTAATGCACCTAGGAATTTTTATCATATCCACTGCTGTATTCATCTGGGTATTTTTCTGTTGTACTAGTAAAGGGTTCACTGCCACAGAAACTAGCTCTGGAATGGAATTTTCTAGAATTTTACTGGGGAAGGAAATACAGAATATGGGGGTTTTTTGCAATCCAAAAAGTGGATTTCAAAGGACTGACACTAGCTAATCTGATGGCCATTACAATCGCTGACTCATCCCTCCTTCCTTCAGAATGCCTTCCTAAAACATTATTATCAGTACAGGTTATATCCAGTTAGAGAGACTAAGTTTTTCCATTTCCATTCTAAGAAATAACCATCTCATGACATTGGAAAATATATTTTCCTGAAATTTCACAAAGTCAAAAGAGAACTAAAAGTTCCTCCCCAACTTCACCTACATTTTCATTGTACCTTAGAAAAGTTAGTTTTAACAAACATGGGTGCTTGAGTTTGAAAAGGGGGCAGTTTACTGGAAAGTGAGTAACACAAGAAAAAAACATCTCTTATTTGACTCTGAATTGGTACATGCCCAATTGTAATGGAACAGGGATAGGAACAAATCTACACAGCTTTGTTTTCACATAATTTAGTTAATTTGTGCTTTTCTTGGGTGGCTTATATAGAAAAATACACAGTGAGTGACACAAAAGAAGGTTGTATGGTCACAGGCCAGCAACTTCTGAGGCTGGTGAAGGTATCACATATCATTTGGATATCATCATAGATCTGATAAAAGGAGCAAGAAAATAACGATATTCATCTATTCCTTCCCTTTTCCAGGCCAAATGCAATGAATCGTCCCCATCCCTTCCTCTATCAACCTTTCCTCTGTCACTGTCTTGAAAGAGCAGTGGGAGAACTGCAGCAGAAGAGACACTGTAGTCAGTAGCGTCCTCACACCGGTAACTCGGAAGAACTGCTGTCATCCCGCAGAATGACAGCTGCCTACACAGGGCATTACGTCACTGCACCACGCGCTCATTAACCAGGTGCTGTCAGGAGCAAGAAGCTAAGGAGAAAGAAAGGTATAAATCATGTTTACAAACCACATGTGCGATGTCTTTTCAGTCCATTTGTGGTCTTTCAGTAGCTCTATTTAGTATTCTGTACATCTGCTTGGGGTTTTGTTGTTTTTTTTTCCATAGCATTTCCTATCATATCAGCTACAGAATTGCCTACATGGAGGTATCCATAAATTATACTGCAGCCTAGGAGTTTCTAGTGTGTGAACAAAAGGCACAAATGCAAATGCAAGATGTTTAATTCACTGTTTATGTGTGATGTTACCCAGGTGCCAGTGACATCCTTCTGACCAGCGCAGAGGCACAAGGGACCAACCCAACATACATTTTTAATGTGATCAGCTGTGACAGCACATACACAGAGCAGACCTTGCGGCCTTAAAGGCATCCTTTTGGAACACTTCTAGGGGCCCAGAAGAAATGGTTTAATTAATCTTCTTTTTTTTTCAGGATTGCGGCTATTTTTTTTTTAATATAAATTATGTACACTGAAAACCTGCCAATTATAGCAAATTAAGGGACTTGGCAAGTGCATCCCTTGGAGACAGATGGTAAATAACATTCAGATTCTGAGTTGAAATAGGGCTAGCGATTAACTGGTACAGGATAGAAAGGCAATCCAAATAAATGAAATAAAAGGGTTTGATATGAATGCAAGTACTGTAGGTTGCTTTTTTTTGTGTGATAATGATGGCACTAAAAATATTGATGATTCATAATTAATATGCTGCACCCTCTGAGTGGCAGCAGGAATCTAGATCTTTAGCACTATTTTAAAAACCAGTGCCAGTTGTTTATTTTGCTTTCACGAGACTGCAAACAACTGTCATTTCGTCCTCTCTGGAGGATCTGCCAGTTGAAAAGACAAGAGTGCAGCCGTGCAGCCTCACAACAATTTTCCAGCGCCTCTAGTAGCAGGAGAGGACCACTGGCAAAAATTCAGCAGAAAGGGGGCCTCCTGAGATGCAGACTAATATAATGCAAGAGTGGAAGTACCTGAGGAGAGCGCGTTTGTTTCCAACTCGAGCTGCAAATGAAACAGGAGAGACAACCTCGGCCTCATCCCCTACTGACCGTTTCTCCATTTCAAAAATTCACCGCACCTACTGTTCGGAATAAACCTGCAGTCCCCAGCAGAGCAGAGGTGGTGCCGATCAGAAATGCACCGGCAGAGCTGCAAGAGGGTAGGAAGATCTCGCAGCACCTGCGTGCGCTCTGTCTGGGAACAATGATTATTTCTAACCTGTCAGTCTCAGCAGCGCTAAAATACACCAAATCTAATTTGGCTTAAAAATGCAAAAGCACAGAGAGATCTTTTTAAGAATCCAGCCAGAGATAAAAAAGATGACAAAGTCAAGAGTGTGTTAGTCATTTAATTCGTACTCTGCTTAGGATACTAAATTCAGGAAATGACTCAATCATGCACACAATTACAGCTATTTTCAGACCATAAATGATGCAGTACGCCAATACTGATGCAAAAACATACCACAATTAGTTCCTGCAAATGCTCTTGCAATAAGGCATCATTTCCAAGGGAGCCTTCAACCTAATTATGGCAACAGAGTATGCCTCAGGGCACACCTCTCTATATGATTTCATTATTCTTATAGGGTGACCTGACAATGATGTCACCAGAGTGCTACTTCACCTTGCATGCTCCCAAGCACATGATAAGAAGGTTAATTGCTTACGTTTAATGGGTCCATTTTGCTTTAGATGTTAGAAGCACAGAGCAGTCCAGTTACCAGTCTTTTCAAAGTAATATTTGTATCTAGGAAGAATTACATGGAGTAAAGTTTACATGTGACTGAGAAATTGAAGATGGGCAGTAGCTGATGGAATTTCTTCTAAGAATTGGATTATTTATTCAAGAAAATGTGGTATGTCTGTTAGTGACTTTTCTCACAAACAAGAGGACAGAGCTCTAAAAAAAAATACAAACCACATGAAAAATCTCTGTTACACTTACACAGATTTATGAAAAATCAAGATTGGGAAAAATTCAGAGTGAAATTTTAAGATTAAAATCTGGGCTCCAAGGAAGTACCAGAGCTCCAGCTAGATGCATTAGGACTACGATGATAGGAAGAATCTCCACCTTTATCTTAGTTGCCATGCTGAAATTATGTGTAACCCACTGCTAATAAGAAGAATCACTCACTCTTCATAAATACCCCCAATATCTACTCAGATGCAGTAACCTAGAGCAACAGGAGCCTGATCTTCAAATGAGAGACTCCAGTTTTCCCTTGAGAATTATTTCATTCATAACTTTGAATACCTTTTCCTTCTCAGTTTTAAATCCAGGCTGCAGTATGTCAGTGACATAAAATTTTCCTTATGCTGGAAAATAAATTGTAGCTCAGGCAGATTATATCATTATATAACAGTATCAGACTAACAGATATTTTTCATGGATTTACAAAATTTCTGAAACTTTCCATTGTATTGTTTAGACTTTCTTCTATTCTAAAAGTTATGCATTTCCGAAATTCTTATGGAAAGTGTACACTCAAGGTCTTCTTTCCAATTGTAAAAGGTATCTTGCAGCCACAACTGCTTCACAGAAACTAGAAAGCACTGACTCAATTAAGATTTACAGCATTACAGTCAGATTTGTGAATATTACCATGAAATTTCAAGAAAAACATGGAAAACTAAGTTTCTCTGATACTTCTCAATTACATGAAAAACATGGTAATTGTAAATTTCTGTTTCTCACATGCCTTTATATCAACACATCTTATATGTTCAGGCTAGTTCTCTCCACATATGTTGAAAGGCCTAAATGTTCTTGCAATGTGAACAAATCTCTCCTGCAGAAATTCCCAGTCTCCAACATGCAACATTATTCCCCTTCAAATTCTACTCTGTTTTAACCCATTTAATCAAAGAATGTTTAAGGGAAAAGTAGGCTCTGCAATGTAGTTCACAGGGATCAGTGAAATGAGGAAAGCTAAAGACAATCTCAACAGTAATAATATTACTAGAATTTCCACAGGGCAACATTAAGATAATTCTAATTATTGTATAGGTTTTCCTTTATACATGAGTAAGATCTCTGAGAAATCTTGTTAACTGATTTTTTGTTTGCTTGTTTGACTGGGATTTTTTGCTTGTTAAAGGAAAATATTTTATGAGATCAAGAAAATAACAGATGTGAGCATTAAAGGCAGGGCGGAGGGGGAGGGTGTTCTTCTGAGAGAGAGAAAAAAGATCATATTTGCTGGTTAAAGGCCAGAACAGGAATTCTAGAATCATAAAAGCAGCTTTGTTTATGCCATTATGTTTGGGGTGTTTATATACATATATATGGCTCTTTGGTCAAGAACTGGACAAACACTGCAAAGCAACAGTTCACAATTATTTTTTTTGGTTCTGAACAGTTGTTCATGTCATGTGCCCTTTCCATTATCTTACAGGAACACGATTTTTTTGCATGTGCATGACTGTCTGCAGAATAGCGGCTCTCCACATGAATGCCGGTGTTCTCATATGAACGAAAGGCTAAAAAATATGGCTTATTCAATAAAGGGCAGCAAGAATATTGCATGAGTTAAGCAATCACTTGCAAATCAGAGAGAGATAAGTAATTTTGGTAAAACACGTTTGTATTAATTGCATGGCAAATGTTCTTTATCCAAACTTGCGTTATTAGATGTCTGATGATGTCTAAGGACATTTCCTCAATCCAGGAAGGGCACAACTCAACAATTTATTATTTCAACACATTCTTGGTCCAATCTTAATTAATACTGGGAGACATATAAGACAGAAAAGATAATGTGGCTTAACCTATGTTTTACTAGCTTTTTAGTTCGATTATTTGAGTCATGACAGTGCACTTGCTTCTCCCTTGCTCACCACATGAAGATGGTCACTGCCCTGAATAGCTGGTAGTTCAACAGAAAGATGAAGGAAAACAGCTGGCTTCAAAAAGCAGATGGGTGGATCACATGGTAATAGTGAGAGCATAATTAACACAAGCATCATCAGTCACAGCACACCAGCTGCCAGCAAACCTGCACACACCGCCTTTGTGTTGTTTTGGCTTCTTCAGAAACAAAACAAAAAAAAAAATCTCTTTAAACAAAGTTGAGATTCTCAAGAAGGCTTTTTCTGCTTAACTCGGGACTCTTGCCGAGTACCTCTCCAGCTGTGTGAACCCTGGCCCTGCCACAGCATTATGTAAACTATTGATGAGCTCTCTGAAAAGATACAAATCTCAGCCAGGTCCAATGATTCCCCTGAGCTGTGAGAATTAGATTAAAGCAGGAAACCAAACACACCGAAGGGGAAAAAATATGAGACTATGATTCCTTTGAGAGAATAATGGAAGGAACTATATCACAGCAGTGGAGAAAACAATTTCACAAGGCGTAAATGAAGGCAGAAAAGAAATCCTATAGCACTCTTTTTGTGCCTGGACATATGTGTTGCCTCTTGACCCAAATTTTAAGTGGTTCCCTTAAAAGTAATTTAAGAGTTTCATTAAGGATCTAGATGGTCCTTTTATGAATATTGTCATCTAAAGGTCAGGAACCTGGGAATGCTTCTCAGATGCACAAATCCAAGCGAGGTCTCCAGTCATATCTTGATCCCTGCTGGAATGAGATCTAATTATGCTGTATTTTGCTTCTCATCTGTATCACTGCTGTCCTTGAGAATGAAACTTGAGTATGGTGGCCTTAAGAGCCTGACTTGGTATAGTCCTGGCCACAAGCCCGGACGATGAGCGGAACAGCCCCAACAGGACACATTGCAGCACACACTTGCCACACATTTCCCCCATATCCATAAGGTTTCCTATGATATATATAGCTGGACTTCCACCAGGAAGAATAAATGGTAACAACCTATTTTGATGCAATGTGTAAGCACATTGGTTTCTTATTATTGCATTATTTCCCCTCCCTCTTTCTGTCTTACACAGCTGCGTGTGTTTGTGCATGTGTGATCTGTAGACAGATAAAAAAGTGCTATGGTAGTACCAAGCCAATATTCATGGAGTATGACATAATGTAATTGAACCAATTCTACTCTATGGAAGAACTAATCACAAGCACTCATGAGAATAATAAACTAATTCAAAGCATCCCAGATCTTAAAAAAATTTTATTTTATTCTGTGCTCTGTTTTCACACATTTATTTCTTATCTTCCTGATTTAGCAGAGGGTTTTAAAGAGATGTGTCAAAATATCATAAGATGGGCTATTTTTGTATCAGTCAAAGTGGAAATGAGAACTTTCAGTTGCTTATCTTAACGTACTATAATTAACACTCACATGTTTGTGAGGTTCACTTCTCGCTTATCTAAAAAACAGAACAACTGTGAAATAAATACTAATAAAATACTACTGAAACTAAAAATAGATTGAGAGGATTCACATAACTCACTTCCCTGATTTTCTAAGCCAAAGTTATTCCATGAACAGACCAGGTTTTGTAAATATTTCGCGTGGAAAAAATGTTGAAAGTATTCTGAAGATGTCACCATTTTTTTTCAATATGCATAAATTTTTTCAGTGTCTTCTGTTACAATCTACTTCTTACTTTGGAATGCTTGCTTTTTATTTGTAAAAGTGATCAAAATTTAAACACTTCATGATTAGCTAACTTACATATTTAAAGTTTTTTAATGTTTTACTAGAACTTGACAATTGTTTTCCTTCTTAGCTTTAACTGATATTTTCCAACATTGGTAGAAGACTGTTGATAGCCATTGCTAAAGGTATCTTACTTAAGTAAAGAAAAAGATGATTAATTCAAACCCCAGTGAGCAAGTATATATTGCAGAACAAAATGAAATTTTCACTTACTGGATTAATTTTCACTAGGAGGTGACTTATCTTATTCACTTCATTTGCGTTACAAATGGTTTAAGCCATGAGATTTCAAACTAAACAAAATTACACGCTACAAAGTCTAAAATGAAGTGCCCAACATTTCTGAAAAGTAGGTTTTCAATTGCTAGTATACAAGGAACAGAAGAATTTCTAAATTACTGCCCAAAAGCATGTGACACTAAGTTCTTGATTAATACCTTCTTTGTACTCTTAGAGGGGACATTCTGACTGAAGATGTTGATACAGTTAATCAGTAATTAGTTACTAATCCATGCTTTTATGATTCAACACTTGAATGAATCAACACTTAGGCAAAAACTCTTACTCATTTTTTCTAATAGACATAGTGAAATATAAAGAATTAAATGATCATGGTCACACATAGAATCAACAATAAAAGCTGTTGATCTTGAACAAGTAGTGGGTCAAATATACCAAATAGTTGTACACTCCAGCAAAAGAAGTCAATCATAACTGCTCAGAAGCTTTGACATCATATATCCTGTCTTAGCTTAAACATAAATGCCAGTTCTCAGGCTATATTTTAAACAAAATATTGTTCACTATTTCTCTCTACCAAAGGTCTGAACAATCAGCCACGAGGAACAAACTTTTATTGAAGGAAAAAGAAGAAAATATTCCTTTTGGGCTACTTTCTTATTTGCCCTTCCCTCATCCAGGTGATTGCAAACACATCAGAAATATTCTTGGCTTTAAAGTAAATAGGCATTTACTTTTTAAAGCAAGTTCATTTACAAGTGTCCAATTTAATTTCCTTCTCATATTATGCAGGTATCTTTGGGTGTTACTCTCTGTCGTCCCTTTCATGGATGAAATTCAGTCTGCATACTTTACACTTGTTTTCAAAAATATTTGGTTTGTGTTAGTCTTGAGCTGACTGAAAAACTACTTCGTGCTGCAAATTATATAGCACCTTTTCAGAAATACCTCTATCATAACGAATGTCATATTAATGATATATTAGCTGCACTATGTAATTTTCTTCTTCACCTTCCAGAAGCATCACACTATAGCGTTCAGGTTGTGACAAATATCCTAAGTATATCTGAGTAACAGTTAAAAAATCTCACAGTTTTTGCACAGACCTTGCCCTTTGGAAACGCATACTCTGTTGCGTCATTTGGGAAATATAAGACAGTACTAGAACATAAGTTTTCTTCTGTTAACTGTCCGAAATAATGCTTAGAACCAGTTTGGAGACAAAAAAACTTAGGCAACTATCTGAATTCGTGGCTAAGGAGGAAAAGCCTAAGTTAAGAAGCATTAAAAGCCTTACACTGTTGACTAAAAGGAAACAGGAGTCTGCAATATAGCCTTTTCCAGGTATTTCATCTTAATTTTAGTGCTTATTATGACTACTATGTCACTGGCAAAAACAGAAATATTTGTTTCTTCATTACAACGTGTATATATTACATATGCTTTGTAATATGTTATAAAAAGGCTTGCATTGATTTCACTTGAAATATTTCACCTCTCTTCAGATTGATTATATTGGGATTACTGGTTATGTAGTAGCTTGTCAGCATTGTGTAATTTCAAAGGACTGAACGCAAATCTTTCAAGAGGGAATAAATATGTTCTTTCCCAGATTTTTTTTTTATTCTGTATTCTCTATGCAATACAGTCCACTGTAACAACCAAAAATTACTCCTCTGCAACATTTTTAATGAAACATAATGATAAATCCTATTTCTGGTATAGCAGTGGAAACAGAGAAATTTGTCGAAGAAAACTGCAACTTTCTTTTCACCACAGACAGACTTTAAAAGAGCAGTCCTAAGGCTTGTAGATATTGCAGAGTTAAAAAAAAAAAATAATCTAGATGATGATATGCAGTACTACCAAAAAAGGTAGCCCTATACTCATATATGTACCCTGATATTCTAGAGGTATATTTGGCTGTTGTTTCAATGACGATATTAAATGATATCAAAAGAAAACACTGCTTTAGCTCTGACTGGGATCTAAAAACACCAAGCAATCCACAGGGATGTATGAACTTGCATTTAGCAATGTTTTCAGTAGCACACTGAAAACATTCTAAGGGCAGGGTGGGGAATGAAGCTTAATTTTTTTTTCAACTTCACAACAAGTTAACAGGAAGACTTTTACTTTGGCTGATGCTTCAGCTTAGTCCAAGGCATTTCCTTATTGTCTTTCACTCCCTGTTTCCCCACATTATCATTCGGTATGCCACCAGCCTATTAATAGATTGTATAAGCATGCACTGCAGACATATTCACCAGCACAGTTGCACATATGGCTGTCACTCCATGTTCTGCACTGAAGGATGGATCCTTGCGGAAAACATATCTGCCCTCAGACTTCCACTAGCCAATTTGACATCTTCCCCAGATCAGAGACCCTTGCTGGCACCTCCAGGGGCATGCTTGGGCCTATGCGCATGCTGGCTCCATGAATATTTAACAGAGAAATTGAGAAAAGACTTGCTAGTGATCCATCTGTTAAGCTGCTGGAGCTATACCAGGGACCCATGAATTGGCTGCAGACTTCTTCCATAATAATGCCAAGGTTCAATAGAAAATTTAAGGCATTCATTTGATCCACTGCCCAGAGCTGACTACTGGCAAGAAGGGTGGCCACTGCATAGCTGGTGACAGCAGTTTTACCACTGAATAAAGCCAAAGCTATCTCTGAAATAATCAGCTGTGACTAATAATAAATAGTAACCTTACTCTATCATTTTTTTTAGGATAAATTTAGGATGTTTCTGCCCTATTTAAAGTGGCTAAAGTACGCTTCTCCTCACACAATTTTAGCAAACCCTGGTATTATGTTAGCGTGCCAAATAATATCCCTTGGACTTTTTGGCTTCCAGAACTCACTTCCCTATCCAATACTGCATAATAATAACTGTACTTTGGGAAGAGAGAATGCAATAAGAGGGAGAATAGCACAACAGATCTGTCCATTATGTCACCTCCTGCCACCTAATGAAAGATATTTTTTTCTTGGGGGGCAACATCAAGATTTCTAATAAATCATTGATGGCTCATAAAAATGTTGAGTCAGTCTCCTGCAGGGTATATGACTCCTGTGTTAACATGGAAGCTGTGGGACAGCAGCTAAGTTTTCTTTCTCCCTTTCATTAATTTTAGATTTTGGTTTTGTCCTTTAAAATCGAAATGATCTTGTGCTTTAAAAGTCAAGTAATCCATGTTATTACTTTTCAAACAAGTTCAACTATTTTAAAAGAAAGGCTAGAAGAGAACAGTTGGTCGTTTTTCTCAGCATGAAGCAACAGTTTTGATTTTAGGTTGGATCTGCCTGCATTTTCCTTTTTCTTCTTATCTCCTCCTCCCAACTCACTGTCTCCATGGGAGTCATTCAAGGCTGGAAAAAACCTCTAAAGGTTAGAAAATCCTTTAGAAA
Organism: Rhinoptilus africanus; assembly: GCA_013400135.1. Taxonomy (NCBI): domain Eukaryota; kingdom Metazoa; phylum Chordata; class Aves; order Charadriiformes; family Glareolidae; genus Rhinoptilus; species Rhinoptilus africanus. The sequence continues at coordinate 43,104 of VXBO01009880.1, forward strand.
AATTTTAGCTTGTTTAAATATAATTCTTAACAAATGGAGTTGGTTGATGCCATGTGAACTGGACGTTCAACATAATGCCCTCTAGTCATTCTTAAACTCAGCAAGACCAAAACATAACCCCGTCTACTAGGTTACAGTGATGAAAAAAAGACTTCTTTTTCTCCATACTGACTGCAACTGGCCGTATCATAAGAGCTAACTCAGTTGTTAAAACCATATCTAAACACAATAAAATGCCCAACTGCAGTAAAGCCCTTAAGTACCATTAAAAAGACAAAGTAGTTAGTAAAACTAAGACTGTGGTTTGATGGCACCATAAATCTGTCTTGAGGTCTCCAACTTAATGGTGTAGCAATGTGAAGCATAGCCCTGCTCTGGCTGAAACTCACAATCTTGCATAAAATTTACCCAGTTTTTTTCTTACAGGCTTCTTCCATGCAAGTATGTTTGTTCATTAATATCTGGTCCATGCAAGGTTTTCTCTGGACTTTGGTCTAGTCCTGTCGTTCCTGCTCTGTATCTTCAGAGGACTCTGGATGTCACCAGCCTTCTCTACGCATGATGTCAGAGCTTCCATTTTGGCTGTATTTCCATTTTAGTTTCTCATTGTGGTTGAACCCTTCCTCATCATGGACTCCTCCACCAGCTCTAAGTAGTTAGACCTTTGGCACCCATCATCTGGAACAAAGAATGCCTGAGTTTGTCCATTTCATGACTTTGTTTTTTTCTATTTGATGCCATTGCTTTTCCTGAAGTTCTGACTTTTGGCATCTGAACAGAAGCTGTTGGCCCAACCAGAACTCTGGCAGTGCACATTAGGAAATAGTCTACCATTCGCTTATGCACAGATGCTACAGTGTAGGCTCCAAAGCGACCTGGAACAAGACAGGCCAAGACCTGGCTCCACAAGAGACTGTAAACAAAGCCAAAGAATAGACAATCTGGTGCTACAAGATTAGCATACCTTTAGTAGGAAGCACTCTAGAGCATCTGAGGATGCTCTTTAATACTAGTTCACTTCACCCAAGGAAGACAGACATCCCAGAACCCATGACAGGGCTATCCACAGAATGGATCTTTGCCATTATCTATTGCCAGAACCAAACAATTGATCAACTTGTCACAGGCTAGACAATGAAGCCTTCTTTCTGGTCATTTGGAGGGGAAGCTTTAATGTCGTTTTCTGGGGATGCAGTTTGGCCCTGGATGCTTGGCCAAAAGACTGACTATTCTGTGCTGATAGTCACACACCTGCACCAGTCCCATTCTATTTGTCTAAGGCTAGCTCACATCAGTGGTTTTCAACAAAAGGATCCTACACTTTGGGTCTGGGAGCTACCCTAACTGGAGACATATTCACTCCATATACAGTCTCCACACTTGATTAGGTTGGAACCAAAATACAGTAATTTTTTAGAAATCCCTGAGGACATCTACACACATACAAAAAGTCTCAGTGACAATTCATTACAATCAAGAATGCATTTGATGAAGTAAGGCCAGCCTGTATTCACATTTCCCCTACTGAATAATTATCAATCATATGTTACATCTCAGAAATGTGGTATAAGACTGAACTGTAGTTCAAAACACTGATACAGCATCCACCAGATGGTCCTCAATATATAAAGTCTCTTTCTCGATCCTGTGTGGGTTGCTTTTCCTGACCAAGAATTCAGCATTCGCCTCAGCCACCACACATGGTAGCAGTATCATACTGTATTTGGCTAGACTTCTATTAATCATGGAGAAAATAAGTTTCATCATTACGTCTTGTAATAGCCATTTTACAGACACTAGCACAGGCCATGGCAGAGAGCATCATCAAGAGTTTCAGATACTTTACACTCATCAGCTCTAGCTGGATAGATACCTTTTTCTCACTTCAGCTGGATTTGGCATAGTAGAGCAACGCCTGACAGGGCAGGTGCCTAAGATGCACAGGGTGAGCTAGATGTTGGAAAAAATTAATCTCTTCTTCATTCACTGCAGGATATAAGACTGTATGCCTAGGTTTTAAGCGGCCATAGTCAAACCAAGAGGAATACTACCTACTGCACAGGTTTGGGGTGCATTAAAGCCTCTAAATGAGCCTGCAGGAGCAGAGGGAACTAGCAAATCCAGGCAAAAAGAAAAACCATCATGTCACTTCTGGTGTAACTCAGTGCTAATGGAGCTCCGATCTTTTTTCACCACTGCCTGCCTGACAATTGGCTAGATGGTGTTATAATGATCCAAGTGACCTTCTGGATGCAGGTGTTGGTTTGTGTAACTATCTTAGGAGTTCCAGCCCAGTTCACAGTGGAGCTGCTATACATAAGCTGGCTTTGAGAAAATTCAACCTGCAGTCCACAGTGTGCTAATGCTGGTCTTTAATCACTGGCCCCTTCTCAAGAGTGTCCAAGACCACCTGGAGTCACTGATGTATAATGGATTTGCTCTCATCACTAACTGCAGTGCCTCTACAAGCAATAATTCCAGTCACAGCCCAGAGCTCAGAAACTCCCCAACGGACTTATCAGAAAGAGTTCCCTCATCTGACTAGCAAAGTCTGCAAGCTGCAAGAGATCAACGGCAGTTTGAAGTGATTGTTAGAACCAGCCCACATCTTCCCTACCAATGTGCAATGCGGGCAGGAAGCTACATGTGCCTCCAGAAGGCAGTCATGGCATCCAGCAGGCACAGTCTCAACCACACCAGTTATATGTGTGTTGGTTGTTCTGCAGGAATGATCAGGCCAGACCACTCTGCTTCACATCTTCTGGACAGTCTAGGTTGTCAGTGTCCTGCACACATGGTTAGACAGGGATTTCTAATGCTCAAACTTCTGGGATAAGGCTTGGGAGATAAACTAGTCCTCAGAGATCATCTTGCTCAGAGACACAGTGTTCTGCCACCAACATTTATTCCTTTCACAGAGCCTGAGATCCCCGGATTACCCAGTCGTCCTTCCAACAACTTCCAGGATAGTCCCCTTAACACCCAAAACAGTTGCCACAGAAATTTTATCTTCAGAGCCCTCCTACAAGACTATGGGAAGATGTTAGTCAACTACAGACATACCCCCCAGGATTTTGGAAGCAGGTCATAGGAGATTATTACCATGAGCAATTAATTTCCTGAGCAATTTATGAAGGAAGAGACAATCACAGTAAATTTTGATATTTCCTGATGGCCAAAACCTGCAACAAGGTTTGTCCCAATACCCTTTTGATCAAATCTAATTACCAGGCTGGCTCTGTAGACCCTTACAAGTTTCTTCATCTGAGGACCCAATTAGACAAGCAGGATTCGTAAACCACATAGACATTTAATGGTGGGAGGCATCTGAAGTCAAGGCTGGAGTTAATACTAACAGTACAGAGCTATGCCAGTCACCATTACATAAGGCTGTATAGCTTTGATCCCATGACAAGAGTCAGTGCTTGTAATGCCAAATTAGAGGACAATTAGAGGGTTTTTTTTTAAAAAAAAAAAAACAAACTCTTGGGAAGAGATATTACTGTTTATATCCTTAGTTGAAAAGGAAGAGTTTATGCATCCACATACAAAATGTTTAACATTTCTGCTGAAAATTAAAACAAGCGGCACAGTTTTGACCTGTATTGTAGAGCAATGTCGTGGAATCTGATCGCTGTAATCTAAATATACCGTGCAAGCAGCCATTCCTGTGGGAGGGCTGCATGCAACAGCAGCAGCAATAAACAGGATGATGCAAAACACATAAATTTTTGCTTCTTTAAAAACATGTCATTCCTTTCATAATGAAACTTGAAGTCTGTGCATGCCTAATTCTCTCTTTTAACACTTCCAGTCCCTTCAATTTCCCCAAAACTTCATCTTTCATATACTGCTCTCCTCATTTCTCCTGCTGCACCTGAAACATTATGCAGCTTGTCTGGCACAGGCTATGCTGCAGTGACCAGCTAATCAGTACACTTACTTTGACTGGCCACTTAGATGTCCCCTTTCAGAATGGATAATGGACTGCAGGGTTTCTCCCCAGAAGAACATGCATTATGGTTTCTACCTAGCCATTGCATGCCATCTATCCTGGTTACATTTTTTTTCATCTTTTTGATACCAACATTTCCTGAGCTGATGAATGGATTTCACACCTACTGGGCATGAAAGGTGTGGGCTGTTGGGAGGAAGCTGAAGGAAAGTGACAGACGGAACAGACAACATGATTTGATAAGCTAATTTCTTCAGGAAGCTAGGCTAAATATGTAAGCCAGTACAAGATCATGTTTCTTCTTCCTGGCGATGATCCTTTTCTAAGGACATAGGCATTTGAATAAAGCAGATTTCTTTATCACAATTTAAAGACTTTCTTCAGAAGTTAATATGGGCGTGCACCTATTCTGTCAAATGAAACAGGACCACTCACTGACTCTAAGTGGCTTGATTTGACTGCATCCACACTGCATAGCAGTTGGCCCTGTGTCTTTTTTGGTTTGCATATGTACTAACTTCTGCTAACTTCAGATTCCAACAGAAATGGCCATTGTCAGTCTGTCTAAGGATTCAGCTGTGAGACCCTGTAGACAAAGACTTGGATAAAGTACTGCTGATGGTTTCTACTCTCACTAAAATTAGAATCCCTAGTGGACAGGTCAAGGCCTCTTTTGCATGTGCTCTATAAGACAAAGGTACACAGTGATGACAAATGTGTCAATCCAGTGACGGAAAACTGAGAAGTAAGGACTTTCTTCTTTTTTGCACAACATGCAGGAATAAGTAACTCACAGAGCTCCACTGGAAAGACTTTCACCACCCCCCCATCACCACCTCCACACACACAGACACACGCAGAGAACATTTTCCCTCAAAATTCAGCCTGCTGAAGTTATAGGGGATATTTCAGAGCTCTCCAGCGGAAGCATCCCCCAGGGAACACAGGTCTGTTTTGTAAGATTGAACTGCTTTCCTTAATCCCTGGAAGGCTTCCTTTGAACAGCTGGTGTCATCCAACCCATCTTTTGCCTGCCCCATCCCCACAGGCAAATCAGATACATGCTTATATCCCTGAGTCTCTTGTTGTAGGAAACCTGTCTCAAACACGTGATCCTATAACAACACTGTGACACATATGTAACTACAAATTTATAATGGAGTTAAATTGATTCTCCATTTCCACCAGCATTTGCAATGGTTCTTGAAGTCATAAATAAACTTCTATTTAAAACAGCAGTATTTTTTAGAAGGAACTCTGCAATGAAAGAGGAAAATTTCTGATCTTTACCCTTGCTGCTTATTTCCTCTTCCAAAACTTCATGAAGAAACATTGAAGTGATGACGAGGAAAATATTTATTCCTCTTGCTGCATTGGGGGGCAGGGAGGGGGGAAGCACAGGGAGGAAGATGGGACTGTAAAGAGTGGAGGAAGCTTTGTAAGGCAAAATTGCAAGCCAGACGAAGACATGAGAGAATACTGCAGAAATTTATCAACTATGCTTGTTTGACAAATGTTTTCAATGTCAAGTAAGCCATTTGATGAACAGCCTAAAAAGCTGATTGAATACCAGAATAACGGATTTGTCAAACACATTACTTGATGAAAGATGACAATTTGTGGACTAATGGTTGGTTTTGTTAATCAAATCTCAAAATCCTCAGTCAAGAAAAACTCCCCTGAGGCCAAATCCTGAAATCTTTAAATTGAACCAGGGGTTGCCCCACACCAGAGTACACAGCTATACACTGCAGTGAAGATAGTGTTTTTTACCTAGTGGCAAATGCACAGAAGATGAATTTATACATTTGAGATTCTGCTATTTTGACCTGAAGAATGCATTTCAATGTCCATTATAAATAGACAACTTTTTTCTCCCAAATATCTCCAACATTCTATGTCTCTATCCAACTACAGGTATTTGTACAAAACATAGATATGAAACTGCATGAAAACACCAATCTTGAGAAGAGTCACCATCATCAAATATTTTGTCTTAAAAATGTAGACTCCACTGTGCATAGGAACAGTTTAGGCCAAGAAAAGGACATGGGAGATAAGTAGAGTCACCCAGAACTGTAACAGCTGTAGCTATAGTTATCATCAAAACAATTTATCATTTTATATATGCATTTAATCAACAGCATATTATTGCATTTATCACTGAAATAGACTGGGCTTTTGGTGTTGCTGGTGTTACTACTGACCTTTTCAGACAAACATATATTAGTTCTGGTCACCTTTCCATGGTGGTCATGTAGACTTTGCAGCATCATAGAGAAATATTTCCTTCGTGTTGCTGATCTTCACTTGACATGGTCAAGGAAAAGGGTATGAATAGAGTGCATGCCCATATGAGTGCAGGAAGGTGGGAACTGGATGCTGGGAACTGAAATGCCAACATAACATTCCATAAACTTGTAGAGTAGAAGATATTTCATTATGTATTTTGGCTTGTATTTTGACACTACATTTCTCCATCACTCCATTCCCCTCTCTATCCTCATTCCATTTTAATGTACAGTGCTAACTTTGGTCAGCTTTAAATAAAATGTGCTATGTAAAAGTGGTAGGTGTTATCATGTGAAAATAAACCCATAGTAGAGTAATTCCAATAGCTGCCACTGCCTAATAATCAGAAAAAAATCTTGCATTGATGTTTAAATGAGAAATAATACAGTTTTACTGACTTGTGTCTAAACAGAAACATGTACTCTGAATGTATTTGCATATCTCTTCTTCACTCAAATTACTGCAGAGAAGCAAGATTTATACTATTTGATTGCATATGTACACTAGCACTTCAGATTACTTGCTTCTGTCAGAACTGCACTGCTGTGCGTGAATGACTCAGTTTAGCTTTACTGTATACTACTACTACAGTGATATACTGCTGACAGAGAGGCATGCAAGGAGAATACACATCCCATGCAACTTGACATTCCCTAAGGATTACACTTGAGTTATTTCTTATGTGTGACTGCCTTTTTTGCCTGCCTAAATTTTATAACCATTGCAGGAGGGCAGCTGACAAAGACAGAGTCAGAAGAGAACTACTGATGCTAATTGCACTTAGGAAGAGCATTCTACACAAAACAATTCCGGCTGTAAAAGACAGCATTAGATAAAAGAAACATCTGACTGGATGGAAGTCGGAGAATAAGAGCAAAAGAAATGCCTAGTTGGAGATATTCTGGTGACTTGATGAAATCTGGAAGGAGGTCCCCCTAGCTTGAACAGTATGCCTAAATTGACCAGAATGAAAGTAAATTCTACAGAGGCTATATTGCTAAAAGCAGAGCCAAGTGAGATTTCAGTGCTTAGGCTAGGATACCCTGTTTTCTCACATTTCCTGTCCTTTCCTTGTTCTTTTATTCTTTCTCCAGTTCTGTCTTTAAACTCCCTAAAACTTAGTAGCAGCATCCCAGTAACATTTGTAACCTGGGAAAAACCCAGGACGACTCACACGATGCGTGCTCACAGGGACTGATCATCCCAGAGTTGGTGCCTTCCCTGGATCAGCCAGCCTACAGCCCTCCACCATAAGACATACATAGCAAGGGCACTGAAGGAGCTATCTCCCATCCAGAAACGTATCTGAACACCCTTCTAACCCTTGCCTTCCTGAACGCCTGGCTCCACGGTGCCTTCCTGTCATCATAGGATGGGCCACAGGAGACAGACACTCCACCATGTGTCATTTGCAAGCAGGGAAGAAAGCAGAGCTGGCAGTCTGCAAGTTTCTCCGCACTTCTGCTCTGCTTGGTGTCTGTACTATCTGAGATAAGCTGAGGTAAGCACCAGGAATTGCAAGAAATTTCTGGCTCTCATTTCTCTTATTAGGCTTCCCACTCAGAAGGGCACCTAAGATGAACACCTGTGCTATGATTGATGTACTTTTTAAATGGAAAACAAACCTAAAACTGAGATTTTAAAAAGTTATAAGCCAGATTCACTGTGGGTGGTTATGTAATAAAATTAATATGTAAGGAAGACAGATTGTACACAACTATAGATACAGATATAGATTTAAAAAAAAAATAAGTAAGTAACAGGAATCACCTTCACTCTCAACTTTGCTCGCTTGCACAAATATCCAAACAAAGGTACCTCTAATACAGTAAGGGAAACTACCAAAACTTTTCTGATAGCTAAAAATGTCTGATACATGCCCTGCACTCTCTGGGGCTTCTGTGTAAATTCTGTGCCATTCAGACCATGGACTGAATTTCATTATTTGTGTATTCGTGTTCTGGTTTGTTATCTTTATTGAGCTTGAATTAAACCTTTACCAAAAAAACTATGACATACTTTGACACTGAAAGCAGAGCAGATGAAAGGAAGAGAAAAATTATGAATATCAGGAAATAAGCCCAAGTAAAAAGCATGGATTTTCGAAGTCTGCAATCGTGACCAAAATTTTTACTGGAAATGCAGGCATGCTATTAATGTGATTCCTCATGACACTACAAAAGGAATCTTGCAATAGGATGATTCAGGTAAAGAAGCTAACTTCAGCACTCTTTAGGAAGAAGTTAAGCTGTGAAAACACAACTGCAGTGTAGAATCTGTTCATAAGCATTAAAATTTTTCCAGGTTTCAGAATGATTCAAATGGGAAAAAGAAAAAGTAAAATAATTAGTCCACAAAACTGTGGACATTAGAAACATTGAATATTATCAAATTTAAAAGTATCTGGTTTTTAATGCTAAGTATATGTCAAAATGCTCATGAGAAACTATTGGCAATACCAATGTTTCTCCATTTCAACAAATTCTTTTGTGATATGTTTTAATCAGAAAGGAGAGATTGAAATCATTATGTGGGTTGTCTTGTTTACCAATACTTTGGAAACCAAAATATTGTAACTAGCACATCTTACATTAGAATGCTAATCAAAAATAGCATAAGCATGTATTGCCAAGAAAATTTTGAAAGAAAATTTGAGCTCTTTTCCATGGGTTCATGGGAACAACTTTGAAATTTTTAAAGATTTTGCTGAATTATTTTGTGGTTCTGTTAATAACCTGACAATTACGGGGAAAAAGTAGTAAGAATGAAGAATTCACTGGACTCGTCCTGTTGTAATGAACCATCACATTCTAAGTACTTTTTGCTGTGTAGCATAGCAGCCGGCAACCTCAGTGTCTTAAAATAAGTACTTAGGTAGTATGTAAGGTATGTCTTAATGGACACATTATTTTATTACCTTGTATTGGAGCATTACCATGTGCTGGTCTGTCTTGGAAAGAATCTGGTGATTTCTCATGAAGTACTTCTTAACATGTACCCTGCATGCAGCTTATCCAGCACGTGACAAGAAACAGGCCATGATGACCTCAGGTTGGTCCCTGTCATTGTGTCCGCAATGATGATCTGATCGTGACATCTGCTTAATAAAAGACTGGCCAGAGAACAGTGATGCTGAGCTCCTGCTTCACTGCAATGTCCGTTACCTTGGGCCCAAAGAATAATCCCCAGCCTCTCGCATGTGGAGAATAAGCGTAACACCTAACTTCACATAATGTAAGGAGAGTCTCAGTGCTCAGTGTTTTGCTTTGTATAATCAAGGAGGAAGCAGCTCCTGACCATTTGCCCTTTCACACTGGCAAGCCCTCCTTGGTCTGTCTGCTCTTTGCAAGTTTGCACTCACTGATCCTGGACCAGCCCTCCACACAACATGGTTTTGAGAGCACTGTGTGCTTTGAGTGACATTTTGAGAAGCACAAGAGGAGCTTTTGTGTTGGGCTGTGTACATATCTGGAGGTCAATACTGAACACAGCAAAGCAGTATGCCTCCTTGAATAGACAGGCCCCAACCCCCATTATCAAATAAAGAGATCTTGGCTCTGGAGTGCCTAAGTCACTTCTGAAAAAATATGATCAGGTGTTTTTGTAAAATGTAACTTGTTTGACCGCTTGGGTCCTGAAAGAGGTCAGCTGCCCATATACACAGAAATTTTGACAGGCTCAGTATCACATGGAAAGTACTCATTTAGCCAGCTGCCTCCTTCCTTCTGTATTTAAAGTACAATTTCCTACAGGAGAGGGGAAAGATTAGGAGTCTGTATCTCACTCCATTTACTCTCAGACACAGAAATACAAAGCGATATTTTGAGAAGCAGCATGAAAAAATCCATCACAAGAGATAAAAGATTATCATTTCAAAAACTGCCTGTGTCCTCAGAGAGAGGGGCTTTGTGACGGAAGCTCTCTGTTGTTGAGGAGAAAGCACACACATATATGTAAACATATTCCACATAGTCTGTGACGCACTGCTTCCCTTCTAAACATAGAGCCTGTTATCAGCACCACCGTACGTATCGGCAGCTGAGTGGCTGCTCAACACCATGTTTATCTAATGGACCATAATAGCCAGAGCAACCGAGCACAATAGACAGTGAGATGTGTAAGTATGTTCTGAGCTAGTACAAGTCCTTTTTTCTCTTCTCCAAATGGGGAAAGGAGGGGGTGAGGGCATTACACAAGACAGATCACACGGCTGTCCAGCAGCCACTGAACCATAGCATAAAGGCCTTGTTTAGATAAATAATGACTCCTTCACTTTATTCTTAGAAGTGGAAGTCTCTAGAGCTGAAACATAATGTCCCACAACTGCTTCTGGCATCTGTTTTTCAGGGAAAGGATTGGGCCATTTATAAGGGGATCCATTTTCACAAAGGTCTGCTCTGTTGTAGAGAGAATTCATCTCTTCCCATCAATAGATCCCATCCACTTACAAAGGGCAACAAGGCAGTGAGCTAAGAGTTTCAACACACTGTTTTGGAAACGAACTATCTTCCTCAGGCCTCTTCTGAGCATCCTACAAAGTGTCCCAGGAAGAATATACTAAGCAAAGGAAAAACTATCACCAGCTGAAAAATTTGGATGGTAAGATATTTCTTTCTCCATTGTTTTTTTAACTTTATAATTGAGAACTCTTTTATATTTTAGATTTTTCTGAGTTCTGGAAATTAAAATAGTGAAGCTGACATACTTCCCATATACATGCAAAGGCTTAAAATTTCCTTTATAAATGGAGTATCTGGAGGATATATTATTCACAGAAGACCTCACTACTTCTAAGATAATCACAGCAGTCTTTGAGGAGATATTTTGTCTCATCTCAGGAATTGAATACAAGAAGGAAAGAGCAAAGTAAATTAACAATGGTTTACTTCTGAATCCTATCTCGATTTCTGCTGGGAAATGGCTTTGAAGAAGCACCTGCATTGTGAATAGTTTATTCATCAAACTATCCCTTTCACTTAGTTGTGACTTATTAGCAAATGGCTTATGACCTCTATTAATCAATCATATGTTTGACATTAATTGCTCAAAAAGCACCTTAGTCATGACCTGATCATGACGGGTTTTACTGGTCATTTTGGAGAGTATGCAAGTGTTGAGTCCATCCTGGAAACACCTAACCTTAGCTTCACAAACAAGAGGATCTCACATCATTGTTTGACAAATACAAGGTCTCTCTACTGGCAAGGAGGGAGTGGGTCCTACTCAAACACTCCTGCAGCGGATGTCAGGCAGGAAGAGGGAGTGAAAGTGGATGGAGAGGCAGGGAAAGCCTCCTTGTGAGGTTACGGCCAACTGACAAATTGTTGTGTGGAGGAGTCTTTTGGAAGGAGAGGGACCAGGGAGCATGACTGAAAGCCTGGATATGTGCGGATATGTCCAAACAAAGAGACAAGAGTCAAGTAGGATCACCTATTTTGAGTGTCTGGCTTTATTGCACTTCTGGGAACTTTATTACTGCAGAAAGGATGGAGGCAAAGAGTGTTTTAATTGTCAGGCTAACACTGATAGGCTGCGATATTCAGGGGAGACCTCAGCCTGGGCAGGAGAGGGAGCGAATCTTTAAACTGACTGCACGAGTGCTTCTGAATTTTTTGCCTTGCTTTTCATCTTTATAATGCTGTAAATTTTAGAATGAACTTTAAAGGGTAACCAGTAGGCATTCCTTGATATACCTGCTCCACGGGTAGTTTAACTAAAGCTCAGGAAAGCAAAGGGGCTTACTCCTTTTCTGAGAGGAAAGATTGGCAAGAGCATAACAAAGTGAAGGGCATTTGGGAATGCTATTTCAAGTATTCTAGAAGCAAAACCACATTGTGACACCAAACCATTCAGGAAGCTATAATTATCTACTCTGTTTTGGAGAATACTTGTGACAAACCAGTTAGTGTTGCAAGTGGTGGCCTCAGATAAGAAAAGGAGCCTGTAAAATTCAAGCTTCAGCAGAAAACTAAGGATGAGTCACAACCAGGGTTAAAACTGAAACAAAAGCCCACATTGCATTAAGATCCTTCATTAAGATAAACACCCAAGATACACACACATACAATCCCTACTGCCTCCTACCAGGAACAGTTCAGTCTTTTCCTGATGATTTTATATACCCACCCTCTGGGGATACAGCTGACTGCTAGCAATTACCCTTGATACACCAGCAGGTATTTCCTGAGGGGAAATGACAATCCTAATAGCTAGTGGCTGGTAAGCCTCCAGCTGACTGAGACAGTTTTAACTCCTGACAAACTGGGGCCTGTCCATGTCCATTCACCTTGTCACAAGTACTTTCATGCCTTCTTCGCAGAGGACTCCATGTTCCTAGAAAAAATTTGCACTTTTTGCACAAATTTGCAAAATTTTGCCTCTCATTTCCATCTGCTTCAGGTTGCCATGCTGTTGAGCAGAAATCTGGAACAGGTCACAGCACGGCTCAGGCTCCCCAGATGATCTCCACTACTGAGCAAACATGAGGGTGTGAAGGTCTCTAAGGATGCAGTATCACAACTGGTGAGGGGGAAGACTTTCCATGAGAGAGCAAGTAACAGAATCCACAAACCTTCCCAGGGCTGTATTTTCAAAAGCAGGTAAGACTGTGCCTGTGCCACCCTCACATCTGAATTGGGGTTCCCAGTGAAATCCAAGTTCAGCACCTCACCCAGGAACTTAAATGACAACATTGGTATTTAGTGAGTTAATTATCCCCAGTTGCAAATTTGAATCAATGTCAACGACAATATTTTATTAAAGGGAGAAGGGAAAATTCCTAACCAAGTGAAACAACTGGCTAATATGCTCTGTGTAAGACATAAAGTACAACTATCTCACTGCCATCTTTGGCAAAGCTTAAGCCAACCAGTCACTTCCTCCTTCCTGTGGTAACCTCTCCTTCACATTTCGAGACTGTCAAGTTTTCCCACATGAAAAGGTCCATTCAAGCTACTTCTACTCTTCTGTCTTCCTCTTTCCCACCAGCCTCTCTGCTAGCTGCGTCAGTTAACTGCTACAGTTTCTGTTATTTCACCTCTTAATAAAAATATGCGTAGTGCTGAGAGAACTAACAATCTTCTTGCATAGCTGAGAGTCTTAAACAGGTTCTCCTATTTCACAACTTAGTAGGAGCCACTCTAATAGTCTTTTCACCTCTAACTTTCACATACTGACGCAAGAAGCCATTGCTTTACTTTAGTATCGTTACCCTAAGAATATTAAACCATAACTGGCTAATACACACTTTCTGACACTATTCCTAAAACAAACTCTTTTCCAATTCATTATATGCCTTTCCTTTTCTCAAAAGTGGCTCTCAGACACAACAAATGGCATATAGAAAGCAGCCATTTCTCCGGCCAGTCCATTTGATCCTATCTGTTCTCCTTGGCAGATGCTGACAGGAAGCCTCTCTTCTGGGAGCGGATTCCTGCTGGGAGAATTACTGGACTGCATTGCTTTAAGTTCAAACTTTTGCTTCCACTTTTTCACTGGGATTGTCTGTGAAACAGTTGGGTACAAGAGACCCCTCATCTAGTTGGATATGGATAAATGCCATTGAGTTCAATAAGATTTTTGCTTCTCTCACACTTTGGCACTTCAGGAAATTCCGCTGCTAAACCTCTTAGGGGGAACATGAATCCAAAGACGAGCTTCCCATCTGTTCAAACCCTGAATGACTTTGGCACCAGCCTGTATCAACTTTGGGGTCTATAAAAATTAAATCCAACTAATGAAGATTTTATAAAAAACAGCAAAACAAAACATCTTCCATTTGGTCCTCAATTGAAGAGATAAACAAAACCATAAGTCTCTTACTTAAATATTTTCCCTCCCAATGATATACACACATACATGTATATGTGTATATATAATGCATATATATATGCATATATTATATGTGTGTATGTAGGAAGCATGAATAAAACAAACCAAATCCATATCACCTAAAGATCTGGAAAATTGAAATCCAGACAGTTATAGTATGCAAGCCTAAGGCATTGCATCTATGACTTTTGTATATATTATTAGTTAGCAATAGTAAAATAAAATATTTAACAATAACCATGAGTTAACAACATTTTGTTGCCTTTTGCTTTTTACTGTAAATCAACTTCAGTCTGCTGCTGACTGGCTTTGTTTACTTAAAAATGTTTCTGAATGCTTTGTTAGAGACAAGTGTTCTAATGTTATTGCCAAATTTTTGCCAGACTGAAAATGTGCATAGCTTATTTTCCTTTTAAGACTGCCCAAGAACAGTATGTTTCAGGCCTCACTGTGCAACTCCCGTAAGTTCCTACTGATTACTTTTTTAAAAGACTGTAGCGCCTACACAGCCAAAGCACGGATCATGACCTTACTGAGCAAAATTTCACTAGTTTGCTCAACTTCCTCAATAGGTGGTTCTGGATAAACCGTACATATCAGTGCCTCCAACACGCAGTTTAGAGACGCAGCTCTAATAAAGATATAGGCACATACCAGAGTTTCTAAATATTTGCTCAAAAGGGAGCCAGAGAAGCAAAGCCTGCAGCCAGAAAGTGCAATGCATTATACAATAATGCATCCTTTTTTGGGAAAAGATGACCAACAACTAAAAAAAAAGCAGTCTTCAATGGACTGCACGACTTGAATGCACTATAGGAATTCTACATGACTCAAACTCTCTGGTTTTGTGTTTGTATTAGAAGTATAGTCCATCTCCCAGAATGTCACAAGCTGGAGCACAGAGGTGACCTTAGGGAGTGCACGAAAGAAGAGGAAACCAGAGAAGTGGCTGAGGCCAGTAGGCAAAGCTGTGGCAACTTCTCAGTTGGCTTATTTTTTAACTGGGGGAATATAGATAGGGAAATGCATTTGACTTCTGAGACAGTGGGATGAAGACCAAAGTACACCAGCTGTCAGCCAACAAAAAAGGAGAGACATTATTTTTCTGCACTGAGCAAAATGTGAGTTGCACCTCTCAACACTCCTTTCCATGTTCTTCCTTCCCAGATTGGCAGCCCATGCCGGTCACTCTCTCTAGGCCATTTCTTGCTGAAGAGAAGATTCTTATGTCTAGGCAGGATTTTGCAGGGGACGATTTCAGCTTCCAAATGAAAAGCCCATGCTCCCTGACCTGGCTTGACATCAGTGCAGAATGGTTTCCTGGCCACCCAGGGGAGAGTTTGCCTCCATGCTTTTGAGCAATTGTTTTTTTCCTCCCTTCTTCAACCCAGCTTCAAGCCAGTATTGAACTGGCAAGCACAGAAACAGTCTAACATTTTTTTTAAAGATCTGTGCAAAGGTTGTGGGATGCACACCAGGCTTAACAGATTGATTTAACATGAAATATTTACAGGATATTTAGATTACACTCAGCTTAATGTCTTGAAGTAGACCCCAGCTGGTTTTTTCAGCAAGTGCCAGCAATCATTTCTCATTGGTCTGCAACAGTAATCTGGAGAGGGGGGAAAAAAATATTTTAAAAAAACACAACAAAAAAAAAGGAGGGGTAAGGCATTTATTATAAGAACTGTAATGAAAACTAGAATATCTGCACCCTCCTGTCATCATTAAAGTCTTCTTGATCTTAATTTCTGACTGGGTTTGTGTTGTCCTCTCCAAACACCTGCACTGAAGAAAATCTCTCTGGACTATTGTAGTGACACTATACACTTTCTGAAAAATGATTCCTTATAGATGTCAATCTGCAGTACCCATGTGGTGTGTGTTACTCAGCCTTTTAGATGAAGCTGAGCAGGAATAAGGGGATACTTTTACAAAGGGGAGGAATTGCACTCTCGGGAAAAAGCAGCTGATGTCTGACTGTGGTAATTTAAACACTGTTCTGGTGTTTTGGACAACCGTCTATCAAAACACAACTAACATATACCATAATTAGAAACAAGGCAATGAGATAGTGAAGGTAATACTTAATGGAAAAAAAAAAAAGATGTAATGAAGATTGGTCTCTGGAGAGAGAAGCAAGGGATTTTGAAATAATCTGTGTTTGTGTACACAGAAAACAAAAGAATTAAACCCACAATTACTGAGTGCAGAAATGACAGCAAAAATAGTAAATACCAAAACGCCTGTAACAAACAGGCATGGTTAAAAGGGGGAGAGTGGCTAATGTCCACATGTAGTTGGCATTTAGAGGTGAGTGCCAGTGATACATACCTACTATAATGGGCAGGCAACCAAATGAGTATAACTTGTAGAAGGAGACAAAATATAAAGAGGAAAAGGAAGAAAAGTGGTCTGCTTTTGTTGTAAACCATGACTTTAGGTAAACTATGGAAGGGAAGGAGAAATTCTTAAGAGACTGAGAGCAAAGATCAGTAACATGAATTAAAAGTAGAAATAGGCACAAATACAAAATGAAGTCTGCACAGTTATTCCTTGAAGAGAAGGGGATTACCATCACCAGAATTCCGCAACTACTTTCAACTTTATCCCTCTCTATGGGGTTAGAGTTATTAAGCTGCTGTGCATTTCTTAATGACTGGATCATATTCTAAAGTTCAGAATTACAACATAGCACAGGAAATATTTATTTCTCCAACAGCCTAAGGTTCATTGCTTCTTAGTGAAGACTTTCTATGTCAAACGACACCTTTCAAATCTACTTTTTAATGAAATGCAAAAAGAGCAAAAGGGAAACAAAGGAGAATGTACTTCTTTCTCTGACTTATTTAGAAATTGCTCATCTTTTGTGTACAAGTTTTATATATTAAAAGAAAAGGCTCATACTGGGGCAGAAACTACACCAGTAAAATTCAAGAAAAGACCCATTCAGAAAGTGATGAACATGTTATAATAGTGGGGAGGCAACAATAACAAGTAACTAGTTGTTATTGAGTGCTCTACCTGAACTAATAAAGAAGATTTGAATTTCTTAAGTACAGACTGAACAGCATGCAGAGGTAGTAGCTGCTTCTGGACATGGCAAAAGATAATAACCTCCCAATACGCGTGGGAAAACAGACCAATAGAGAAGCCATACTGAATTTAACCTTGATTTGAACAGAGCCTGGCTCTGACATGGGTGATTGTTAAGACAAAAGCTCTGCTACCACCTGCCCCCCAGGGTGGGAAATCTCATTTTTTTCTGCCCAAGCATAAGTCAGGACAAGGATTCCCAATCACTTCACAGTTAAAGGCTTTAGGCTGCATCTGAGAAGTGGTTCCAGATTGGTTCCTTCCTCCCCACCCCCAGAGAATGCTCATGTGGTGAGGTAACTTCATCCTTCACTTGTTTTCTTCATTGCAGGGAAAACATCAGTTGCTCAGACAGAAAATGTGCTCTCCCTCCTTTTTTTTCCCTTCCCTTTTTTCTCCTTCCCTTTTTTCTCCCCCCCGCCCTCCCCCCCTTCCTTTTTTTTATTCTTTGTTGTTGTTGTTGCCTTTTGCTGACCAACATTAAACAAACTTCTGATTCCCATGATCCATCACACATCCAAAACTGCAGGGAATATCCAAATCATTTCCACAACATAAAAATAATTTATTTTCATAGAATCAACCATCAAAGAAAAAAAGATTAAGAAATCTAGGAACAGCAATGGGGACTCTAGGGGCAGGCAGAGCTGTTGGCTCAAAGAGAAGAGTATTGTCCATAGATCACATACTTGTTGCCAGGCTTTGTCCCTTCCCGGCTGTCATTGTAGCTACAATCCCCTGAGAATTTCAAGAGCCCATTCCACAGCACCCTGTTCTACTAAGCCTCTAGGGTTCAGAATGCATTCAGGAATGAAGACACGGAATAATTAAAGCGGAAAAATGTGTTACTCTTCCTCTGCACCAGAACAGAAGAGGTGATTAATTAATTACCGAGGAGAGGTTTACAAAGTAGCACCACACAAAGCCGTATCCAGCATTTCCATCTTTCCTTGTGAGAAATAGTTGAACGATCTTCTAGAGATTTTTCAAGTAATCACATTCCTTTTTCCATTGTTGTCTTCTACTAATATCTTTATCTTCATGTTCATTGTTCTTCTCCCATTCATTTTTCAAATGTTCTTTCCTTCTCTTTTTTTAATATGTAACCTCTCTTCCTGCAACAGCTATCAGTGATTTTCATCCCTTAGCAAGTTGAAGCTCTGAGGAGATAGTTTAAATGATATTTCTTTTTTCAAGAAACAAAAGGTTGAGAACTCAGTGATGTTGTGATTGACAAATCATTTCAAATGAAAATAACAGTGCACCCAGAGTTTTTTGTAATGCTTAACTGAACCAGAACCAAGCTTTCACTCTTGAAACAGTGCAGGGAGTAATTTCTCCTTTATATGTGTTCACATTTCCTCTTAACATGCTTAGTGAAACAAGTCAAATGTTCCAAAATAAGAACATCCAGAGTTGGAGGCTGGGTCTTTCCATGAAACAGGTGTAAGATATAGCAGAATTCTCATGAAAGACTCTTGAATTCTTCTCAGGATATTTGTAGTTTTCTATCTAAAGACACAGTATTTGGGTACATTTCAGTTGTAAATCCAGACTTTTGATTAGATAATACAGTACACTAAGTTGGTTTAAGTCCACTCACGACCAAACCAGAATTCTCCTTATTCTCCTCAATTTGTAATTCTCACCAGTTGTTAAGGATGACGCATTGACATGGTGCTTCATTAAGCGTATCAGAAATTTTACACTTGAGATGTCAGAGCAGAGAGAACCATAGTGCAATGTTATCAGAGCTACACCTGAGAAGACAGACACACATACAAGACGCTGAAATAATAATAATAAATAAAAACCTCTGGGATAAATGCAGTGATAGAACTAATGCATGAAATCACATACAAGCTTTCATCCTGTTTATTTAAGGATATTTGAACCAAGTAAATTTGGTATACCAAGAAAATAAATCAGTTAGAGTGCCCACTGCTTTTTCAATTTACTTAATCGATATACAATATAAAAGGGAAAGGTGCAATTATGTATGCAGATGGAATACCTGGCATAAGGTGTACTATATCATAATATGTTAGGCTGCCCAGGGAGGTGGTAGATTCACCATCCCTGGAGGTGTTTAAGAAAAGGGTAGATGAGGTGCTCAGGGACATGGTTTAGAAGTGGTTTTTGTCAGGGCAGGTTAATGGTTGGACTTGATGATCTTAAAGGTCCCTTCCAACCTCACCGATTCTATGATTCTATGATTCTATGTTAATATAGTAAAGAGGCCAGAACGTAATGAATAACCAACATTCAGGTGGTTTTAAGTGGCCTTGTCCACCATGTTTCCTGTTCCTTCTGCTAAGTAAATGTATGCTCTGACTGCTGAAATTTCAAATAGTCTTTAAAAATATATAGAAGCCCATGCTGTTATTTCAGTTGCAAAGGTGAATTTTAGAGCAAGGAAATTCATAGAAATTGAAAGAATCACCATTCAAATAATCAACAAGGATCTGAGCAATCCAGATTCTCAGTATAAATATGATTATATTGGAATGTGGTTCATTTCTTTTTTGTGGGAAGGCCATCTCATTTAATTTGATCTTACAGTCCTTGGAGAGCTTTCCTACATTTAAAAAGGAGCAGTTTAGAAAAATTGGCAGTTTAGAAAAATTTGCAGTTTAGAAAATCCCCCTGCTTTGAATACAATGCAGGCATTTCCATCAGGAATATCCCAGATTCCTGGGCCAAACCAAAAACTGGAACAGTTGCATTTTAAAGCTAGCAAAGGAAGCAGAAGGCATTGTTTCTCCAGTTATGTACTAAAGCACATAGAGCTAAATGGGGAGCGTGTGTCTATGTGTGTGTATCTGTCACTGATATGTTTCAATCAAGGAGGCAGTAAACTCATCCCATGTGTTTTCTCTGTTAATTGGTTTCTTCTATCGTTCAGATTCCAGAGGTCGCCGGAAGCCCCCAGTAAAGATGTGGTATGTCGGAAGACTTATCAAAACAAGTCTTTTTTTAAAATGTTTCTTTCAGCAACTTGTGAAATTCCTCACCTTCATCTCTCATTCCCCAGGGAGCAGGCTCCGAGGAAGTGGACAGCACCAACTAACCGGCTGCTTTGAACTACAGACCATTTGACTGAGAGAACTTGAAAGACATAATCTATTTTTCTACTGACCTTGTGGTTCCCCCATATGAGCCTACCACCATCGTATCTGCAGTTACGGATTTTGGCTGCCACTTCCTCCTATATTTCTAACAGATGGGTTCATTCGTTAGTAGGCTTTTTCTCATGCCTGCATTTAATTTTCCTCTTCCCCCCCTCCTCACAGCACCAACTTCAGATGCAACATTTCCTCTCTCGGAGACGTGTCACCCTCCTCAGCCCCACCGAGGCCGAGGAGCCGCAGACCTCATCCCATCACCATAAGGAACGCACCGGGTGTCAGCCGCTCCCCACCAGGAAAAACCTTTCTGTGACACACAGGAAATCTTTCTGGGGAAAGTGGCAATAAGTACTCAAAATTTGGGGGTTATATTCCCAAAAGTATTGCTTGTTATTCAGTATTTAGATTTCTTGCCAATGGATTGACTGAATAGAAAGTCCACCTTAACATTAAAAGCAGGTGGAGAAAAACAGATATTTAGGGTAATAAAACCGTCATTAATTAAGGACTTTCAGGAGAGTTACAGAAGTAAAACTTCTGCAGCTATTAGCAATCTGACACGATGTAGTTTATTTAGGTCAAGTCTTCAGAGTGTCTGTTAGCCCTGTAATGATTTGTTAATATCTGTAATTTTCCTTAAGGCTAAACAAATGAGGAAGCCATCTTGTTTTCCACATCATTGGACCTAGCATGCTCCAGCAGATTACCATGGCAACCAGAGCCAGTGTGCCCGGTGTGAAGACAATGGTGTGGGCCTCATTTCCTAAAAGCATGTTCCTACTGAGGTTGAATTGCCAATTAAAAGACTTTTCTGTCCTCCAGGGTTTCAGAGATGCAAATAGAGTTGTGAAGCCTGGCTGGTCAGCTGCTCTACCTGAGCTAGTCACTCTCACTGATTGTCTAAATATAGGAAAAAAAATGGGGAAAGAAGTGCTTCTGGAATTTCATCAAGGACTGGATTAACACTCCAGAAAAACCCAAAAACCAATGTTGCTTTGAAGAGTGGTCTGAGACAATTATTGTAGTGATTTTTGATTACTGAGTAAGCAGCTTGAACAAGGAGGTGTTCTCCAAGCCTTGGAAGACGCTCACAGTGCATCTTCTGCAGCATCAACAATAACATGTTTTGTCATCAGCCCTCTGTCACTGCTTCTGAGTCACACACATTTGGTATAAATGAGGATTAATTATAGATCTAATAAAAAAAACAATACGTGAGACTGTGGGATGACTGTTCCAATATGGTTTTTAGGCAGCATTCTTCTTATAAATGCCTTATTGTGGCATATTTCTATTTAAAAACATAAAAATCAGCAGCTCACAGGTTGCCTTTATTAAAACAGAACTAAATTTTATAAAGGTAGGTAAACTTTATAGTACCATCAATTCATGAATTGTCTCATCAAGGTACTAGTTTGCTTAGCACAAAATTGTGGCTACAGCTGATTCAAAAAAAAAAATTATCTGTAATAATTTTTCCTGTTTTCTTATACTGAAACTGGTTTAGAGAAGATGCTAGAGGAAATTGAGAAATATGATAAGACTGCAAATACTAACAATAAGGTGATATTTTGCTCAAAGTAAAATAATTTATTTAGCAGGTGGTCATTGTCAAAATATAGATCGAGCACTGAATGAAATAGAGACACTGCAAGTTGGACTCAGTATAAGATCTGTCTTCACTCATTTATAGTTGTTCACAGTCATGTAAATGTCTCTTATTGGAGGACATCCATCAAAAAACTCTAAAAGCCTTCAAACTTTTCAGAGATATGGCTCGAACAGCCATGAGAGCCAGAAGACTAAGAAATAAACCCCATCTATATATGATGTTAATCCTGTTTGTATAATCACTAACCCAGAGTGGTTTTCAGTCATGAACTCCTGAACAGCAGTAGATCCTAAAGTACCTTTCTGTTACTCAGCAAAGCAGAATCTAGCATTAATTTTATTTAGTAGATGCAGGGCACACCCTCATATGTGAGATCAGTGTAAAACATGGGGGGAATTAGGCCAAATGGAGGACACATAGAAGAAAGGTTGGTCCATGTACAGCGTGAAGTCCATGTCCCTGTCAAAATTTTCCAGACCTATCTTCTATTGATTTTGATGCGAATCTCAGGTACTTTTGAGCCCTTTTTACATACCTAAATACTTTACTGACTTTCTTCTATATCACAGTAAGTATACTCAGAACCCTCATTCAGAAAAATAACTCCTTCTAAACTAAAAACATCAACATCCTCTCTATCAGTCTCCCTAGACCATTACTGAAAAAATAATTTTGTCCTCTCCATTGAATGAATGTGATTCCCTGTTATTGAATGTAACTAGCTAAATAAGTCCTGTTTAAGACTTATCTTGTAGATAAACTTGATAACTGCCTGCCTTGGACAATCAACAGCAAATTGTGGCTGTTGTTTTGGCTCACTAACTGATCAGCATTTCTTCTAACAGTTTCCTAGACACAGTGCTGTCTAATTTGACAGAGCCCATTAATTTCCAACTCTTGAGAAAACAAAGTGTTGCTATAAAAAAAACTGTTGAAAGGGCCAAATAAAAATTCAATTTACATGTACCTTTACATGCTGGAACTGCTAAGAAGGCATCTTGCCTTAAAGAAAAATGCCAAATTTTAAGAATTACTTTAAAAGATTAAATTTTAAAATAGATAGAAACAATATAGGAAATATATAGCACCATATAAAAATAATCAATTCTCACTTGTAATACTGAGCTCAGTTGTGGTTGACTCACTCTCAAGAAAGATAAAACAGAGATTGATGAAGTCCAGAGTAGAGGTAGAGGTAAGGTGGGATTTATATTGGATGAGAGATTAACCCAGACAGGACAAGAGTAACAGGAGACTTGATGGAGATGTACAAAATTACTACTGGTATAGTAATAAACTGATCAATCTCTCCTTTTATTAAACTTGTCCCATCATATAACAACATAGGGTTGCAAATTAAAAGGCAATAAATTCCAATAGAAGGAGAAGTATTTACTTAAGAGAGACATAGTACTGCACAAGGTCATTAAGTGAAATACTAGGAATACAATTTAAAAAGAAGGCTAATGTTACAACCATTAACACTTTCTGTAGACATGAAACTCATCATAAATGAGTATTAAATCTTATGTCATGAGGTATATAGAAAATTCAATTTTTCCTTATATAGTTCTGCTCGCCTACTGGTTTGGTTCACTGACAAGGATTTTACCTCTCTCTGTAGCATCTACTGTCAGCTGCTGCCAGCTTATTCTTTATAGGTTTTAATTTTGTTTCACTGCCCACTGGTTGTAATTATCTCAGATGCATGAAAATAACATTTTATCAACTGATTTTTATCCTTTTCCATTTGGCAAACATCGGTTTCTTGTGTGTGTTTTGAGCCAAGCTGAAATCAACACATCTGCTTCAGTTTAATATCTTAAGTTTGTATAACAAGATCTATGCAGTAATATGATGTCTTTACAGTGGTGTTTCCTAACCAGTGAAATCAGGCCAAAACACCTATGGCACTTTAGAATTTTACTGATATCAGGTAATCAAGGTCTTAATTATATATTTCTGCTAAAAAGACACCTTTAGTCATGCCAAACCACCTTTTATTTTTTGCCAGCTTTATCAATTGCTCAGGAAATAGTGTGCTTAGTTAATTATTACTTTGGAGTCAGCAGATGGGGAACAAATAATCTCAGTTCAAGAACTGCAGAAGTAATGGGCATTGTTTTGTTTTACAAATTCCCAGTGATGCGGTATGCAACTTAAATAACAAGGATTGGGTAGTGCTTTTGGCATCCTGTGATACCATGAATAGCTGACACTGAAACCAAGAATCCTTCAAGTGACATCCATTTGCAAACCTGCCTGAAGACACAAGGGTTGAATTTGCTTTGAAGAAATGCAACAAAGCAAAAAATTCCAGTCTGCTTCCAGATAACTAGCCCTTAATGATAAGGGTCTTCGAATCCAAATACAAATTGTTGTCTGTTTTCAGATGTTTGATCTGTAGCTTGAAGTTGAATCTGTACTACAGTAAGCAATTAAGAAACAAAACCAGTAGGTTTTAGACTCATGACAGGTTTTGCTCAGATGACAGTATCCTTATGTCAGGACTACAAGTGCATCCATAGGTCTTGTCTTGATGGAGCCTGACACTGTCACCAGCCTGGTCCTGTTCAGACCCTGTGGGACGGCACCTAGCTGATGAGCACCCTCCCTGTATGGATGTCATCCTTGGCTTCGGACTTGTCCTCCCTCATGAACCGGATCCACTCTTGCTGCTCCCTGATCCCTTAGGTATGTATTTCTAAACATTTCAACATGGAGTTTATTACAACAGTGATTTTCACCTGAGTAGATGATTTCTCTAACCTTCAGCCCAAACACCCATCTGCGGTCTTCCAGTATGTTGTTCTCCCAGTGATAACAATTCTGTGCACCAGTTTGTGCTTTTCTGAGTAGTTGTATCCACCAACAGAAAGCCTTTCTGATGGTGCTAAGGAGTTAAAAAATAGCCCACAGTTAATTTACAAATAGAATTCAAAAGTACAGCAGTTTTCCACAACCATCCCCAGGTGCCTGTTTCTGAAAATCATTTTCAGTTGACTCTTGGGACTGTGGTGGGCAGCACACAGTACAAAGTGAGATCCACTTTGCTACAATAGGTTCTTTGCTCAAACTCTGGATTTGGTCCTCTTTGCTGCTCCAGAGGAGTTTAAATTACCTGGTCATGGAGCTATTGACTGGATAAAAATATCACTTCTACTCTTGCTGCTGAACCTGTCTCACTGTCAAGAAAAAAACTTTAAAACTCATTGGCTGGAGAAAAAATACATAAGAGAAAGCATTTATTCTACAGCTTAGAAATGGGAGATTTTCAATCAATGGCTTTTAGACTATTCTTCAAGAATATGAATTCTATCAAGTAACAGGTTAGTGCAAAATATACAAACACTATTTGAAAATAGGACCATTTTCCTCCTTCTATGTCTTACAACTCACACTGAAAAAGCTCTTCTAATGAAACATATGCTGGATCACAACCCAACTAATTTGTTTAGCTGCTTTGGCTCTGCTGGATTTCTGTCAGAGAAGTATTAATCTTTCTTCGTGGTCACACCACAAAGATGGTTTAGCTCTGACTTGGGGGGTTTCATAGCAATGCTAAGTTATCTACATTTATTCAATGATAATTATAGTTTCAAAGCCTGCTCAGAGGCAAAAGGCCACCTCACTATAACTAAAGGTCCTTAAATTCATCAGCCTCGTGTCAGCCTCTCAGCTGTCCACAGAAGTGATCAAGAATAATTCTGATCTTATATGTGCAATGACTAAAGAGAAAACTCAAGACCTCTGTGTTTCTGAATTACTTGAGTTCTGTTGCTAGACTTAGTTGTAACTCAGAAGTTGTTCTTCACTCAGATGTTATGAGCTGTGTTCAGTCCGTATAACTTCAGCTGTACCTTTTTCAGTCTTATATTAGGAGCTTCAAGTTCAAACAATCCTGAGTCAACCCAATGTGGCCTTCTATTTCACCAGAACACTTTGGAAAAGATTACCCTTTCTTATTCAATACAAAGATGGTATTTTTCCATAGTCCTCTTCCAAAGTAATGGATTTCCAGGGCTAATGCTTTGAACTATAGCAAATTTGGGAGCTATTCAATACTGTCTCTTTAGTGAAACCTACATTTCCCTCTTTTACCATGTTTCTTATTCTCTAGCAAAGCAGCAAGCACTGTTCTCGTGTTTTAGAATTGTGAGAGGCAAAATTGGGCAATAAATCCTTACATGCTGATATCTTATGTTTTAGCAGAGGAACAATTTATATTGAATAATAAGCAAAACAATTTTCAGTTGGATGACTGACAAAAGAAATCATTGTTCATTCTTGCACAATGAACCATGAAAACCAAGTTGAGGTAAGAATGAAAATACAGTTGGTACTTTCATGCCGCAGGCAAAGGACTGGGGACTTAGAAACTAGCTGAGCTCATTGTAACTAGATTTCATTGAAACTCAAGAGGTTGCACTCATGGAGAGGTTATCTGTACATTTTTGCTTGATTTCAGTCCACATGGTTTCAACTTTACCCTTTTCAGTCTCACTGGGAGCTTCAGATCCAAATGATTTCAAAACCTCAGAGCAAACTTCACTTGAAATCATTCTTCTCATGGAACTCACCTAGAATTAAGTTTTTCAACCCCAAATCATGAAGTAGTCCTAGTTAGCATAAAAACTGATCTTTAATGATACAATACGTTCAAAAAGGAAACATGTCTTAATATCAAAGATTAGTCTGAGTTTTATTTCTATAGGAAAAGATAATTGTGGGGATTGGACAACTAATAAGACGTCCTGTATTTCATATAGTTAGTACTTCTGACAAAGCAATTCTTGTTTAACAGAGGATGGGATTCAGAAGCTCTTATGCACCTGCATCATGCCACCCAAGCCCTCCAGGTTCCTTCCATGTGAAGGATGAATGTCAGATCAATTCCCTCTGAGGTTCCACGTACATTGTTGATACCTGAGACAACACATACAGCTAATCAAATAATGGCAGAGAAAAAATGGCAATTTGTTGATCAGGAGGACTCGTAAAAGTACATTACATGTTGGATCTATTAAAAAACGCAGAGGGAACAAAGCACAAAACATCTTTATTCCATTATTATATATAAACACATGGTGACAGACATCATGAATACAGTGTGCCATGTTGGGCCCCCCACTTCAAAATATGAGAATGGGGAAAATTCAGAGAAGGGAAATATGGCAGATCAAATGTGTGAAATAGTTTTTGTACAAGGAATAGATATGCAGACTAGGGCTTTTCAGTCTGCAAAAAATATGCCTGAGGGAGGATGTAGGACAGAAGCCTCTAAAATCTATGGCATGAAAAGGGTGAAAAAGAACTGATTGTACTTTATTTTTCCCTCAATACAAGAACACTTGCTAGTATAAAACAAGCCATATAAACAACACTAACAATCCCAAGAAACCCCAGCCTAACCACTTACCTTAATATTCCACAGTAACAGTATTTCTTTTTAAATGTATACAATTGTCTGTCTGAAAATCTACGTAGTAAATTCAGCTATGTGAATGCCATCAGATCTTTTCTGAACATTAAGATAGCTTGAATTAGGTGAATACCTACCTACAGCGACAACTGAGAACTGAAACTGAACCCCCTTCTATATTAATTTTATGCATTTCCTACTTCCATGATGTTCATGCAGTGTGGAAATATAAAGTCTTCAAGCCCACAGAAAAAACAATTTCTGATGTTTCTTTTGAAAGATCTCAGACTTATCATGACCCTTTGGTAAAATCAGCTCCCAAAATAGAAACAAGCTTTTGGGGAAGCTTTTTGGGTCCGTATGGAGATCTGAAACTGACTTCTTGGAAATCTGCCTTTGTCCTCTGCTGCTTATCAGTGGAATACTGTCCTGCTGATATTGTCTGATGGCAAGTAATATCCATCCCTGTATATTGGGCCAAAAGCTCTTGAGTCTCCTCTGCTACCAACACTGTAAAAGAAATTATTCTAACAAACTTTCACAGTGAAGCCAGTGACAGCATAGTTAAAAGCACATACTAAATATACAGTTGGAGGTGATGTGACTGGAACAGAATGCTTCTTAAGAATTAGGGACCACCAAATTAAAATCTGTGGTGACATGTTGAAAATGAATGAAATGAGATACTCTTCTCTGAAAATATAGTTAAATGGTGCCACTTATTGGCACAGTGTACCATGAATGTCAAAATACTTCATGGTTTCCCAAAATTATTAAAAAGGAGTAATAGGAGATCAAGACATCAATAGCTGTTAAGCACAGAGGTAATATCCATGGTTAGTGACAGACGTGAACTGCAGATTGCTGTAAGTTCATTAACTATGATTGTAGGATTGTCCATCACTTATCCAAAAGTGGTTATCCACTTTTGGACACTTTCAGGTAGCAGTTTAGGTGAATTTTTGGTCCAACTGTGGCAGAACCTGCAGTTCTCAGTTATGGCTATATATTCACCTAATTCAAGCTGTCCTGATGTTCAGAAAAGACATGATGCTCTGCCTTGATCCCTTCTGGTCCTCCAGGTTACATCACATGTTGACATCTCCTCTGCTTCCTCCTTTCTCATCAGTAATTTGCTGTCAAAAAGACTGAGCAATGGGTAGGCATTTGCTCGGTGAAAACTCTAATGGATTATGTCTTACTATGTCCTAGTGTTATTTCCAAATTAGAGCACTTCCAGAACACAATTGGATTTCTGTGTTTTGCAAGAACTCTGCAATCTCTTTGTACATCTGACCAGCCAATTGATTCATTAGAGACAACTTGTCCTCCAAGTAGACTGGTTTATCCATCTAAGTTTATGAAATTGTGTGTGCTGTGGTTTGTATTGGCAAATCTGCTAAGAAGATTATTAATAATAATTCCTATTGTTATTACTATTGTGTAAAGTTTGTGTGGTCTTCTAGCCTCCGCAAGTACCCTCTGTCATCTGCTCTTTTATATATCCCATGCCACTTTTACAAATGCTCTGGTTCCCTGCCTGCAATCTTATACCCGGCATTTACTGTATTAGCCAATCAACTTCATTTTGTTTCATTGTCTCACTGATAGTTCATGACCTAGTGCAGGGACAGCATCTACCTACCTCAGTTTCCCTGGGGGCAAAGGGGTGCTACTGGAACATCACTATTTTATCTGGCATACTGGGATCACTTCTTGCCCCAAGCCCATGCCAAGTTGAATAGCTGAGGTTCATGGGATCGAGGTTTTGAACAGTCCTTTGAAAACAACTTGCAGCTTTTGGTTACGTTTACAATATTATGTGAAATATATATAAGCTAGGCATGTTGGTGGGCTACAGAGAGAAAAATAGAGAGCAGAGATGGATAATAAAACCAATAATGTTAACACAAAGAAACCTTACCCCAAGCATATTCAGAAATTCTTATAAAAATTGTAGCATCCAACTTTCCTGATAAACCTA
The DNA here is from genome assembly GCA_013400135.1 of Rhinoptilus africanus. Taxonomy (NCBI): domain Eukaryota; kingdom Metazoa; phylum Chordata; class Aves; order Charadriiformes; family Glareolidae; genus Rhinoptilus; species Rhinoptilus africanus. Next base: position 72,423 of record VXBO01009880.1, read on the forward strand.
ACGGCTGACCTCCATATTGGTTTTGACAAACAATCTTCTCTGGCATCTGCCTTTCATTAATTCCTGTCAGGCAGGAGGTTAGTGGAATAACTTGTTGTTTCAGCATATTATATTCATCTCCTAAGATTCAGCTGCTATATTTTATTCTATCCAGTTTGTCAAAATGTGATGATTCATTACAGTAGGTCTATATGTCAATATCTGTATTTGAATAATACAAAGATAAACTTCCAGGCCAGTACAGCTGGCTTACTATTATACGTATTTATTATTTGCATTAGTCCAGCTCATCAGATTTATGGATCAAAATAGATGCAAGTTGTTGTACAAATGCAGAATAAAATGAAGATCCTGCCAAGAACAGATTCAAAATACAGGAATTACTAGAACTGGTAGTTAACAAAAAAAGCCAAAGTTTAACAGTGCCCTACCAATATACACTTAGGATGAGAGTGAAGAAGGACTTTTAAAAGCAATTTGAAGAGAAAGAGTGAGGTATTTTGAGTGGTAAGGAGGCAAATGTTGTCTTGCAACTGGAGAGGACAGGAGAGAGTCATCATTGTTAAACTGTAAAGCGTGTAATTCCTACAAAAATCCTGAGATCTTATTAGAAAAAAAAAAATCTATATTTTTCATTTCACATTTCAGCTTGGAGAACATTCCTTCCACCAACATCAGCCTGACCAAACCAGTTGACTCTGTGACTGTTAGTGACTGCTGTGGGGAAAGCCATTTATGTCCTCTGTGGCAAAGAGTTAACAATGACTTGATAATGCTCCACCACCTGATGCAATCAGCCTGCTCTCCACACATGGCAAACCATGCCTGAACTGTGAAATTGCATCCTATAAAATTGTAGATGTCCCTGCAGAATAACACTTCATTGAGAGTTTGCAAGTATTTTTTGCTGACTTGGAGAATTTTTGTATATTTTCCCCTCCAGAACAGTTTTCATACAGCTATTTCTTTCCCCTCGAAGGCCACTTCAGAAAATACAAATGGTAATTATATAAAACATATAAGGCTAGTGCTGAATTCCTCTTTTTGGTAACTCTCTGTAGAAAGGCACTGCAGCAGAAATCTAAATGGATCTTGAAAATGAAACAGAGCACCTCTTTCCAAAATCAGTTTCACTAAAAACATCCTACATGCAATGTATACAAATTGGTTGAGTTCAGGTGACATTACAACAGTCATGAATTTCTCTTAATACTTTCACCTGCTAGAAAGGATTAATTTATAAAAGGTAAGTAAATGTAACAGCCCCTTGTGGCTGAAAGGGGAAGGTCCTGCCACTTTAGCCATACATTCCCACTGCTGCACCCATTCTGTGCACCAACTCTGGTGTTTGGCGGACTCCTATGTGAACCAGCTCACTAACACAGCAAAAAACTAATCCAAAAAGATAAATTACTATCTTCTTCTGTGTTAGTAAATCAAGTTGGTTCAAAAGAGGGTCTAGTGAGTGTCAGAGTCAAATCAGAAGCGAGACTGAAGGGTGGGAGTGGAAGGGGTGGGACCTTCCCATTCCAGCAGAGATCATTTGTGAGATGACGTGAATGAACTGAATAGGAAGACCTTTTGGAAGGACCTTTCCAGTGGTCTGTGAATTCTTAGAGCAACTAATCTCATGCTATTTCACATCAAGAACCACACATGCAGCCTTCTCCTTGTCAATGGATAGACACTGCTACTATCTTCTTTAACTCCAACATTCCTTCAGCTTCAAAGAAATTACCCTTCTTCCTGATCACTGTAACAGGTTTCTCGTGCATTTATCTAGTCTCTATGAGATAAGACAGATCTAACTGGCCAGGCAAACACACAGTTATAACCAATGTCCAGACCCAGTTTTGTCACTTTTGATACTAGAGTTCTTCCATTTCCACCAATAGGTCATGTTTTTAAAAGGAAAGACCATCAGGCCTAGCAAGATGCCTGGCAAAACGATCCTCTGTAGAGTATTATGTTTTATATTACTATAGCTAAATGACCTTGAAGCTTTTATTTGAAATTATTACCTCGAACAATCATAATCCTGCAGTTATTCTTTATTGTCTGTTCAGCTTTTAGCAATCCCAAATCAAAATGGAATATTATTATCTCATCCTACTCTTCCTATACTTTACAGAAGTACTGAGGGCTCCAACATTGAAGCATGAGGTTTTGAAGGCATGGTGCAAAGCAGAAACAACAGTGGCAGAAGTAATGATGGTTCAAAGGTGTTACAAGCCCCTCTAACGTTATGCCAATTTCTTTATTTTTGAGACATAATTTGAGTCTGGGCTTAAGTCTTCAGAAAAGCTTCAGTTTCTGATAGCTGGAGTGATGCTGAGAAATACAGTGAGGACAGACCCTCATCCAAGTGGTTTAATTTAGTAAAGCAGTCACATATGCGAAAAAGGTATGGGAGCTAATGAAACCACTATAGTTTTCAACAAGAGATTACTGCCTGGGGGTCTCAGTCTGTAAGACCCCTGTGACGTACCACTCTGGCACCTCCATAGAGATTTTGTCTGCAGATACCGCAGTTCTGATTGCATCATTGGATCGAATTCATGAAACTGTCTGGGCCATAGGGAAATGCTTCTATCCTCTTTTATATGTACCTTGATATAACCTATAGAGTATTTTGTCCATATGTTTGCAAAGGACGGGAAGCTAGTAATGCTATTTCAAATATCAACTGATTTGTTACCCTCGGTTTTATTCTCTCATTCCCCAAAGTCATTCAGTCACCAGAGAAGTGAAATTAAAATACTTACAATTGGCAGTTCTTCTCACAGTTGGAACAGATTCTATCTGTGTTAAAACCGAGATGAAATCTGATGCTCTGGTTGCCTAAAGGGGATGTTAAAAATCCTGTCCCTAATTCTGATCCTTATTTCTGATGCAAACCATCAGAGTACATCTCTGGGATATAATTTAAAGACATCTACTCTTCTCTGGAGACGTGCTTATATTGTCTTGCTTATTAGCCCCCTTGGGGTAAGCTGACTATAATTTCCATGCAACTTTGTACTAACTTTATTTAAATCTGGGAATTTTACAGCAGTGACAGTGGAGTGAAGAATGAACACAGAGCCCGAGAAATCTTTGCCCTACATAAATTTTGGAACTTAAAATGTCAGTAAATACCCAGGCATGAGGAAATACTCACTCCCTGCAATGTTTGCCTTAACCTAATTCTTTGAAATACAGGGGAGCAAGCAGAGAACTTCCAGGATTTTTTGGACTTAAAGACATAAATAATACAGACTGCATGCGTTTGGCAGGAAGCCTCCTTTTTGAGGGTAAAATGAATCTCCATATAGAATATCCACATCGGCCCAAGCAGCACTGATGTACCAGTTAAATTCTATTTCAAGAATTTTGTTAGGACTTCAGAGGGCTTTGTTTTGGCCACTTTGAGTTGGAGAGATTTTCATTCTCAGTGATTTCTTTTCTTGCCAAGGTTAATTATATCCAAGCTTTGGTTTGTTTTGTTTTTCTGAGTTGAAAGGTAATTTTCACTTCTTTTCATCTCATTGTAATGTTAAGGTATTCATCTGAATTTTGAATTGTAAAGAAAACCATGAAAAATCATGGGACTCGCAACAGTTTTATGTATTTTGGCAATACTGAGAACAGATTGCTGCCAATAAACTGTTTGAGATAGGAACTAATTGGAGTCATGTGGTTTTGGACTGATGTTGAAGGGAAAAAAAGGACAGATATTATACACAATTCAGAGAGGCATTCTTCATACAAAGGTGCTTGAAATGTGGAATTTGCCATATGGTCCATGTATGTAAACATGTTTCATCATGATCTAGAGCATAAATAGCCAGTGATGTAGACTGATAAAAGAAAGATAGATTCTGCATGCTTGAGGAGATCAGTGTCATTACAGTGAGCAAATTTGCTTAGAATAAAAGAGAAATTATGTTTGTACAGTGTCACTACCCAAATGGGATGATTACTACACTATTATACTATACTAACTAAGTAAAGCAACAATCCCCACCACGGAGGTTACAGTCTAGCTCAGATTATTGAGGACTGAAAGCATTACTGTCTGATAGCTGAGGGTGAGCTAAATGTAGTGTCTTGGTGGTTTCAATCCTTTGGTCCATACAAGCCTACAGAGGCCTACATAACTTTCAGACACTAGACCTATCTCTACCAGCACTTCTAAGATTTATGGAAGATACGAGTTGATAATTGAGGCATAGATATACAACAAAGTTATGGCTGCACAAGTTACGTCCCATCAGCTGAGCAATGGTATGCATGATCAGCTCAAATTCTTTCCTCAGTGTTGACCTAAGGGAAATATTACTTCACAGCTGAGCAGATGCAGAGTATGTGCCTAAATTTTACCAACAGCTAGCATAGTTAAATTGATGGCTGAGAAGGTGGAAAACTACCATAGCTAATTCATGTGTGTGACCTTTGATTTCTACTAATGCTAGTGCAGAGAGCTATGATTTAATCAAAACACACTGTGTATGGTGGTAAGAGTGGGACCTAACCTTAAAGAGAAAGATTTTCTTTCTACAAGGCTTTCAATCAAGTGGATGTACACTAGGGCTTGGGACTAACATTTCAGACTGAGACAAATTTCAAACTTTTGAAGAGCTGGTAAAGCTCCCCCAGAAGGGCAGGAGATCATTGCTGTATAAACTTACATCGTATTTTATCAAGGTCAGGATTACAACCAGTTTGCAACTAAGTCTCCCCACCAAATAAATACCAGATTGCATTTGCAGGCCTTTTTGAACAATGATTAGTTCCCATGCAGAAGGCATGCATTACTAACTCATCCACTGAAGCAGAGTTCATTCCCTAGGACAGTCAAATGAACAGCTTCCACACAGTATTCACTTTTAAAAGACAGAGGACATAAGCATAAACGTTGTTTGGAGATCAAGAAAAGTAAACATGTAGTAGGTGTGCTACTGTATATTTCTTCATTGTGCTACTGAACATCTATTTCTAAATGTGATTGGTGTTGAATTTTCCTGGAACATTTTAACTGAATAAAGCTGCCTAGTGTCATAATAGAATTTCTTTGAGACAAAGACAACAATAATTAACAATTAGGACAGAAGATTTGGCTCGACAGCTTCTTCCCCACAGCAAAATCTATTACTAGTAATGTTAGCAGCAATAATTTAAAATCTTTTTTTTCATACCATATTGCCATATATTGTAAATTTTATATTTCCTGGGAGAATAAACTGGTCCCACTTCTGGTTAAAAGGTGGGATGGGGGGTGCCGGGGCAGGGGGTAGGCATGCATTTTAAAGACTGTCTTCAAAGGCAGAAAATTTTACAGAAGACTTAAGTTCAGTTCTGCCTGCACCGAGTACATTGCCAGAATATTGTGACTGATAGTCTCCCTTTATTTTCTGAGTGTAGGGAAGGCAGCAACATAAAAGGTGCTGGTCTAGTTGAGCTATGCTGTTTAGAGGAGCTTGTAGTTCAAACTGCCAACCCTGTTTAAAGACCCACTTTCACTTTCTCAGATGAAATTCTGGAAGGTGTGTGCTAGGTTGAATTAATCAATATTGTCTTTAACTCTACATAATGACAAAAAATCTGTAAAAGTGTCCAACTGTCCACATGAAGTTAATTCTAAATCCCACTCATTGCTTAATCTGGGAGGTGCCTCATCCTGGAGATGTGCTTTACAGAGGTAACTAAGCTAGTTTCTAATACCTATGTGATTAAGGAAATGTTTCAGGAGGAGAGCAATAAGGCTATAAGCCTCATCAAAGGAGGTCTCCTGCTAGTGCCTGGTGCTGATGACACTATTCTGAGAGGGGAAGGAGATTGACTCGGGTCTTCTTAAGGAAGAAACAAAGACAAACCTGGCCCTTCTTGATCCTAAGGGAGTATTGTTCTCACTAGAGCACTAGACAAAGGCAAAACCTTTCCCACGCCTTTCATTGCATGGTTTGGGCATGCAGTTCTCAGCAAACCCCATGATAAGTACCATGATCTCCAAGGGTGCAGCAGGGAGTGTAACACTTTCCTGAGCTTTTCCCCAGAGCTACATTCAACAGATCAGCCCACTGGCTTTTTTGAACCTCATTCACAGCCAGCTGTCCAGGGATTGTTCATGGCATGAAGGCACAACCTGGGGCTGTGGGGTCACACTGATGCCACAGTGCTTTCCAGATGATGCCTAACTCATTCAGTGAACCAAATATGCAGTCCCTAAATTGAGAGAGGAAGAATGTGACCTAGAAATGAAAGAAAAATATGTCAGAAAAAATAGGAAATAGAAATTAGGAAAAAGAAAGGCCAGACCAGTCATTCCTCCATTTTGAAGACATCAATTTAGACATGAGTTTTGTGGCAGGGAAGAGTTGACAGGCAGATAAATGTTATATTATTTTTGCTGTGTTTTCTTAGTTTAAAATTGGTATAATTGAAAAAGAAAGAAGGAAACACAGTGATAAGCTGAAGACAAAAAAAGTAATTCTTTATTTTGGATGCACAAAAGTTAATAAGAGGTAGGTATCATTTTAAATAAAGGAACAAGAAAGACATAATGTGCAAGCAGAACTCTCAGGTTTGCAAAACTCTTTGTATTTCTATGGCTTAGCCATAGAAAAAATAGTTCTGGAATGATCTACCTCATCCATCTCTCAGCTGCATTTTAAAATTCTCTATTTCAGTGAAACTATTTATTTCCAGCCTCCTCTTTTAGCAGTAAAGGTGGCTTCCCCTCTACATGCAACCGCACGGGTTCTTAAAGTATTTAAAATATAACTCATTGCAAACTTGTCCTTGGTGCACGGCCTCTCAGCAGTATGTGTGCAAGAACTCAGCACACCAGTTTGTTCCCCTCCCACCTAGGAGGTGTTATGGGACCTTGGGTAAGCCACTTCCCTTCTTTACCTGTCATCTATAAAATCACTATTATGACAATGTCTTCCTGTTGAAAAGACTGTAAAAAGTGCTAGGCAAGAGTAGCAATGTTATTATTCAAACTAATTATCACAGCGATTCCTTGCCATACTGTTTGCTTTCTGAACCTTCCTTCAAATATTTAAACTCTTCTGGATAGCTCAGTTTGAAATCTTAAACAAACCATTGGAATACATCTACTTGTAAAAACACTGTAAGAAGCATGTTCCAATTATCCCAAAGCTTCAATATCCCTCCTCAAGCAGTTGCATCATTGCTTGCGTAGGAGCATGGAAGTGACAGATTTTGTTGACTGAAGTCACACATATTTAACCTTGTTTTCTAGTCCAATGAGATGGTCACAGAGACAAAGTCATGCAAATGGTTTATAAACACGGTTGTATACCAGCATCCATAACTGAGGGGAATGTATCACTTTGACACTTCTGATACCATTAATGTAGGACAACATTTTGCATAGACAGGCCTAGGCATGTGATATAGTTTCCTAGAGGAAGCTCAAAGCTTGTTAACTAAAACCTAGAGAAGTATGAAAAAGCAAATCCTACTAGATACCCACGCACCAGCAACATGCTGGAGTAAATCATCTTCATGACAAATGCCTTACAGCTGTGGATGACAGTGCCATAGAGGCAGAAAGTGAGCTATTGTCATGCAAGCTGTTTAGTTGAGCTTAACTACAGAGCAGGACACAGTCCCCTGCGAATCAGAGGAACAAAAAGTGCAAAGACTCTTCATGTGAAATGGGAATATGAGTCACACAAGCCAACACTGGTAGGGGGTCTCTCTCTGGGGACAAGGCTTGAACTAGATAGATTAAATCAACTAGAAGCTATGCCTGTAATTTACATTCTCTGTTTTGTATTGCACTGTGGTACTACTAACAGTAGCACACAGAGGCTTTACACAAAAACAATCCTTTCTTTTTGCTGAGGCTTGTCTACACGGGGAAATTTAGCAGTATCTTTATATCAGCATAACTCCCCGTGTGGACACTCTTCCTTCAGAATAATTCCAGGATAATTACAATTATGCTGTCTAATTACACTGCATAATTATAACAGTGAATTTCTTGGTGTAAACAAGCCCTTACTCTTTAGCTGAATCTACTTGAACCTTCAGAATTATGTCACTGACTTTGCTGATGTTTACAGCCTTCTCCAAACTTGTCAGTTGTATGCATTCCCAGCCCATTAGCTGTTGTTTATCCAAGCTAAACATATTTGATTGTTCTAATTTGTTCTCAAATCAGTCCCTCCAGCCTCATAGCCCTGTGTGACATTCAGAGCGTCATAGTATTTGCTAGGTCTTGCTTAATTTTAAAAGCAGGACTTGGAAGGATGGCACTTGTGCCCAGACAGACACATTTAAGCAGCTGCAAATTCTACCTGCTTGTTAGTAGGACCAATACAAGGAATTTCCTTCTTGTTGTTGAGGAGTCCTGAGGAAGAAGAAATACAGTTTGCTCACTCAATTGGCAGAGAAATTCTCCTTACAATTTTTCAAGGGTCTTACCATCATCCTCAGTCTCACCCAGCTCTGCTGCAGTTAGCTGAGGAGTCGGAGGCCACGACAAGTGAGGTGTTTTAATCCTGTGGGCTGCATCAGAGGATAAAAGCATCTATTGCTGCTCCACATATAGCACTGTTGTCCTCATCAGCAACCATCAGTTTCAGGACAAGATTTGTCAGTCTTGCCTTAGGTGGTGGTGCAGGTCACCAGCATTTTCAGTCCTAATTTCTTAGAGGTCTGAGAAGTTAATCATCACAAGGTACACTGTGAGACAGCTCATCAGTCCAGCATTTAGGGTATGTTTCTCTGTCACCTTGTTTGGAAGTGTTGCATGACGCTGAAAAACTCTTCACTGATCTTTACAGTTGCCTCTAAACAGCCTGTAGATTATTTACTGTACAGGATATTCACACCTAATTTCCTTCCCACTTCTAAACCACACTGTCAGTGATATCACTAAGACTAATAGTACTGTTTATAATACCAAAAAAAGAGCTAATAAACTGTTATTTATCAATTTGTTTGGTCTTGACATTTCAAAGCCTTTCTGGAGCACTAATTGTGATCATTAGCACTACAGTAGATGCAAGGATGGCCTGTTCACCAGCCAGGGAAATGCAGGTTCCCCTGGACTGGAGCGCAGCAGTCTCCTAGCTGTGCACATCAACGCTACCCCAGAGCTTAAGGCAGGAAGTATAGAAAATTATTCAGTTTTGTTAATGGGGGAAGTTTTGGACCTTAATAAGCGATAAGGAGTAAGCCATACAAACCTCTGCATTTCAAATTCAAACTTTTGCTCAGTTTTACTCCCCATTCACAAATGAATTGGTGAATTGCCTTTTTTTAACCCTCCAGCCACTCCATTTTCCACCCAAGCACGGGAAAACTTATTTCTTCTCTTGATTGGAAGAAACATCCTGAAGCTGCTTTTTGCTGGTGCATTCAGAGCTTGAACTGCGTTAGTTGGGAAAGATCATGATAGGGCAAGTCACAAGGGAGTTCTGCTGTGTCCCTAATTAGCTGGGCTACCCAAATAATGTAGAAGGTCATCAGGAGCCATTTTCACTCTGTTTCTCAGATAGGGAGAGAATCTGTGTTCATCTGAGCACTCTGATCTCATTTTTAAGAAAACAGAGAAGGAAAGGAAGATTTTTATCCACTCTGCTAATTTATCACATGCAGCAGTACAGCTGTTTATGTCAGAAGGCGGAAGTGGAAGAAGGGCCTTTGTTTCTGTTTGCCAAATTTTCCATGACACTCTCAGTAGAAGAGAGCTATTTTATTCTGTAGGGTGCAGCCCTCACATGGGAACACAACAGCAACAACAACAAAAAAAGCTTAGCTGAAGATTTGGCAGCAGCCTAGTATTCTTCTTTTTGTTATTTAACTTTAGTATTCTTCTAGGCTTTCCCAGTGGCAGAAATAAAATTTAGAAGTTTAGTGAAACTCCTACTCTTTCTTTGTTCAAGTGTGAGCACAACTAATTTTACAGTCTCAAGCATTTGAAAGAATTACCCCTTAAAAAAAACCTGGGATACTTCTGTATTTAAATGCCTGTTCTTGGAGTTGATGTGGATGCAGGGACTGTATATATTACTACTTCTGTGCTTGGAGCTGTGCTTGGAGCTGTACAGTCAAAAAAAAAAAAAAAAAAAAAGCCATGCTGGATCAAAGACAGAGTAGGCGGATGACACTGGGATTCACAACGTGGTAGATGGTGCTGGGGCAGGTTCTGTCCCAGAGCTCCTCGGGTGGGACGGCAGGGCAGCCAGGCGCCAGGGCCAGCGCAGGCACAACACTCTCAGAGAATAAGCAGTATTCATCCAGGGCAACAAAAGAAAGGTGGATTTTTTTAGACACCAGGAAAGAACAGAAAGGGCTAATATATTTCCACTGAACATGCTTGTAGATTTCTATTGGTGAGAATATAGTTCAGGAAATAACACACACTTCTTTTATGTAAAAAAAGACTGGATCTTTTTAAAGGTTCAGGTTAGGATAATACAAGTAGTGTAGCCAGCAACCCATTTTTTGCGTTAACGAGTGTCTATATATCACATTCAAAAGAGTTCATTAGGAACTTCACTTTTAATTGGACTCAATAAAGGGGCTTTTTTCGATTAGCCTCGAAGGTCCTGCTAACACGAAGGTTCCAGTGATATTAGGAAAATTATATATATATGAAAAGCTAGTTGTGATCATGTCTGTAACTTCTTCGTGAACTGAATTGTGTTGGGGAAATCAAGATAATAGAAACCTACCAAATGGGACTAAATAATTACATTTTAAATAAACTAGAATTTTCTGTTGTATTATAGCTCTAATAGTTGAAGGAAAACACTGGGAGGCAGAAAAGTAAATGTTAATATAGAAATTTAAGGATAATAAGAGAAAGCACTAATACTGATTAGGATGATTATGATGATTATAACTTCCAGTATGTAAAATCATACTGAAAATGATGCAGCCTAGTATGCACTCAGAATTTATACATTTACTTAGGCACTAGAAAATTTTTTTTCAGGCTAAGATGGTTTGTGCAGTCACAGTAGAACTTACGAAGAAATAAGGAAAGGAGTAAAACATCCTGATGGGAAGGACAACCCTCTATGCCAAGAAAAAGTTTCCTGATTCAAAAGATCTTCCAACCCCATCAAATAGGAACACAGGAAAGTAAAAGATATATTGAAAGGAGGGGAAAATACATCGATATAAATCATTCAGAGGTAACACTGGGCAGCTTGGTGGCTTCAGTTGCAGTCAATATTATGATTTATTGATCTGAGAGATAAATATTGACCAAGGTGATGCCAAAGTCAATATTTAACTTCAGGGACCATAAATCTTAATAGTGACTGTAAAGAGCAGTCAGTATCATCTATGTTTGATATATATTTTGTTGCCTTTTACTAGGGTATAAAAGGTTTTTTAAAAGAGAAGCTGTTTCCTTCATTTTGGCTCCTTGCCTTGCCAGAGCAATCCAGATGCATACGCTTGCCTTTTCAAAGATCATCTAATGATTGGGATGGTCTCAAAATTGCGAAAATCATTTGAGTGATGAAGAAGCTGCTGATTTAACAAAAAAAACCCAAAAAAAAACAAAAAAAAAAAACCAACCCAAACAAGCCTAAACAGTTGGCAGTATCTTTTGCAGATTTATGTTACCTATGAACTGCTGACGTACCGGTAACGTGTTGCTAGATAAAGCTATTTCACAACTTAGAGGAAAATCAACTATAAATTACATACAGTATCTACAGTTCCCTAAGGGTCTCTTAATTTTCTGCTGATCCACCTCAACACATCAACTGGATTCAGAAAATGTTCATGTACATAATAGTTCCTATTATATTTACAAATTATTCCAGTATATGTACAGTACTCTCTTGCACACAGTATTTTACTGGTTGTGTTATTAATATTTCTATCAGTTCTGCTTCTAATATATGTGAGCTGTTTCTTAACCCAGTGTCTAGGGTCCACAGTGTTAAACAGAAAGATCTGAAGATCTTTTTCTCACTTGTTATCTCCTTCCTCTTTGCTTATATTAAAGAGAATTGCACTGACAACCACAGCTAAGGTAAGTGCAAGTTAACAAATACAAGTCATTAAACAAAAATCCCCACGAGGTAGCAAATGATAATTTAGTTAACAGTCTTGAGGCATACCAGTGTTCTCCCTAATGTTCAGAGGAGATTTCTCTTTTTATATAAGATGACATTTGTTTTCAAAAGCCACTGCATATTTGACATCCACACCTGAAAAACACATTTATAATAAAAGATTACTTGGACACTACTACAGTGTCAGAGCCCAACTCTTCCTGAAAAAACAACTATTTTAGACAAGTTTATGGGATCTAATGCAACACAAGGGAATAATTTGACACAATTTTATGTAAGAAGGCTTTAATTCTATGAAAAGGAGGCTTTATGACATTAAGAAGCATGACAGTTAACCTCAAATGGTTTATTCATGTCAGCACAGTCCAAAGACATAATTAGTTGTAATGTCCTTACCCTCAGAGCCAGGGGTTTAGAGAGGGAAGAGCCACCAGTGCCATCGCCCAGCTCCTGCTACTGACTCCCCCGGGGGCTGCGCTTTCTCATTTTATGTCTCAGGATCCTGACAGATGATGGCCTTCCTTTCCAAAAGTGTCAGTACATTACCAGGACGACTCACGGGGACATTTTTCATGCCCAAGAAAGAGTGAACATATACATCAGTATATCTAAAACAATGCTGAACTCAGTGCTTAGGCTTTGGCAGTGCCTCAGGTTAAACGCTTGTTAGCAGGCACTTGTTAGAGGTCGTAGGCACTTGGTAGTTTTGGTATGATCATTTTCATGACCCATTAAATTTTTGGCTGTCAAAAGAAAACAATCAGAGTTGTCTGGAAAGGGATTCCTTTCTCAGGCTGTTTTTCATTACTTTCCCAGTCTTCAGAAGTCTACAATTAAGTGATTTAGTTTTATTGATAATACTTCTCTTGTTTTAGGAGGTGACAGGGCTAGAAACTGTGGTAATTAGTGAACACAGTAAAAAATCACGTCCATCTCCCCTTTACCAGTGCTAGCAACTGAGCAAACACTGATACTGGAAGCACTCACATTCAGAGTTTACACATGGCCGAGGGAGTACCATCCAAACTTTACCATAACGGGAAGTCAAGTATTTTGCTCATTTTAAGTATCTACAATTGTAAACAGTGGTGATAATACTGGGAAAGAATGCACTTCAGAAGAGAGATGACTCTAGACATGATAACACTCTGAGATAACATTTTAAGAGAAGCAAACTAAGGAGGGGGTGTCTTTTATCTCTTACATCACAGCAATCTGGTTTTTGAAACATTCAGTAGGTAGCTGTATTTACAAACTTTAACTTGTGATGACTCTAGTGATAAAGAGAGGCAGAGTCATCCCAGATTGGAGGAGGAAGTGGGGGGGAAGGAACCACAACACTCCATACTTTGTGTTTCCACTACATGTAGTTATCATCTGGCATTTGGCTGGGGTGTAATAACTTGGTGTCTCTTTGTTCCCCCATACAGGATGAAGGCTTTAATCAGTTTTGTCAGAACGTTTGCTCAGTTAATCTCCTAGCAATGTGTGATGAATAATCTGCCTATTGACTGTCTCAGCAGTTGGTGGGTTCTCCACCCTCACCCCATGGTGAGATGCATCTAGTTTCTGCTGGCTGCTCATTTTCCTTTAAAAGAGGAGCACTGCCTCTCTCCCCAGCCCACAGCAGGCACATCCCACCCAGCCCACCCTCTTTGGCCTCACACCCCTCTTCTCCCCTTCCCCTCTGGAATCTGGAAAATGCTACCCGCCCCACAACGGGGTTTGTTCTTGAGTAATTATTCCATCCCAGTCACCTTGAGCTCTCATACCATGGAGCGCTCTCTCTCTGCTGAGCTTCATATCTTTATTTTCATACCAAGAAAAACAGATTTAGGATGAACAGGAAAGTTTTGGCAACAACTGTCATCACATTATCAACACAGTGCTAGTGATGAATAGTTCTGGAGCAAAGAAAATGCCATAGGAAGCTCTACTTCGCTGGGACGAAAGTACAAGGGCAGATCTGGGAGCTTCCTTCATCACCGACTCGGAGGAAGAAAAATAAGGAAAAACCCTAATGAAAAAAGATCAAATCTCAGTTGCTTGCAACTGTGAATTGACTTGACAGAAACAACCTCTAGGCCCCAATCCTGCATGCGACTGCTCACAACTGTGGGGTCTGCCTCTGCCAGCTCTTTGCAGAGCAGAGAACAGCAGGGAAGTTTCTTGCTAGCAGCCCCGATTTTAATGTGCTTGGCAAAAAAAAAAAGCCTAACAGAACATCTCTGTAAAGTAGAAGGTTTCAGCTCCCAACTCAGGACAACATTTCTGAAAGTTCCTAAATTAGGCCAGAAATAAAATACATTATAAAAAAAGCAGTGTAGGTATTTGGGACAGTAATATACTTTTGATAATAAAGGCTGACAGAGATACATTGTGCATTGGGAAGGATACAGAAAATGTTACATAAAACATGGATTTGAGGTAATATAAATGAGAAGCTTCATGACTTCCAGCTGCGGGGTCTTTTCAGACCTATCTGAAGTGCGCATCTGCGCTACCTGTGAATAAGTGGAGATGCACTGTTAATGTGATATTGCACTTGTTACAGAACTTTCTTCATGCACAGATAAATCTCCCTTGGATCAAGCTCCAACTCTGACAGACAGATTTCACCAGAGTGACATAAGTGAAGGCAGGGTTCTTATATTTATTATGCAATTTGAACGCAGTATCTCCCTCAATTTTAAAGGGTGTTCTATTTTTCCCATGATGATTCCCACCTAAATAAAAGTGGCTACCGCTCCTTTTGTTTGTATGCGTCTGGTTTATTCTCTGCGTTATCCCACAGAGGTATAGCAATTATATCTGCTTCTGTCTGAGCTAAGTGGTACCAAAAGCCACCTGCTTTCTCTATGTTCCTGAACCTCTCCCAGCTCCTGCAGACAACTTAAACAGAGAGTTTGTGTCCCCACCACTCCAGCTTTGGTGATGGATCTCTGAGCCATCTTGACTGCCCAGCCAGGAGGGCGGATGGGATAGGCAGAACTAGGCCCAGCATGTCAGGCCCCTGCACGCTGCAGCTAGAGCATCCCCAAATGTGTCCTTGCACATTTGCATGCAGGTCTTACCCAGTCTTTTCCCCAAAGGCGTAGCAACTGAATCATCTCAGAGCTCACAGTAAGCAAACAGATGGTCATCAAGAATATGATACGTGATGATATCTGTGCATAAAAGTATGCATATTTGAATGTGCATGCATGCCTCCTTGGAGCGAGTATATAGAGTGTCACTGCCTTTTCTAGGGTTCTGGGAAGTTGTTTTCAGCTTGAATTTAGTGTCAAATAAATCTGGTTTATAGGTCACTTGTGATAGCTTGCGACCGAGTTGCATAGCACAGTGAATCAGACACCATCGCATATTATATCCTCAAGAATTCCTGATAGAAAAATAAGGAAAAGATTTCAGTTCTGTTGATTTTGTGTTTTGAAGCTCTTGCAACTGAGAAACTTGCTAAAATAAATGAAATGCTGCATAAAGCACCTGACACAAGTGAATTATGCTAATAGAATGGGTATGTGTACTTCAGCATAGAAGTATGTCTCATGGTTCTTGTTTACACCTCGGCATCTCATTCACACATTCTTGAGAGAAGGATCAATCAAAAGTGGGGTGCTAAATAGCACGCTTTTAATTAACTAGATTTCAGAAGTTTCTATAAGTCCAAAAAACAGGGAAGATGCACATTGCATGAATTTTCCTTTTCAATGTTGAAAATATTCTGCCCTCCAAATCTTGTGCTCTTTGTCCAGTTCTTGCCTCTTTTCTCAATATCTTTCTCTTTCCCACTGCTTCCTTTCAATGAACACCATACGTTCAAGCTTCTTACCCACCAGGTGACTTGCCATTTCATCAGCTCCTCTTCAAGCAGCTCACCATCTTCTTCTCAGAGATGTATTGAAGAGCCCTGCAGAACCTTCTTGATGAATTTCCTTGTCAAAGAGCACCACACTGCTGCCTAAGCACTAACCAGGAATGTTTTGGCGTGGGAAAGTGATGTGAGAGGACAGGTATAAGACAAGAAGAAGCAAGCATGAGCGTTTTCAGCAGGACACCTGAGTCAATCTAACAGCTCCCTGTTTCCAGCAGTGCCTTCACAATCTCAGTCTTTCCCCTGTATTTGCAGAGCAGGTACCACACTCAGGTTCACAGACCCCTCTCAGAGCTCTCTCCACCAGGCTGTGTCTGGAGACTAGATGCAGAAAATGGAAAATTCTGGGGGTATGGAAAGGCTATGCCTAAGGGCCTACTTTTTGTCTTAACTCCCTTATGCCTAGATCTAACTTTCAGAACCTTTTTTCACTGTAGCTTGTTCACCAAAACTAGAAGAACCAGAGCTTTGGCAAAGACTTTATCTTTTTGAAGCTCTGTAGTCAGAAGTCATTTTCAGGAACACGTGACAATCTTTTCCAAGCAGATCAGAATTTAATGTTTTGTGATCTGTCAACTGTAGTAGAAAAGCAAGCCTTCTGTATTTTCTATTCAGACCAAAGTGCCATGATTTCAGGTATCCTGGTATACTCTACAGCAAAGACTTATTGCCAGTTCTGCAGCTAAGATGTTTTCATATATGCCACCTCTTTTTTTGTAAGTCAACAACATTAGTGACTAGTCATTGGGTTTGCTATATCTCAAAGTAATGCCCGCTTAAAGCAACTGTTTCAGATCCGTCCTTCATGCTAACTCCAACATGACAATGTCAACAACTGATCTGATCCTCCTGTTCCAAGGAGAAAACTTACTCCTCCAGTCCTAGAAGATCACATTACTACAGTGTAAAGCTAACTGCCATATATAAAAAAAAAAGGCACATATGCTCTCTGTATTTTCCACAGACTCTCACGCAGTTTCCTTGGACTCGTCTTCTTCCTTTTCTGCCTTCGTTCCACAGGCTTCTCCAGACTTTTTATCTGAGGTAAGTGATTGTCAGTTTATTCAAGGCACTTATCATATTTGCAAGAACTAGCACAGACATCTCACATATTTGGTCTAGGTGTGATAAGAACATTTGCTCTTTATACATTAGCCCCACTTAAAACCTGTCAAAGACACCAAGTGGTCCTGCAATCTATCATCTATTCTGCAGTGCAAGTGAAGCTAGGTGCTTAATTTCATCAGCCCTTTGAGATCAGATATCACTATTGCTGCTCCGAAACAGCCACAGCTCGGAGAGGTCGGCAAGACACATATATCATGGGACATGATCTGGCCTATAGCGAAGCAGCTTTTCACCTGTCCATCCATGGAAGGTGCCCTGAAGACAGCAGAGATGAGTACTCTCTGCTGTGGCTACAGCTCCTCAGGCTACATCTGCACCTGTAAAATAAACAGTGCTGGGCAGGCTTAGGCGTTGAACCTCCCTCACCTCCACTCTTAAATTTCTAGAATGGTTTTGACCCTGGCTGACTTCCACTCCCCCAGGCAATCTCCAGGAAGACTTCCTGAGCTAGCACAGGCCAGGGACTCTTTCCATCAGAGCATCTGGCTGCAACCACCTCGCTCTCAGGGTAAAAGTGTTTAATCGTGTGGATGCTGGCAGTTCAGTGCCAGGTGACTTCAGTGGCGGAGAGCTGGACATGTTTGATTTACTAATACAGATGTAGCCTCACTGTCTAACAACTTCCTGTGAAGTTGAAAGTGGAAGCTTCTGAAGGAACCCAGCAGGTTCCCATGCCCCAGATTGCCCCTCTGCTAGCTCTGAAAAGCTAGATTCTGAATTCTTTGCTGAAGTCTTCAATAGCATTGAATAAAAAAGGGGATGAGAAGCTACAAAGCAGACACAATTCTCCAACCTCCAGATTATCAGCCCTGGATCCATATGCAGAAGTAAAAACGTATATGCCTGTGTTTCCTTTAATAGATTGTGCAGTCTACTCATTCACATTTATCACACAGGCTAATGTAAGATTTACTGTCCATAATTAATCAACCTTAGGCAAGAATATTTAGCACTTCTACTCCATTTTTCATTTTCAAAGTGCTTTTCAAACACTACCTAATTAAACATCAGGAACAATTATTTCCAAGCCACTTTACAGGCACATTTTTAAAATGAAATAAGCACATTTTAGCATTTGTATGAGGAATCTTTTTAAACCAAAACAGCTCTATCTGATACCTGCTGAAGGAATGAAAGCAGTAATAGGACAGAGATTTCCAAACCAACCAATGTAGCAGCCAGTGACACAGCTTCGTTTTTAAAACACGTCTATCTCACATTTTAATTTTGTTTCTGAGGAGGTACTTTGTTATTAAAGAACTACAGAACCAGGAAGAGGAAGAATTGCTTCTTTGCAATGGACAGATGCCACCAATGAACCTGGGGTTCTGATTCACACGCTCAGCAGTAACTCATGAGGTCACACCTGTAAGTCTCGCCTCATCTCTTTCACAGAGGTAGCAGATCAAGCTGTATGTTCACACAGCAGTAGTGTCTTCAATAGCAAGGTCAATCCAAGGCATGGTATTTGCTCACCGAAAATTGTTCCAATATTGTTCCCTCATGACTAGAAATACAGTCAGCACTGGCAATTTTTGACCACCTCTAAGGAGAAACCTGGGTGTGGTGGACCATGGCTGTCAGCCCAGTGGTTCGGGAGGTGGGTGGATGCCCATGAGCCCAGATCTGTTGTGGACTTGGCCAGCCAGGTTTCCACATCACATTTTGCATCAGTCTGATGATCCCAGAGAGCTCAGGTCAGCAGGTTGCCTAAGGAGGGGTGAAACCACTCAGGTCAGGAAAATGAGCAGCTCAGTTTCTGGCAGTGCAGTCCAGTTTGCCTAGGAGAGTGTACCGAAACCATGGGTGATTTAAATCAATAGGCCAGCTGACCGCAGATTTTGATTGAGAGTGGCCACACGGCCTCTCCTGTCCTCTCTGCTACAGAGACAGTGCAGAGGTAAGGCATAGGCTGTAGAGGTGATATATTAAGTCTGACTGGTATCATGAGTCAGGGTTGTCAGAGCTTAACAGTAAGTTCTCATTTGTGCCAGAATCCTTCCTGCCTTAATAATGAAAATAACATTAACACTGCATAAATAGGCAAACAAGGAAACACAGTTTCCTATGGACAGAAAGTGTGATATTTTCTCTGATTATATAAATGAAATCAAGAAACAAAGTATTCTTCATTAAACATTAAGAGTTTGTGGATCTGCCAACATGGCCTCGTGCAGTTCTGGGCAGAGACACCTAAGCAAGCTCTAAATAAGCCAGCTCCGCTACTGGAAGCAACATAGCCAGGCAAATATGGCATTCTGCACCAGCTCATTAGCCCTGCTGCAAAGTCAGCTATATTAACTCAGATAGTGCATCACACTAATGTTGCTTCACTTCTTCTGGGGCCCAGGCGGGTTGATTCAGCATGTGTAACTCAGTGCAGCACTTACATGAACTCTCCAGGTACATATCAAGGCAGGGGACAGCAACCTTTCAAGGATGGTATATACCAGATGGTATTTTCCTTTCCCAGATTAGAGGTTAAACATGCTGGTAAGAACACTGTGGGATCCATGAGAGACTGTCTCTTACAGAAACAATATGCTACCATTTTCTATCATGATGAAATTGCATCTGCACGAGGCAGAATCTCCCACTGCTCTCAGAACACAGAGCGAGCCAGAAGGTGGGAGCCACCAACGTTTCTCTCCAGATGGCACAGCCCCAAAACCAGCTCTTTGCTAGCCCTACTGGTGTTTTTAGAAATTGACCTCCACATTGCTACTGGTTTCAGTGCCCCAGACTGTGAATAGGCTGTAAGAGTCACAGGGATGCAACAAAAGTTCTGTGAAACTGAAACTTAAGGCTAAGGCTTTTCTGCACATATCCTTGAGTGCCGTGCTTGGGCACAGCTGCCTTACAGACAAATTACAGAACGTGTTCTGGCTTAGAAGTAGGCAAACCTATCTTCAGTTCACAATGAAAAAATTCAAGTGTCTTTCATAAGAGTGCTAAAAATTGGGCTTTGGATTAGGTTGTTGACCTACATGCCTCAGCTCCCTGGCTGTGAAATGGGAACAGTCTTTCCAGCAGGGACATTGCTGAGAGAATTTCATTCCTGCTTATAAAACACTACCACAGTGAAGTGATAATAAGAGATATAAACGTGTTAGTTTTACTAAACTATTTAAAATATTCAGAGTAGGGAAAATGGTCCCAGCCTTCCTTTTGCTTGTACTAGTGTAAATGGAAGCAATTGTATTGAAGACAGATCACTGTATACAAAACTTAATTGAAATCAGTCTCTGTGTCTTTCCATACGCTTAAAATGGATAACGGGAATTTTTCTGATCCCACTCACAGCTAAGCTACAGTGGCCTTATATCTGAGGATCCATGTATGGAGCTTTTTTTCATTTTATACTTTAGCTGGCTTCACAGCTTACACAAAGACCTTGAGTGTTTTGATTTATTTATCTCAGTATCCCCTCTTGGGTAGAGCAACTTGGAGGATGCACAAGCCTGAGTTTGCCATAAAATTCCACAAAATAATTTCTGAAACTGTTTTGTAAGCCAAAGCAGCAGATACTTTAACACTTAGTCATAACTATGCAGAAACAAGACAAAATGAATTGCATCTACCTGTGTGCGGAGAAGGTTTCTGGTTTAAGTTTGCTGCGTATCCCCATATGTATTTTTACCCTCTTTATAAACATAACCATTCCAGGAACACTACATAGCTTAGACACAGCTAAAGGCTACACTTCATTGATCACAGCTGATGCTGTTCCGACGCCTTTCCCTCTAAGGTGGAAGCTGCTCAGCTCAGCACCCCACAGCAGGGACACGACGGCTGACAAAGAGCGCGTTCCCAGCACACTGCAAACGACGAGTGTGATGTGTTAGTTAAGCCACCGAACTACAGCAGGCTTCGGTGATGACTGAACTCTAGCTTTGAAAGCTGTATTATTTCAGACAGAAATAAAAACCAGAAAGGACAGGCGATTCTAACTTTTCCATTCCTAATACCTTATATTTTCCAAAAACTATGATAACCAAAGCATTTTCCTGGATTTGTTTGTAAACAAGCCCGACAGACTGAGTGGGCTCATTTCATACCTATATAAAAGCAGGGTGAAGAGGCCCCAAGAAAGAATGCTCCAATATCAGGCCATTAACTATGCCTCGAATCACTTCATAAGTCTACTTTCCCATAAGTAAACACATTAACATCCCTCCACATACAGATCTATGTCAGAACACATAACAGGACAGAGGGACTTCAGACTGGACCCATATGTCAGTTATTATGTCCTCTTTCTAAGTGAATAGAAAAGTAAAACTTCCTTTTTCTTTTGATTTGGCGAGTTAGATGATGCCTAAGATCTCAAATGAGACCAAAATGATCATTTTTTCTACATTCATTTGCACTCCACCATGAGTTTTGCAGGCAATTTTCTTACAAGAAAGCCAGTCAGATATTAATACTTTGTACAGTTTGATTTCTGAAACAAGTTTAAGATCAAGTACTGTGTAATCCTGATTCTAGCCTTGATATCTCCCACTCATAGCAGTAATTGAGACTAGAATTAAGTGAATATGAATGCAAATGGCAGTTGTGATGGGACCGTTCATGATTAGACACCTGATGAAACACTGACTGTAGTGGGCCAAGCAATGCCATACATTACTAAGTAACTTACCAGCCTGTCTCACAAATCACAATATTAGTTTGTATTTCTGTTCATTTATAAAATATCATACTATAAATGGCCACTAGTTAAAAGTACAAGTCAAATATACTATTCCCGCACCAAGGAGGCTGGGATACTTTTCATATGTCAAAAATTCTGGACTTGTCAGTACTTTCTTCGGAGCTACTTAATAGCTGTCCATTATTGCATGTCACATTCTGTTGCTCTGCACCTAAAGAATCAAACTCTGATTAAGAAGGTTAGAAAAATAAGTTGTTATTATGAGACACTCAAAGGATTCTATTTACATCATGAAGCAATGATTTTTGATTTTCCAAAGCAGTTGACATGTAAATCTTCCAACAGGCATAGGAATTCCATTTAAAAAGAGTAACAAGATTGCAAGCAGCACATAGGCATCTAAGACAAAAACTCATTACACTGCCCTTTCAAATAACCAGTTGTTGGTTTGTGTTTTTTTAAATTTTATGATGAGCTGTTTCTTTTCCGAATTCCAAGTCAAAATCTCAAGAAATAAGAGGAAGATGATAAATATTAAACCATCAGCACTTACAGAAACGGAGTCAACTTTCCAAATTCACACAAGTTTCTCAAGCTTCAGCTTTGAGTGAATTCCTGTAGGTCAATTATTGACTGGGGGTGGGAAGGAGGAGAGGGGGAAAAAAAGAAAAAAAAAGGAAAAAAGAAAAGAGATAAAGGAAAGAACAAAGAGAGAAACATGAAGTCAAAAAAAACCTCCTGATCTAGGAGAGGCTGTTGCAGTAGTATGGCAGAGAAAAACTAATGGGGATAGCTGAACCAGTGCATGAGATTGTTCTGAAATTAAAAAAAAAAATAATGTGCATTTTGTTTAACACTTTTCATGTGTTGTATTAAAAAAAAAAGAAAAGGAAAAAAAATACATAAAAATAAGAAGAATTCCAGCTGAGATGGAACCTACAGAGCCCCTGGAGCAATTTGAATAATTATAGACTTGGATAAATTGTAGTTAAACCATTTGTTTCAAATGTGCTACAACTAATAACTAAACCAGCAACAGCCTTTCAGTGTAAGAAATCTGTTTCTGGCTTCAGGATAAAGTACAATGAGCTACAGATAGTCATTGGTGAGCCATACACTACGTAATGAAAAAAACCTTTCCTCCATAAAGGCTGTGATTTCCACATTTCAGATACCAGCAAAAGTATTCGTATGCATTTGCTTGCCATATGTACTCAGAAAACAGCAAAGTTATTTTCCTGAAATAGTAAAGGCAGACTTAGATTTTGTCTATTGTATTCTTTAATTTCCAGAATGGGAGTTGTCTCAGTAATAAACTAATCCTCACTCTTAAGAGACTATAAAAGCAGAGGCAGGAAGAAGTCTTACTTTTGTGTTAACTATGGCCAGCCATCCATAACATTCTGGTTTAAAATTTCACCTCCTGCGCTGTTCTTACTGAATCTGCACCAGTTGGTGACTGCAGGTACCAGCTACCATGCCAAATGTTTGAGCCTTTGACTTTTCCACAGCTGTAAGTGGTGATGTATGGCAAAGAATCATGTTGAGCATACCATGAGAATTATTGTGAAGTTCGTTTTATCATTCTTATGGACAAGATTCCATGAGTTTTGTGACATGAGATTTCTCTGTCCAGATAGATCCTACAGGGCTCAAGGCGACTCAGTTCTGCCACAGGGTCTGCCAAACATGCCTCTTCAGGAAGGACAGAGAAAGTAAAGACGTGAGGATTTGATCCACTCAAGGGCTGGAAAGAGGCTTGCATGTGCCAAATGTGCTAAGGACACCAAATTCCTTAATTTGATTAAACTTAAAGAGACTGTGGGAACACAATGGTACTTTAATCAAATTTGTGCACCATGTAATGGATCCGTATGCTACAAAAAAACACAGGTATAGAATCAAATAGTTTGAGTTGGAAAGGACATTTAAAGGTCATCTAGTCCAACACCTCTGCAATGAGCAGGGACATCTTCAACTAGATCATGTTGCTCAGAGCCCCATCCAACCTGACCTTGAATGTTTCCAGGGATGGGGCATCTACCACCTCTCTGGGCAACCTGTTACAGCATTTCACCACCCTCATTGTAAAAAATTTCATCCTTCTATCTAGTTTAAATCCGCCCTCCTTTAGTTTCAAGCCATTAGCCCTTGTCCTATTGCAACAGGCCCTGATAAAATGTTTTTGTCCTTGTCTTTCTTGTAGGCCCCGTTTAAGTACCAAAAGGTTGCAATAATGTCTTCCCAGAGCCTCTCTTCTCCAGGCTGAACAACTCCAACTCTCTCAGCCTGTCCTCATAGGAGAGGTGCTCCAGCCCTCTGATTACTTTTTGATCCTCCTCTGGACCTGCTCCAACAGGTCCATGTCTATTCTAATGTTATAGAAATCACATTGCCACAGTTACAAGATGAGCTACAGGTGATCTTCCAAAAGTAGTCCCTCTTAACCTTGCCGCTCACAAGGACGGTAATTTATTTTCCTTCTGTAACTCTTCCACGCGAACATAAGCGTGTACATAGTTAATGCATCTAACCAGCATGCTCAACCCTTTCACACTGCACATGCAGTTGATTTGGTATTCACCAATGGCTGCCAGAATCATCACTCAAGTTTGGCTGCCCTCCCTGAAGCCCTGCTGCTTTGGACGTCTCTGTTGTAGTATATAAGACAGTTGGGGCAAGGGAACAGATGCTTCTGCAAGATCCTTTTATCTAGTGAAACGGAAGTGCTGTACTAGTAAACAGGTACCTGTAAGAGCACACTGAAATTGGGACAAAGGTAAAATGCATTTATTTTGCATTTCATAGTGAAATTTCTTCTTCTTTGAGAAAAAAAAAAAAAAGATGGGGTAAAAACTAAAAATGAACTAGCAAGAAATCAGGCAACATGATGTAGAATGTGCTAGTGTAGAAAAATATACACTCCAAGCATATGTTAATGGCTTCTACTGACATGTCAGATTGGGCATCTTTATGACCAATTCAGTGAGGACCTCTATTTTGTTTTCAGCACTGATCAGAACAGCAAAAACAACTGCTTCAACTGCTTGACTGCTAAAGATGGCTACCAGGGAAATCTCATGAGACAAGAGAAAAGCAATACAGCCTCAGTTCCAGAGCTCAGGAGAAGGAGGCTGAACCAGATGAACATAGCATTTTCTGTCTTTATTCCTCTCCTAGAAAGATGGAAGACATCCTTACATGCAGAAATGGCAGTGGAGACATGACCTCTAAGTAACGGAGCATTGTGAAGGCTAGATTTTTTGCCATAATCCTGAAATGAAGCTTTCAACAACTAGGCATGGATAGAGTTGCAAAATTTGTTAAAAAAAAAAACAAAAAACCTTCATAGAAGAAAGAGAGGTTGTGATGTATTTGAGTTTGAACGTGTTCACCTCTAAAATGCTAGGAATATCTAAGCTGCTAACAATAGTGCTAGATAGAGTGCAGCTTTGGGTGGGAGATGGACTGGCACATGGGGCTTGCTTCCCCTCACCTGAGAGACTGCCCCGTCTCCACAGTGCCTCAGCAACCGCAAAACTCAGAGATGTTAAAGGCAGTAGACACCCATTTGTATACACCTGGTATAGCTAGTGAACATAACTTCTGGAACTGATTTTCTCCACAGATTTCCCTTGCTCACAATGTGCAGCCTTTCAGTTGTGCCTTTTTCCAAGGGTATACCTGAGGATGATGAGGAAATACGCAATATATATTATCAGCCTTAAAGCTCTAATTTAACATGGCAACCACTCATCTGTTTAAATGCATGTGTTCTTGGATTCAGGCCGAAGTTACTGTGTTCAGATCTACATAATATTAATTACCAATAAGATCTATTTCCACCACAATTAATGTGATACTGACATACTGGAGGAAGCCCAGGAAAGGCTGGACTTCTTGAGACACTTTTCTCAAAACTTTAGCAAAGACTTTAGCAAAGTCTCAAAAGACTTTGTTAAAGAGAGTCATTTAAGGTAGAAAGATGGACTTTGTGTAGTTTGGTTAAGTGAGGAATAAGGAAGGAAGATTAGAGGAGCAAATAATGAAGTTTCTTTAATTTGAGGATAAGGGGTAGAACAGAAAGTAGAGTAGATAAACAGAAGACCAGTGAAAAGAAAGAGCATGTCTGTCAATGAAATGTATTTAAATTACAGGCTAATGTCACAAAGCCTGGACTAAAGTATGTACACCTTCTGAATAAGGATCTGAAACAGAGTAAGAATCAATGGCCACAGCCACAACTGGTGATTGTGCAGGGCTCTTGGATCCCCAACTTCTGTCACTGTGTGACCATTTTATAATGTTATTAATTGACGGCACTGTCTCATTGTCAGTCCTGAGCATTCCTATTAGGTACAGGATGAAGCAGAATAATACTGTCAAATAATCACATACTGTAGGCACCTCAGAACTCTCTGTGGGAATGGAGGAAAAAGTAACAGCTGAGACATCACTGATTATGAACTGAATCTTAGGCATCAGACCAACACACTTTTTTCAGCAAGAGATAGACAGTAGAGGCAGAAAAGAAAATAGAATTTAGAGTCAGTGAAAAAGAAAAAGATGGACCACTATCACATGCCTGTGTAAGAGAAAAAAGGGATATCATCATAGTGAAGAATGAGGTATTAAAATAAAGATTTTCCAATGTTTTGTCCAATCCTCTTTTAATTATTTGAGCTACTTTTTCTTTTGTGAAGCTGTTCTTCTATACCATTATAGAGCACTTCTACTAAAAACCAGACAGTATCTTCTGCTGCTGTCGTCCTGATATTCCCAGTGATAATTCTCTGAAAAACCCTAAATAATGTGTCTGTCCCTGCTGTTCACAGTCTTAAAATGTTTATTCTTCACAATTTGAGATTTAATTTAAGTTGGACAAGCTAGATAATTTTATTTTCTTAATCTTATGTCATAAACCAATTCTTTTTGTCTCCTCACAATTTTCCATTTTCTTTGATTTATCTGCATTTTCATTGACATTATGAGGTATCCAGAAAACAATGCATGATTGTATGTATGCCCTCATCTATGCCAAAAGTTGTACAGGATCTCTGAATAAAGCTGAACACTACAAAGGACTGTTGCTTTTCAGTAGGGCGTTATATCAAGTTGTACTGCTCCAAAAGTCAGAATTTCAACTATTTTCCATGTTTCCAAATTATTAAAAATATTTCACTCCACTGTAATAATTTATGAAATTTTTGATCTTCACTGATGGTGCTGACTTGTTTCCCAGGTGTTGGATTTGATACTTGTTGCCCTATATCCTGCAGATGGCTGCCATATAAGGACAACTTATTAATTAAGGGTAAATTTTCACAAAATCTTCACAGTTTTGCTAGAAATTGGGCCACTTCCTCACAGGGCATGCCGAATTTTCAGGCAGACCAGTAAGTAGGAATTTCTAAAGTTCAGTAAATAGAGGGAGCCTGGGGCAGAGTTTCCCGCTTCCTCTGTTGGCAGCTCTGGCTCTTTTTTGAAAACTTTCCTCTGCATCATCTACCTAGAAAATATTCTCTAACACCTGCTTGGCTTTCAGTCTGTGAATAGAGTAGTGACTTTGATGGGAAAATCCAGATGCTTATGTTTGAGTATACTTTAAAGTGTTTTGCTAAATCAGTGCCTAAGGACAAAGGAAACAGTTCAGAAAGTGCAACAACAGTAGAGAACCATTGCCTATAACCTGAAATAAACTCAAAACAGTTTAGCTTGGCTATTTATTTACTTTAATATTCACACATAACTATAATTCCTGCAGTGAGAATTACTGCAATGATGTGATATGCAAGAACAGTCTGTGATACTTTCTGCACATGTAAAAGTGGAAATCTCACAAGGGAATTTGATCTTCAAAGATTTTCAGCCTGATTTCTAAACTAAAATGCTTTGTTGTGCTTTTGGATTAGCTTAAAAATTTTTGATACCTCCTTCTGAGATTCACCAACCAGTGCTAATGCAATGATCACAGTTTCAGTGTTAAGTGTTTACTAAATAGAAAAAGAAGGCAAAAGACTTTCTTTGGGTGAGGGGAGGAGGGGAGAGCAAATCCACTGATTCACCAGTATGAATTAGTTTGCATCGAGGAAAACCAAATATTTTTCACGTTGCCCTTAATTTCTCTGACACCACTGCCATTTCCCTAACAGTCCCCATCAGTTTCACACCGATGATGTGTTAGGAGGCTGAGTGGGGACATGCAAATCATGCACACATCCCTGGAAAAATGCTTGGCAAATCTGGCGTTTCAGTTTTGCGTTCACTTGCCAAAAAATATTCCCTCGTCCCCCAAGCCCTCCCTCTGCCATGCCTAATTTAATTTCAAAAGTCAGAAGCTTAACAGGGACATAAGCTTCCTAAACATGCTGTCATCTAACAAGGAATGTGGATTCAAAGCTTGTAATTATGATTTTCTTCAGGTGCAGAAAAGACTGTGCAACCTTCTAGATACTCTTGTCCAAAAGTGCTAATACAATGATGGGCTTCACATAGCTGGTGGGGACTTTTTTCCCTCCAAAACACAGATATCAGGGGTTTTCACAGCCCTGCCTTGCCAAGAAGACATGAGGCTTTTGTCTCTGATGCCAGCAGTTCTGAGTTGTATAAATATTCTGCATTTCAGTGCAACAAGAAGCTGAATGACTCTGTAGAGAGCTCAGGGCAAAAGAGAGTTACTGACCTGCTATTTCTATAAGTCTGTTATTTTAACTCTCAGAGGGGACTTGCATACACTGAATTTTCAGTTTTTAAGTACAGAGTAAAACTCACTTTCAAAGACATCCCCTCTGCATCTACATTTGTTTCAAGTCCTTAGGACCTGCAGGACGCACATTTTATGAGTGCCAATACATGTGTGCGTGTTCAGAAGAGAAAAAGGGAAATGATAGAGATATCATTCATTTTAATCACTAATTTTGAAACAGCTGGTGAGACTGGACTATCTTCTTTGAGCACAACGATTTTCTGCCTTTTTTTTTTTTCCTCCGTGTGGAATTCTTCCTTAAAGTAAGACTCGAGTATTTGCCAATAGCCCACAGTAAATACTTTTTTTTGTCTTTTTGTACTCCTGTGATGACTGGCCTTCTTTCCCCTTCAGTAATCACTGTCTAAAAAAAGAAAACCTCCAGGAGCACTTCACTTCTGTCCCTTCCCCCTGGCAGAATGCCCAGCCTCAGTATGATGCTTTTAAACCCTTCCCCCCTCAGACACAAGGTTTCCACCACATTATTATCCTGCACAGCAGAGAAGGGGAGGCAGGGCTGTGCGATATGATACCACTCAAGCAGAGATACATGGAGACAGCTCTTTAGGCTGCCTGGCGCTTTCCATTCTATACGTGTGCATGCATCCTTACACATATGCACACACACACACACGTACCCGCACAAGAGAAGTCTTTTGGTGTAACGTGTTTCATAGTCGTCGTGGTTAAGAGGACTCTACCACAACATGATGAATATACAATGAGTTCAGACTGCCAGCCAGCCTAAAGTGCCTCTGTATGTGTCATGTGCACATGCAAGTGTGCTGGTTTAATGGAAATTCAGTAGTAGTTCCACTAGGCTGAGAATAAGAGCCAAAAAAAAAAAAAAAAAAACCAAAAAAAAACAATAAAGAGCCTTTCTGTTGTGTGCAATGAGCAAGTTCTCAGATAATCATTCTAGATGTGATACAACATTCTTCACACAAGGAAGCTACTGGGAATTGTCATGATGCACGACAATTCGGGATCCTGTCCTGGATAAACAGTGCTATCATCGTCTTAAACAGGGCTGCAGATAGGTCACCAGCAGACGAAGGCTGCGTTTTTCAAGGCATTTGGATGGGAAAATTAAACTCGGATTTACTGCGAGGAATCCTTTCAATGCTGTAGCTTTATCAGTCACCAAAATAATCAATATGGTTTTGCTATATCACTTTTACTGCTGCAGTAAGGCAAAGATCTTTTGTGATAAACTGTAGTTTATTTTTTTTCATTCTTGTTCCCAAGTGAGCAGTCCACAGAGGTCATTCAAACCTAAGTGTCTTGCTTGTTTCCTTGCAGCCCAGTTCTAGTTTTCTGGGTATTAGTGCAAAGAAATTGCCCAGAAAAGCTAAACAAGACTGTTCTTTTTGAGCTGATCGTAATAGCATAAAACAATCGAGTCTGATATCTTTATTTTAACTTGCTCATAGCACAGTTTCAATAGAGAACAAAATAAATACAGAGACAAGTGTACCTAACTAGAATTAAGATAACCTGTGAAATGTCACTAGATGAGAAGATACAGTTCCACTACTTACCCAGGGAAATGCTGAGGCTGTGGTCAATGACACCAAATGTTCAAAAGCAGCATTGGCTTAAACTGTCCCTCCTCCCTGCTCCCAGCTGCTTCTTCCTGTTTCCATCACCACAGCCATTTGCAGGGTTACACCGTGGACCAAATCAGGGCACTGATCCAATTAAAAAAATAATAAAATTTTAAAAAAACCAACAAACCAAAACCCCAACAATAAAACAATAGAGATGGGAGCAGAGAGACAAAATCAACTGCTGAGGCCAGAACTCCCACTAATTATTTTTTATCACCAAATCACAGTCTTAGGCTACATTTCCATGTGATTTTTAGAAGCAGTGTAAGATATTGTCATGCTACACAATGTGCCTCCTTCCACAAACAGCTACAACCCATTCACTTGCCCCACCATAGTTGGTTGTGTGGTTGTATTCTAGGCTGGATCCAACAAAGGAACTTCCTTGAAAGGTTGGGGTTTTTTAAGGGCTATGGGTTTTTGTTTTTTTCCTGGAAAGAGGGCAGTGGGTTTGTTTTTAAGTAGATGATTTGGGAGGCCTGGTTGAGTGTATGGCCAGGCCAGTGAAAGGAGTATCTGCTAACAGGGGAGTAGGAAAGCCAGCTGGGTGCTGGAGGCGAGACAGGAGGAAAAGCTGCCACCAAGGGAAGGTTCCTGAGTAACCCCAGCCCCAACATGTGGTTTCAGGCACCACGCTCGCCCTGAAGTTCAACACAACCATTTCACTGCTCAGGCACCAACCAAGTCCTTAAGAGACCTTTTACACAGGCAAACCTACCACTGAATTCAATGCCTGCCTATATTAAGACAAGATCAATAGCAAAACTAAGGCTTGGACTTCAAGAGAGGCTTGATACCGCTTGATGCAGCATGAAGACAGCCTTTCCCAAATCACCCACCGCAGCCTTGGGGCTGAGCCAATTAGCAAACCATGTGAAAAACCTGACCACACCTTTTGCATTCGAGCTGACTGCATTTGGATGATTAGCTTGTGTTAGGTGAAGGTAGAAAGCTAAATGTTGACTGTGTGCTCAGTCAATCAAATCTTGCAGCTAAATAAGAAGGATGCCTTGGGCAAGACCTAGTTGACCCAGATTTCAAGACTGTGCAAATACTCTAATCCTGTTTATCTGCTACCTCTCTCAGGGAAAAGCAAATCTTCAGTGGACTCTCAAAACTCCTCTCCTGTTTCTTAGAGGTACATTTGGCCAGTTAAGGAACAGAGACAGAGACACTTTTTTGGCCAGTCGCTAATAGCTTGAGTTCTAAATATCAAAAACATGCAGCAAGCTGCTTGCAAAAGGATATGAGAGAGGAGACTGTGGCAGGTAATTTTAATAATAATGAATGGATTGCTGGGGAGGGAGAGGGTCTGCTCTCACACATCCTGAGCACAAAGAAAAAAACTAAATTCCCTGTGTCAGTGACCAGAGGGCCTAAAGAGTGCCTCAAAGAGCATTTAACATTAGTTGGAAATACCATTACTTCCAAAGCAGATGTAAACCAAAGCCAGATTACAATTACAGGGACTCAGATGTCCACAGAAATGTCTAGTCACAAGCAGTATCTGTGATCCTCACTGTAACTCTAGTATTTAGTTAAAAATGAAGTTTTTCATGATAGCTACTACTATTGCAGATCCTAAGCGACTGTGTGGAACAACACTGACTTAGCATCAAAAGGAGGGGCCATGAAATTAAGACCAGCAACAAAATGACCCATGTACTACTGAAATGCAAAAGGTTGAACCCTTTTGCAAGAGAATTGCATTTAGAATGTGAAATAAACTTTGTCCCTCATCTGCAGTAAAATTTCCCTCACATAGCCTGCCTGCCACAAGGCGTGGGGCACGGGGCCAGGGGGAGCGAGCTGGCCACTCTCCTCTGGTGGGAAGGAGCACAGGTTTAGCAGCCCTTCAGGCAAGGAGGCTGAGGAGACAGGAGGGCCAGAAATTAAAGCCAGTTCCTTTCAGTTCAAAATCCCAAGCATTGTCTCCCTCTTCCCTAACAAGCTGTGCTGGTAGCTACTCCAGTAAAATGAAGACTTCAAATAAAATGTCCTGAGTTTTCCTTTTTTTTTTTTTTCTTCCAAGGACTCGAAAGGGTCCAGCAAACCAGTGTAACACTATCCTGTTTTAGATTGTGCAAAGTCTGTTTACCAAGGCTGAAAGGAATTTAGTACATACTCCCTCCCCCAGGATCTGCAAGGCTTGAGAAGGGCTGAACCAGTCAGGGAAAGAGTTAGAGAGTTAAGAAAAAGAACTATGAAGGAGGCAATTTTGTTTAACACATTCCTTTTTATTTTATTCTTTAGTGCCTGGACTAAAGCACGCAAGACACAGCAAAAGCATATTTTTTATTTAAATTAGTTCCCTGGATAGATTTCCATTGCTATTTTAAAAATACTTGCTTTTGTTAAAATTCTACACCCACACCCAAAAAGATACAGGCAGGGAATAGATTTCCCTTTTAACTGGTGGGAGGGAGGGCAGGACAATTTTTTTTTTTTTTTTTTTAACCCAGACAATTTTAACTACTTGATTAATGCCCCAGCCACAAACAGCTGTATCTCTGCAACTGAAAGGTGCCACAAAGTGAGGCGGGGGTGCCAACAAATAGCCAGGGGCAAGAGATAGGAAACTGTGATTCACAGTCTCGGTGGACCAGATGAATCTCCCCTCAGAAGTGCTTGTCTCCATCAATTATAGATAGAGCCCAGCCAATCAGCCAAGTTTAGACACCTGATTCTACCGTCTGGCAGCTGGAAGCAGTAGTGGAGGGTAAGTGATACTTTTAGGATGCATTTCAAAATTTTACATATCTAAGGAACATAGCAGTTCAGATACAGGCGTTCTACCTGGTGCAAGGCCTTGACCTCACAAGTTGCTGTGTCCTCTTCAAAGTAGTCAGGAAACTGCATCCAGAAAATGCTCTGCATCTTTGCAAAATCAAATACTAAATCTCAACAGTGAAAAAAAATAATCTCAATTTCCAGCCACACCGTAATTTTTCTTAACTAATATGAACTTCACAGATGCAAATGCAAAATTTTTGCATGGTATGGGTTAGTTCCTGATGGACAGGAATACTATGTTCTGTGTTCTATTAATTTGACTACACATTTAAGCGTGATTATGACTGATTTATCATATGAGCTACTTCTGCTGCAGCTGAAAGAGAATTTGTTGTACAGTCAGGCACTATCACTTTGAGTTTGACTCAAACTGGTGGCAGGGTGCTAAGACATGAACTGTGCTTGCAGGTGGTCACACTGGTTTAGCTACTGGGCCTGCTTGTTTCAATGCAATTCAGTCTAAAAGTTCTTCTGCGGAGAGAAATAGGCTCTTCCATCTGCCTTATTTTAGACATCTAAAACCAAGATGAATCACTTCCTGAAAGTGTCTGTATCTCTCCATGGAGTGTATAGAGTGTCTTGGACAATGGTTACATTCATAAGTCAGCAGAAAAAAAAATCCTTCCTCTCGCATTGCTTTTTCCCATTGTGGCAAACTATTGTGAGCATTCCACCTAAACATTTACATTTATGCAAGAACTACAAATTGCTATAACTCATATTACAAACCTACCACAATTCCTCCCAAGTGAATCACCCTCATCTCAAGATTAACTTCTGCACCCAAGTCTCGTGGTAATTTGTGCTTCAGCCAAGCAAGACCTTTATCATATTCTCACCCCATTTCTTTCTGCAGGTGCACATTTACCAGCCATAGTTAGCAAGCATCACATATTTAACTATGGAGGAATAAATAATGCATAAAAAACCTTTTTGTGAATACTCAAGCCACATTTTCAAAAGATTTACATAAAGTCACATTCTCCCTGTCCTTCCTTCTTCACTTTCAATGTAACATGCAGGAAATAATACTCATGGGAAGCAGAATTTGAGGTTACACACTGAAATTCCCTCAGATTTTTATTTTGGTGCCTGCTGAAGACACAGGAATAACGCTGTTGTGAGTTATCTTCATCCAACCTAGAAAACAGAAACAATACCATATACATGAAGAGTTACAGTTGGCAGACCCAAATAAAACGCAACACAAGTCATAGACCTTCAAATATGATCAGCTTGAGTCGTTTCAGGCCAGCAGACCCACTGGCCCAAAAAGTACTTAGCCCAACAGGACAATGATGTTAGTTGGGATCCCAAGATTCTATCACCATCTACAAAATACAAACGACTGTGATAGGCAGGAGGATGGGAAATTTTGTTCATGAGTATTCTGTTAATGGAAACCAAGGCAATTATTTGCTCAGTGGTATTTATTTATAGAGTAACATTTTGAGCACCTCCAGAGCACTCTTATTTTTGAAAATAAAAGCACTGTTTCCTCAGAAGTCAATGAATGTTTTCTGGCTCACTACCTTTCCTTTTAATCTGAAAACCTTTTTTTTTCAGCCATCATAGCCTAAATGTGCAAAGGCAGAAAACAAGTGACTCTTTTGTTTTGCTCCTAGAATAACAAACAAAAAATGTGAACCAGGGGAGACTACCACCTCAAGTAATAACCATGTGCAACCTTTTGTTGTGCTAATAATAGTCAAACATGCAAAACCTGTCAAAAAAAAAAAAAAAAGCTGAAGGTCTCTTCTCTGAGACACTCTGAGGTCTTAGAGGTTTGTACTCTTTCTATTTCAGCGTGACATGCATTGTCTTTTTGGCACTGTGATTATCTTTGTCTCATTGTCTGCCTCAGAAAAAGATATAATTTACAGTGCCACCTTTGTGACTCTTTAGGTATCAGATAACCTACTTAATACTGGCTCTCCAGATGTTGAGAAATTTGGACTTCACTGCCATGTGGGACCTTCATGGCAATGCACCTATTGTCAGAAAGGATTTTTGTTCTCCCTTCACCTCTCATAGTAGATAAGCCTTATAGAAAAACATGCCAGTAAGACATGAGGCAGACAAAAGTAGCACAACTGCTATTGCACTGTTACTGTTCTTTTTTCCTCTCCCTCTCTCCAGAGATTTCTCCATCATTGCACTAGATTTATTGCTCCAGTAAATTTCTGCAAAAAGAGAAAAAGAAGGTACTCAAAGACCCTGGGGACTACCCGCATAGTTCCCCTGGTCGCTCAGCCCTGCATCGCAACAAAAGCATTCCAGAGGATTCAACTGTTTTGCCAGCCTTACACCAGAGCAACTGGGAGGAGCATCGGAGGGGGTGGAAGGAAGAGGATGCATGTTTGGAAGAGCAAGATGGAAGAAACCTCTGGAAAGAGATGGGAAGCAGAGCTGGGGCTATTCATGGCCCAAAGGGACACGTGGATAACAGGAGGAGGAGTAAAGGAGGAGTGAGACAAAGGCTCACAGCTCTGCTAGTGAACAGTGTGTCCATAAGAAGCCTTCTTACCTTTGGGGAATGAAATGGTGCTGCCCTCTCTGTTACACCTTTTGTTTGACTTTGAATTGAAGTGAAACATTCTCTCTCTCTTTTCAGATATTATTTAGCTTGGCTGTGTGCTCTAGTGGAATACAGTGCATGAATGTTTTACCTCTTTCACTATTTGCACACTGAAAGAAGTGGAGGTGTAGAGATTCTGTGAGATGGGCCATGGAAATGTTATACCATGTTCAAAACTTTACTTAGCACGACTGCATTTAAAATCTGACAATCTCCATTCTCACATTGCACTTCATTTAAATCTGACATTCCAGTTACCTGGAGCAAGTGCTTTGATGAAGAGAAACTTGGAGGGTAATCCACCAGGACACATTAAACTGTTACAAGTCATGAAACATCTGCACCCAATGGCAAGCTATAAAGCTGAATGGATAAAGCTATTAAATGCATAGCATTGCTCGGCTAAATTCTTCCCCCTGTGAGCACACTCAGCTGGTTCACACACAAAAGGTTTTCCCATGATTGTATCATGAGCAGCTCATATGATTATAATTTCCAGTGAGGAAGATTGCTAGCAAGACTGAGTTAAGACAAATTCGCATGCTTCTGGTGAACACAAAACAGAGAGCATTCCTCCAGTATTTACTGAGCACATGATATGAGATGTCTTTTCCCATCACATCTGCTATACAACTTTATAAAATGATGAAAACACCAAGAATAAGCTAAAATGAAATAATACCCAAGTAGAATCAAAAAAGCCACCAATGGAAGAAAACTCTATGCTTTAGAAAGCCATGGTAGGTCTGAGTATCAACCCTTTTCATTCTATTCCTACTTCTGTGCACAGAAATGAACAGGGGAGAAACAGTGACACACAGTTCCAGCTCTGCTCTGAAGTTCAGCAGAGTCAACAGTGACCTGCCTGGGCTCAAGAAAAGCTCCTGCACATACCCTGGTTAGCAAAGATCAGGCAGAACACAGTATGAAAAGCCCTGCCCCTTTGTATCCCAACACTGTTACTGTCTTTGCTGGCTGAGACTAAATAGAGTTTGGCAGAGGTTTCTTTCTAACAGCTTTACACAGACACGAAGTCTCCCACTCATGTATAACTCCAAGGGACCATATTTAGTTTTTTAAGAGGGAGCTGAAAGCAGTCCTCAAAGGGGAAGGAACATTGTCTGCATGGTCTAACAGAGTCCTAATGATTTTGTCCATGAGAGGTGTGACCTTTGTCTTCGATCCCCTCATCTCTTCCTAGCACTGCTACCCAGCGCAGAATCTACTCAGTGGAAACTACACTCATTAAAATCTGTAATAATCTTTCCCTGGTCTGACAGACACAAATTCTTCCTTGTTTTCCCACGTGTGGATGGCCTTTTTCAACAGGAAAAAACTTCTTGTTGCCACAGGGTCCATAGAGTCCAGTCTTGCTAAGAACCAGGATTTCTGCTTTACTGATATCTTCACCATTTTTTTCAACTCAGAAGTAGAACGAAAAAGATACACATTTCTTGCCAGACAAATTCTCCAAACAAAACCCTGGTGAGTCAACTAAAATTCCCATAAATCAAAATTCCTTTCATCTTTACCAATGACAAATTCTTGACACTTAAGATTAATTTCCTCCAAAAAACTTCACACTTTTTACAAAGTGGCATTTTTCAAAAGCAAAATGTTAAACTGAAAAATGGCCATCCTACTCCACCTACCATATTTCTGGGTAATCTTGTCTGCAAACATTAACTCAGCTACCACCTCTAGCCTGGGTAATCACTTAAGCAAACACTCTTTCAGTTACTATCTCTCAACAGGCAACTCACAAAGCTGTCTTTTTGCTATATGTCTATCTCCTGTAAATCAAACAGAAACCCCAGGCTGATCCTCTGTCCACTCAAGCACTCTCTCCTTCATGCCTACTGGACTACAATTTTGCCTGTATAAGATATTTACACTTTGGATTGTCCTCTACCACTCAGACCACTCCTGAGGTCTTCATTTGCAGGGTATATTTAAATTTAGCAGATTCTAGCTGCTTAGCATCTCCAGGGCAAGTCTTACACTGCAGACATCTGCTTACACAGGTAAAATGAGTACATGAGATTGTATGACAGTATTCCTATACTGAAAGCAGTATAGGAATTTAGGCAGTGTTACACTGTCTAAAGACAGCGTTCCTGTATTCCTGTCTTTCATTCCTTCCAATACCACTAATAGTGCTCTTATTCACTTATCATAATTTCAAACTAACATCTTCGTATTTTCTCTCATGTTTTCCTTTCTATTTGGGAGAAATTCATAGTTAACAAATAAATTTAATTAAAGTATTTTAAATTTTTTCTTAGTAATCTCTCTTGCCAATCAGTCTGCAGAAAGAATTGGCAATGGTTTAGGTATCAGTGTGATGAAGTCACTGTCTGTTGTATAGACCTGCCTTACTGCTTCTTTGGATTCCTGTTTGTCTCTAGCCATTTGCTTTCACTTACTGATACTGTAGGCTCTTTGCTGCAGATCTTCCCTTGGGGTCTTAGGCACACTGCAAGGCAGCTGGTACTGCTCCTGAAAAAAGAATTATGCTTTGAGTAGGGAAGAGAATCAGAACTATTGTATCTGCATATTCCAACACAGCATCACTCTCTTCACAAAGACCCATGATCCCAAGCAATATTTCTCACACTCCTGTAGTTCCATGCAAGCATGATGAAACATTTGTCCTTTGAGCGTGGCACAAACTAACTATTCACTTATGAAAGCCCACTCTTGGAATGAACATATTTTGGACAGTCACAGATAATGTCATTCACTGTTAACGTTCCAAGAAAGGAATGCATAGTATGTGTTACAATGAAGGCATGAGCTTCAGTTACTCTGGGAGCCACAGCAAGAAACTTCTTTAAATAAAAATTACTTGAACATGCAAACCATAAATTTGAACAAGAATTGACATAATGACTATGAAAAATACTCATTTTTTTCTAAGATAAAAAAATAATTATATTATTATTAAAAAGATACAAACTTTTGCTCCTGCCAGGTCCCTCCAATGATCCCTGTGTAGTAATTCTAGACTAGATAGATATTAGTATATTTTGATAAGCTAAAAAAATTATACAGAATTAAAGGAGAATATTACACATGAATCACTCATACAAAATCAAAAGCTAAGGAACTTGCAGAAAAAAAAAGATGTTGGCATTTGGAATACTTCCTTAACAGTAACATTGTTTTCATAGGATTTCCCTGTTTTATGCACACCTGTCAGACATTTGGCATTTTGTGTAAGGATTATTCTTTTGCACATCAAATGAGGATGGCACCTCTGCAAGAGCTATCTCACTGGAACTTCTATAGCTTGAATTTTCTCAGCAGGCTGGAATAATATATCCTTTATCCTTGAACCTTGATAGCATCATGCGTACAAATTGCCTATGTATACCATATCATTTTAGGGAATAGAATGATTTTAGCAGTCTGGAAATCATTTCAAATATTTCTATTTCAATGTCTGCCAGCCGGGGCTAATTTTATTATACAATAATAATCTGAAAAGATACATTAGACCCTATTTTACCTGTCTCCCAAGCCATTGTATAGTTTAAAGGTATAAGAAGCATTTCTGTACTTTTTCTATTGTCTTTTTCTGAAAAAAAAAAAAAAAAAAAGGAGCCCTCC